>OX421843.1:22968625-23421125 GCA_949127995.1 Suillia variegata
AAATTGTAAAAGTCTGTACAAATAGTTTATTGTAGTTAAATAAAACTCACGAGCACCACAGGCCTTTGGTGACGATAATTTGATGGGTTTTAAAGCATTTTGTTCTTGCAGACCATTCCTCTCGACTGTTGCCGCGCCGCAACTATCCGACAATCTTTCATTTCTCCGACCTAAAATACTATCAATGCTAAAAGGACAATTTCTCGCACCAGTCATTTTATAAAAATGAAAATTGTTACAGGTAGCACTAGCACTGGCACTAGCACTGGCACCGGCACTGGTCGACTTTTCCTCACAGCACTCATTGTCACTAGGTTCCGAACAAATTACCTCCGAATTGCAAACACTTTCAACATCACATTCGGAAGTGTCATTTTGCGGATTAACCGTCGCATGAGTATCGTTATCAACTAACCGACTCATTTTACAATGTATTAAATTAATTCCGACGCCGATTTCGTCACTCATCTTCATTGCCTTTCCGATTGTAAAGTTATACTAAAGCTACCAGCATATCAACAGTTCATGGCTAAAATCCGCTCTGCATCAGGTGTCATAACAACTTAACATAACGAGCGCATTGATTAACTCCGCCCAGAAATTAACACTTCCGCACCACACACTGCACACCACACGCTGAACGCTAAACGCGAAATCTACAAATCAGCCCAAGCATCCCCTGCGATGTATCGTAACCATTGGGCGAAGTGAGATGAAAGAACAACTTGTCCTCGTCGTTGTCGTCGGACAAGAACAACCAGCATCCCCCCAATGCGGCAATTAGGAGAACTTATCTGACCAATTGGGCTGAGAGAGTGCGGCTTTCAGTGGTGCCATCTGGAGTTTTTAGGGAAATCTTTCAACCACAAATTAAGTTGTCATATTAATTAGATTACGTAATGAATGTTTCGCGCTTCCATTAGCCGTGCATACATACGAGTATGTATGTATGTATGTGTTTATGTATGTTAGCATATCGGAAGAAGGTGTTAAAATATTGTTTCGTTGTCAATGATGTACTTCAATTAGGGCACTTATGAAGTAAACAAACGTTTACAGCGTTTTGGGTTCTAGTGTTTTTTTTTATATATATTTATTTTTTTTTTTTGTTGTTTTTATTGTTATTGTTAACAGGAAAACGAATCTCATTAATCAAACAAACAAGATGGAAACATGCGTGACTTCGGATAATATAGCAGATAGGTGTAAAATAAGTAAGAAATAAGAAAACAGTGCGTGGAGCAAATATCACCCCGAAGACTCTTCAAATGATCAATGTGTACTCGTACAACTATTATTACACCTTGACAACGGAATAGTTTACTCTTGCGAGCGAGCGATTGAATGTCTCTATTACGATGGGCAATGTTTGCCAAAGTTTTAAACACAATGTCCGTCCAACTATATATGCTCGCATATTATACACGCTATAAAATTCTAAACGAAGATAAATAGTACAAAATCAGTTAACTGAAAATTGAGCAGTCAATTTTTTTTGGGTTTTCTTTATTGGGACGCTAAATAGGAAAACAAAAAAATTATTGCTACAAATTCATTTTTTTCAGAAATTTGATTTCAATTTTAAATTATAGTACGCGGCGTTGTCCTGGGTTTTTTTTTAGAAAAAAGTTAAAGATAAGTAGTTCATTAAAATAAATAAATTGTCCATTATTGCCCATTTTTCCACAATATTAATATTATTGTGTGAGTACTTATGTGGCGAATTGTGTACTTTCACACCATATTTTAATATATTAGCATGCGGAACTTTCCGTTACACCCCGTTGTGACTTGGTTATTTTAGAACCTCACTATTCTAAGTTAAATTAATCCAATCACGCTCATTTTTGTTGAAGTTGTCTTCAGTGACTATTTTAACTTAGATACCAAATTTCAGATTTCATATTTAAAAGCAATATTAACAAAATAATCAAAACGCAAAAATAGCTATTAATCGCTACTAAAACCAAAAAATGACAAGAAATCTATATAGATAAAAATGAATGTATCTTTCTTTCTATCCTTCTATCTTTCTTAGTACCAAATGGGCGTCTAAACCATTCATCCGATTGTGATGAAATTTTGGGAAGTTGCTGTGCTCACGCCAACTTAGGTTTTGGATAAAGAAAATTTTGCCACACCCACATATTAAGCTCACAATTTGTAAAACTAGGTAAAAATATTGGATTATTTCGCTAATATTGCCTCTAAAAATCTGAAATTTGGTAGCTGAGTTTGTTTAGCCACTGTCGACAACTGCCCCAAAAAATTGGATTCATTTAGCGCCCACTTTGAAAAAAAGGAAAATATGCGATTACATGACTAATATCGCTATATATAAAATGGGCGTGTTTGGATCAATTTAACGACCACTTTCAAAAAAGGGTGGATCAATTTTACGCCTATCATCATTGCTCAGGAACTTGATGTGCTATATATGGAAAACATGTAATGGGATGTACCGGAAGAATAACAGGATATACAAAATCTGCCACGCCTACTTATTGCGCCCACAATTTGTTTAATTAAGTGAAAATATACGATGACATTGCTCATATTTCTCCTAAAAATTTGAGATTTTGTTTATGAGTTTGTATGGTATCTGCCGATAATTTCACTACCGTAACTCAGAATCAATGCAACGGGGAGTACCGGGAAGTTCTGCTAACATTTTTTTGTAAGTGGCATTGCAACGCATGCCGGGCTTTCACTAGTACTAGATAAAATTTTTTGTAGCTCATACATATAATATGTATATGACTCCATTGTAATTAGGCGTTTTTCTTATTCAATCACGCCCAGTTTTTGTAAGTAGTTTTATGTTACCACAAAAGCGTTAAGTATTGAATTTGATGTGGTTAACACTATTATCGAAATAATCGAATATTTTTATTTTGTTTTAGAAATTGTGGGCGAATAGGTGGGAGTGATAATTTTTGTTAAGCTCTCGGCGTGATCACAGCAACTCTCCAAAATTTTATTGCAATCGAAAGAATGGTTTAGACGCGCATAAGGTACAAAGAAAAAAGATACATTCATTTAAATATATGTATAGATATGTATCGTAACTACCACGCCCCCTTATGGGAGCTACAAATGAAAGAACAAGCTGAATATATACTTCGGTATAACATTATGGAAGAAAATAATTGCAACAAATGAAACAAAATAAAATAAAATATAAATTGATTATAAATTTCTAATTACGTGCAGTAAACATTAGCACTTTGTTTTTGTAAAATATGTACATATGTATATTCAATCTGTGAAATGTGTTCGTGTTATAATAGGGAAAATTTCGTGTGAAACCACAACTGCGGGTACAAATTGAGGTGTATCAACTTTTAATAGTTAATGGCATAAAAGCTACTTGAGATCCAACACTTGGCATACAACATGCAATTCATGCACGCAATGATTGCGTGTGCGTATCGGATACGACTGAGGGTAATACAAAAATAATTTTATTTAAACGACCATAAATTCAAGAGCAAAAATAATCAATCACTGAATTCAGATCTAAGAATCATTTATAAAAACATCGTATACATTCATGCATACATACAAACATACAAACTTCTGTAAATTACGAATATTAAATTATCTCGAATTTGTTAAATAGTAGAGCGATGGCCGCAAAAAGAAATAAATTCGGCAGATAAATAGACATACAAAAAAATGAATACATTATAATTCGAATAGAAAAGTTGTTCAGTTATATATAAATAACACCACGTCACAAAAAAGTGCAAGTACTTTTAAAGTAAAGCACATGGTATAGGTTGTAATCACGATCAAGTACAAGTAGAACATGATACTATGGATGGAGTTTTCCATTTAACACGTCAGTCAGATTAAATAATAAAAAAATAAGATTTTTGTCATATCGCACTTACAAGTCCACAACTCCAGCAAACTTAAATATTTTTTTTAAACGGCATTAAAAGGAAATAACATGTATCAAACGATTAACTGCTTCATATTTTATTTGAAAACATTTAGACATGAATTTATTAAAAATACCAAGCATCGCCGGATATTTTAAATAAATAAATAAATAAATAAAACTAGGAAGAGAATAATCTTCGGCTGTGCCGAAGCTCATATACCCTCCACCATTTCAGTGACACCACAAAATGTGTTTCTTTTAGCATATAAGTACTACATGTTTCTATTATAAGTGCACTTGCACTTGGCGAAGGCGAAAACTTATCCAAATATGGGCGTGGTTGGATCAATTTAACGCCAATTTTAAATAAAGGATTGATAAATTTTATGCTATAATATATAAAAACATGTTACGGTATTCACCGGGAAGAATAACAGTGTATATAAAATCTGCCGCGCCCACTTATAACGTCCGCAATATGTTTAATTTCGTGAAAATATACTTAATATAATTTTGTTTCTGAGTTTGTATGGTTACTGCCGATAATTTCACCACCGTAACTCAAAATCGCTACAACGGGGAGTACCGGGAAGTTCTGCTAACATTTTCTTTTTTTAAGTGACATTGCAACGCATGCCGGGCATTCGCTAGTATGTATATAAATAATTTTTTGTTTTTATCTTCTTTCTTTTTATCTTTCTTTCTTTGTACCCTATACACGTCCAAACTGTTGATCCGAGTGGTATGACATTTTAAGGAGTGCGCCCGGAAAGGTTTCTTGCTAAAAAATCTGACGCAACCAACTAATACGCCCATAATTTGTGAAATTTAATTAAAACGTTAAATTGTTTCGCTAGTACTGCTCCGGAAAATATGAAATGAGTTGAAATAATAAGTAATACAAACTTAATTTGTTTCAAATCCAAAATTCACTTTTTTACGTTTGTTTAGTGCCGGCCCATTTATTGTTGTAGTAAAACTAAACTATACGAAGATACATAATACAAAGATACATACATACATACATGTTGACAATACAATTTATTTTAAAGCGGTGAATTGCCCATATCTAAAAAGTAAACAGCGACATCTGGTGCAGAACATGCATTCATCATCTTCTGAATTCAGAAAGTGTGAAACAAACCGAAGTGTGACAATTTGCAACTTTAATTTTAAGACAAGAATACCAAAATGCGCACAGTCAAAGGCGAACTTCCAACACATTTAGACGGTAAACAAAAGATGTCTCCCAAGTTAATAGTAAATGCCGGAACGTTTTGGGTACTACTTTGGTTCATGATCGCAAACGCAGAACTGCGTCACGCATTTGACGTGAAGATCTTCGATTTTGATGAAAACGATATTTTCGATGAGCGACTGACACCAATGCAAATATTTTCACAGCAGTTAAAGGCACTGCTTCATCTCCCAGAGCGAAATTCTAGCTCAAGCAAAAATGCATGGCAAACTCAAGAGATTTATGACGACGACGAAGACCACGCCCACCATACGGATCTAAATACGGCTTTTAGAGCAATGAAATATCACAGGTTTTGCTAGTTAAAAAAATAACATAACATACTCAAAATTCCATACAAACCAAATTTTAGTCACGGCAACATTTCAGAATAACAGAATGAATTTAAATCTCCCTAACGTCTTGAAAACACTTGCAGAAAAATGATGAACGAATTCATGGCTTCTGATTATATTACACACAACATTTTAAAGGAAAGGTCGACGAGTGATACCATTTATGTAATAGGAAAGCGAATTGGCACGGCTCCGAACGTTTCAACTCTTGACAGTAACTTTACAAAATACAAAATGCTAAACTCGCAACTAAACGGACAAAGCTCTAATCACAGATTACTAGACGACGAAGGGTCGTCGAAATATAAATCGTGGCTGGAGAAGTAAGCTATTTTCAACAATTCTAATTGTTTTTTTTTAACAAGTAAGAGATTAATCTTCGATTATGCCAAAGCCTTTAATGACACTAAAAAATATGTTCCGTCTATATTATAAGTCCGATTACGGCCATTTGTCAGTGCCAAATATTGAATCTGAACTGGGTATCTGCACTGCAACTATTTTTATTAATTTTTTGGAATCAGAAAAGGAGGGAGTTAACATCTTAGAACTTAACCTCCGCTTGAGGAAGAGTAGCTCACATTATTTTAGTTCGATATCTCTTAAACTATGACTGAAATCGCATAAACAGACTGAAGGACAGAAATCTATTCTGATCACTTATGAGTGATTATGGTTATAGTACTTACCCGGCGTTGATCGGGTTTTGTTTTAAAAAGGAATATATGTAGAATAATTAGTTAGCGGAAAAATTTGCAAAATAATTTAATATTTTCACTTTATTTCACAAATTGTGGGCAGATTTTGACTATTACGCGCAAGCTCGTATCGAAGAATATATTCAATGCGTTCTTCCATTTGCAACGCTCACAAGGAAGCGTTGTGGGTACGACAATAAATAAATCATATATAAATTATTAACGTCTAAATCTGAGTCGATTTAACGATGACCTTCTGTCCGTCCGTCTGTCTTAATTACTGTATAATAGATATCTTGAAAATTCCTTAATATTTCTGCTCTTAATAAATAATTTAAGATGTGACCTATTCTGAGTAAATGGATATTTATTTTTTACTCCATGATTGTCAAGAGTCAGTCTCTGTCAGAATGTTGCTGTCAAGAAACAAAAAATAAAAAGCATTTTTTTAAATCTTCGGATTTGTGCTGCCCCATTTCCGGATATAATCATCGGGGATTAGACTTCTCCAACTACGACAAACCTATTGTGTAAGACTATGTAAAAAATTAAAAATATAATCGGCAAACAATTATTACGATAATCAGCGATTAGGATTAATCGCTATTAATCACTCATCAAAATATCTTATTCCTGGAATATTCTTGTATCGTGTCTTTGCTCTATAATTGTTATTAAAATTACTATAATTTTTAGAACAACTTTGTTGGAGGATATTTACAGGCAGTTTAAAGAAAAAGAAGCAACGACTTCACCACAACAAATAACAAAAAACTTAAGAAAGACGCCGAATCGGAGACAAACACTCTATTTGGATACTGCGTTAGACACAGCACATTCTGATGATAAAGAGCTGGATTTAGAGGATGGTGACATAACTGGTTATGCTCTTACCAATAATCCATACGATTACGTAAGTAGTCCTGAGGTTAAATTGTCATACTATTTATTTAATCTGTTGTGCATTATTTTAAGTCATCGGTAAATGCCGGCCAACACAAGTATTGGCCACTTGCCACCGCAGCTTCGAATATCCAAATAAGACACCCGAACGTGCAGGCTATTAATAAAAACGGTAAGTATTCAAAACATAATAACTAACCGTTCAGAAATAAATAATCAAACATTTAAATGCTGTTTTCAAGCATTGATCGACAGTATGTTTGCGAAAAAACTGTGATCAAAGAGCAGCTTGGGTGGTAAATGATTTTCAACACTTTTTCCCTTAATTTAAAACGTTTATATTTCATTTTAATTTCAGCATAACGTTTAACGATTCACCGAACATTTGATATGGGTAGATACACAAGTCTTACTTTTGTCCACATATTTATACTCATCGCCAAGTACAAGTGCACTTACCGAAGGGTATATTGAGTTTGTTCTTCCATTTGTAACGCCCAGAAGGGGGCGTGGTGGGTATGACAAAGTAAACATATATATAAATGATCAGTGTTGAAATATGCGTCGATTTAACGATATCCGTCCGTCTGTATGTGTGTTCGTCCGTCTGTCTGTCCTTTTATCTGTTTTAGCGATTACAGTCGTAGTTTTAAAGCTATCGAGCTGAAATTTGGAATGTGAGCTCCTATTCTCCAAGCGGAGGCTAAGTTCTAAGATGGAGCGGACTAAAACCCCCTCCCATCCAAATACGCCTTTCAATGGGAAAATTAATAAAAATAGTTATATTATATCCGATTCAAATTCAATATTTACCACTTTTAGTAACAATAAAATGCTCACAAAAAATGGGCGTGATTGAATATGAACCACGTCCACCTCCCATACACACCACCCCTTTCATTATTAAAAAAAAGTTACTGTAAAAATAACCAGTTCAAATTTTGATTTAACTTCAGCAGTTACATAAAACTAAAAACCAAAAATGGGCGTGATCCGATAAGAAGAACGCCCACTTATAATAGAGACATGTAGCAAGTACATATGTGCTAAACGAAACACATTTTTTGTGTCACTAAAATGGCGGAGGTATTTGAGCTTCGTCATGGTCGACGATAATTCTCTTACTTTGGTGATATTCGACGAGAAAATATGATTGCGACATGTTTTATCCTCGAAAAAGCCGTTAAGTGGGCCAAAATGAGGTTTTATTTTTGAAAAATATTTTTGTGGGCGTAATGGTCAAACATTTTTTTCAACAAAAAAGGTTTGGTTGATTGTGTAACCTACTTTATCTTCAAAATAGCTCTTAAGATTTCGATGAAAATTACTAGCTTGTCGTTAAAGGTACAACATTAAGATTGCGACAACTTTGACCCTTTGCTTGTTTTTTAAGACCACAGAAAAAACCAGTGAAAAATTCAATTTATATCCGATATTTCAATTTCAAAGGGTGGTGAGTTAGCTCCTCTTCAGATGAGTGATTGTCTATATGTGCGACACAAACAAAATGTATGATTTTAATTTGTATTTAATGCTTTCTATATTTTAATCAAGAAATTCTGATCACCTCATTTATGACCTACACTATGCATATACATGCACTGTAGCGTGTATTGAGTTTAATTTCCATTTGGGCGTTATATTATATTATTTCTCAAAAATTAGACTGAAGATTCTTAATGACAGATTTGTGTCAAAATACAAAAAAAGGAATTAACTATTTAATTTTAAGGCTTTATATATATTTATATTTAAAGGAGGAGTATTCATATATAAAAATCTTTTTTTTTAGGATATGAAAACGGTTATGATGAAAATGTAGTTCATCCACCATCGTCATTTTCACACTCTCATCCGCAAGTTAAAACATCCACTTCAACAAGTCACATTAAAGAGATAGGTCTCAAAGATATAACAGATATCGCCCTAACCACGCTATCATTTCTGTCGTTTGGGATGTTCATCCTACAGGTCTTAATTTGCATCACAATGGTTTGTACAGAAACATTTTAAACTTGTAAAATTTTTGTCAGTACGACCCAGTTCATTTATTAAATATCGCAATCTAATTGAGGTGGTCCATAATTTAAAAAATGTTAAAATAAATTTTATTTTAAATTAAAAAATAAAAATTTTAAAATCCTGAACTACCCCATTTAGATTGTGACATTTCTTTCAGATCGTTTGTATATTAACATAATCAAATAAAATTTTACAAAATAAAAAGAAAGCACGTAAAAAAATTATAGTCGGTTCTACCAACATTGTTTAAAATCACAATCAAATAAGGATGGTTCATGATTTAAAAAATTACATTATATATATTATTTAATTAAAAAAATATATTAAAAATTGTATATCTTGAGCCACTCAAATATTATTATATAAATTAAATTAATATATTTATTTTAGATCGTTTGTGTACTAAAATAATCAATTCAAGTTTTAAGGCCTTTATTTTAACATACAGGGTACGCCATCTGTTGCGATAGCATTTGAAACTCGAATAACTGTTGATGTGGACAAATTGTTTTATTTGTTTTTTTACACAAACTTTATTTGTTCATTTCTATTTTATTTTCATCATATTTTAAATATAATATCCAACAAATGACCGCCTTTATTTTTGATGCAAAAAGATGCCCTTTTTCGTGCAAAATGCACATTTTTCAGCGTCTCTGTGGCAATAAGCGATATTTCCCGGCGAATATTGACTTTGAGCGGCTTGTCAATGTAAACTTTGCTCTTCAAATACCACCGAAATCGCCGTTTTTCAAAATGACGCGTCGGTCGAACATCGTGCGAAGTAGCATCATTGAATCGCGGCTAGTGTGTGCTGTTGCTCTGTCCTGTTGGAACCAGAAATGAGCCATGTCATTTTTAGTTATTTCCGGAAACACAAAGTCACGTAGCATCGCTTTGTAGCGCTCGCCATTGATCGTAACGGTGTTGCATGCCTCGTTCTCGAAAAATACTGCCTGATGATCTTTTTGGCCGTTACGCCGCAACAAACGGTCACTTTTGATCATGGAGAGGCTCCTCGAATATCTCAAAAGCATGTTCTTCGGCCCAAAAGCGGCAGTTTTGCTTGTTAACCACGCCATTCAATGTGAAATGAGCTTCATCGCTCATGATGATTTTGAATCAAAACTCACCATCATCAATTTAACGATTTTTGCTTACTGTATCGGTGTTAGTTGATTCATGACACAAAATTTACTGAAATGACGCGTCGAACAAGCCACTATATACATATGTCAATACGTAAAAAAATGGCGAAACTATTCAAGTTTCAAATGCTATTGCAACAAATGGCGCACCCTGTATAAAAAAAAATATAATAAAAAAAGGAACAATATTAATTGAATAGTGTTCCACCTCTTTTAGCGTCGTTTCGTCGTGTTCAACCGTTATATTTTAACTAACTAGAAGAATAGAAAAAGTGATGCCAGCTGATCGATGCAATTGTAGAGTTGCCATGAAACTCATCCCCACAATACTATAGACGTAGATTATTTATCTACGTTATTAACATTTGACCAAACTCTATATATAGAACACCACTGTGTGGTGCATTATTATTGCTAAATAACTTTGATAACTTTATCAAGCCTTTATGAATAAAGTTTTTCTCTATTTTCTTGTAAATGTGTTAAAAAGAATTTAATTTATAATCATTTAGGGCAAGGACGACGCAAGTAATTTGATGATGCTACCAATGGAGGCCTCAGAAGCCAACGAGTTACCAGCAGATGGAATTGAAGAAATACGTCGTAAAAGACGGTCCATTACAAATCAAAGCGATCGCTTAATAATGGTAAATAATTTGTTTAATTTTACAGTTCACATTATAAATCGAAAGCATTTTTCTCTATGTCAAAACGATTAAGCTTAACAAAAACTTAACCTCCGCTTAGAGAATAAGAATTTACCTACCAACTTGATATCTATTAAACTACGATATTCGCTGGGACAAACAGACGGACGGATATCGTTAAATCGACTCAGAATCCGACATTGATCATTTATATATACGAGTATATTGTCATATCTACTACGCCTCCTCATGGCTGTTACAAATAAAAGAACAAACTGAATATACGTGCTTGCGTGTGGCGAAGGATGTAAAAGTTAAGGTTTTGAAGTTGATTAAAGCCTTCACTCTTTTCAACTTTTAATTGTAACTAGCGAATGCCCGGCATACGTTGCAATGCCACTTAAAAATATGTTAGCAGAACTTCCGGTACACATCGTTGTAGCGATTTTGAGTTATGGCTGTGAAATTATCGGCATACAAACTCAGTAACAAAATCCCAAATTTTTAAGGAGCAATATTAGCAATGTCAACGCATATTTTCACATAATAAAACAAATTGTGGGCGTAATAAGTGGGCGTGGCAGATTTTGTATATCCTGTGCATTCCCTGTGCATCCCGTTACATGTTTTTAATATAGCGCATCAAGTTCCTGAGCAATGATGGTAGGCGTAAAATTGATCCACCCGTTTTTGAAAGTGGTCGTTAAATTGATCCAACCACGTCCATTTTTGGTGAAGTTATATACAGTGAATATACAAACTTGGATACCAAATTTTAGATTTTTTATAAGCAATATTAGTGAAATAATCGACTATTTTTTTTTAGTTTTACAAATTGTGGGCGTAATAGGTGGGCGTGGCAAAATTTTCTTTGCCCTAAACCTAAGTTGGAGTGAGCACAGCAACTCCCCAAAATTTCATCACGATCTGATGAATGGTTTAGACGCCCATTTGGTACAAAGAAAGAAAGAAAGAAGAATTCATTTTTATATAAATAAATTATGACTTATGATGAAATAATTACTTGTAGAGTACGGGAAGAATTTCAAGACTGTGTTAAGCTTACAGTTTAAGAACTTGACCCGAACTCAGTCGATTGAAATAAAGATTGATTAAAAGTCACTCAATTAATTTTTATTCTAACGCTTTACCTTATTAAATATTCGGAAATCATTGAGCCGGTAAATGCATTATATATGTACCAACCAACCATGATCACTTTTGGTTAAGATGTCTACAGCGACCATTCTAATTCAGATATTTTATTGGCAATATAAACACGACAAAGACCCTCACACTTAGTTAAAAATTAAATTGCGACTGAAGAGCTTAATGTATTGAATTGACCAGCGCAATCCCATGATTTCAACCCAATTGATAACCTTAGGGAAAATACCGACAGAAATGTCAACAGAGAGGGTGAAGATCGAGATTAGCTTATTTAGGTTTCTAAGTAGACTGTGGAAAACCTTATTGTCTCCATGCCTAAAAGAAGTTCAGCCGTCATTCAAAATAGTGATGTAAAATACAAATTTTTAGTTCACTATGTTTTGTCGAATGAATTTGAGGTACTTTTTTGTTTTTATAATAACATTTTCATAAACAAACCCTTGAATAAAATATTTTTTTTAAACAAAGTCACAATATCTGCAATCAGTCCAATATGTTTTTTTAGAGCACTGTATATAAAATACTAGTGAAAGCCCGGCATGCGTTGCAATGCCACTTAAAAAAAATTAAATTTTAGTGGAATTTTCCGGTATTCCCCGTTAGTAAGCGGAACTTCCCGGTACTCACCGTTGTAACGATTCTGAGTTACGGCGGTGAAATTATCGGCATACAAACTCAGAAACAAAATCCCAAATTTTTAGGAGCAATATTAGCAATGTCATCGTATATTTTCATGAAATTAAACAAATTGTGGGCGTGACAGATTTTCGTATATCCTGTTATTTTTTCTGGTGTATCCCGTTCCTGAGCAATGGTGGTAGGCGTAAAATTAATCATTTTTTAAAAAGTGGACGTTAAATTGATCCATCCACGCCCACATTATTGTCGTATTTGATCCACTTTTCGTCTCCTGTTACCATCTGCTTCAGAAATGGTTCGATTTCATTTCGTTTCAACAAAGAATCCCAGATGTTAATTCGGTCTATTAAATTTTTCACAGACAATTCATGTGGTACCCAAACAGCGAGCATCTTTTTGTAGCCAGCCATTTTTAAATTGTTCAAAACCGTTTGATGATGAATGTTTAGTTTCTTGGCGATGTCATGGCATAGTTCGACCAGAGCGAGGTGCATCTTTCACATCGAAATTTCCAGAACGGAAGCAAGCGAACAACTGTTGTGCTACACGAACTGATCTCCGTAAACTTCACAAATTTCATTGGTGGCTTGCGTGGTAGTCTTCCCTTTTTTATACAAAAATTTCAAAATATTGGGAATTTCTTCATTATTTTCACTCATTTTTGAATATATGAATAGGTGAATAGGTGCATCTTTCACATCGAAATTTCCAGAACGGAAGCAAGCGAACAACTGTTGTGCTACACGAACTGATCTCCGTAAACTTCACAAATTTCATTGGTGGCTTGCGTGGTAGTCTTCCCTTTTTTATACAAAAATTTCAAAATATTGGGAATTTCTTCATTATTTTCACTCATTTTTGAATATATATATATATATAAATACATATATTTTTGGAAAAAACCGGCAAGAATGGACAGTTTAATAATTTCAATCAACTATTTAACTTAAACATATTTCTATTTAAGACCAAACCCGGTCAAAGCCAGTTCTAAAAAATACAAAATTTTATTAATAATACAAACTATACAAAAAACAACTTTTTAGATCAGACTTAATATTGATTCTCTCTTTGAAAACCAAATTTTTGGGTAGTTTCTATGGTTACTACAAAATTATCAAGTAAATAAAAACATCAACGTTGTTTGTTGTCAAAAATAAAACAAACAGATTTTAAAATGAGGCACAAATCGAGGTGATTTCGCACAATTTGCTTTCTTATTTTCTACCCTCTTAACATTATCAATCAACCATGGTCCAAAGAAGTACATTTAAAGTACGTGCACATTCAAAAAATATATAAAATTCATCAGTTTAGACATTGGTGTGTTGTTATCCCAATGCATATTCATTATTCATTATTGACTGTGAAACATTGAATGATTTATGTTTAAATTTTGTGTGAAATTTTTTAGATGAATGAATTGGCGCGCAGAGCACTCTTTTCCATTTCTGCAGTTTTACGTATGCCCAAGGACGATGGATCTTGTCACTTTTGGTCTTTGTGTGAAAATAATCGATTCTCAAAACAGCAATCTAATGGTCAAAAGTTTTGGATACCAATATGGAGGTAAGTTATGGAGCATGTTGTCTCCATCATTTTTAAAGCCACAAACAAGAAAATAAATAAAAAATTTCTAATCGTAAATTTTTAATTTTTATTTCATTTCATTTCAAGTATGTTTACATACAAGAAAAATTCTTTTAAATGCACAAGCAATTACATAAAATAACTATGTAGAGATATTTATAAGTACATGGGGTTGAATAACAACTTAAGTAACAATTAATATAACTTTGGAAAAATTATCAAGAAAAAAAAAATAAATAGAAAATTTAAAAACAAATCAATATGTATTTGGTGTATTAAGAAAGGAGAAAAAATGAAGTAGTAATACTAAGAGAGTGAAGAATAGGGTGAGAGCAACTAAGAGAAGTAATCAAATATTGCTCGCTTTAAGATTGTTGAATTGGATTCGGACTTAATGTTGTTCGGTAGTGAGTTCCATAATCTAATGTTGCTGACGAAAAACAATCTGCTCGAGTCAGGAAAGAGTTTAATTTAAAACTAAGGTTAGTAATCTTGTCCACAAATTTTAGCGTAACATTGTTAATAAAAATAGGGTGTAAATCGTCACAGATGTAGCTGGTCTTCGATATTGGTAAGATTTGATCGGATTGAGTTTAAGATGATTGTCGCTGGTCCACGTATTCATAAGAATTAAGTCATCATTGACTCTGGTGCACAAATCAAGAGAGGACCAAAGATGGATCCTTGGGGTACACTGCTATTGAGTAACTTATATTGTACCCTCTGGGATCTGCCAACAAGCTAACTGCTGATGAGACGAGCGGCGGTAACGGAAAAGTTAAAAAATCGTATGAGTTTATTACAGAGTGATTTAAGTTGTCAAACCCCTTTGGAGAAGTCGAGAAGACAGATCATGGTAAATGTCCATTATCAATTGACACTCTAATGTCATCCAAGATCTTTACCATATCAATTGAACAGCTATGTCCAGGGCGAAAACCAAACTGATATGGTGATATTAAGTCAAACTTTTTGACATGCGAGAAAATCTGCTCAGCAATGAACGACTTCCATACTTTGAATATAGACTACAGCAAACTTTTCGGGCGAAATCACTGGGCTCAGTGGATGCATTTATTTTCACAACTGGCATAATAATTGCTACTTTTCAATTTTTTTTTTTTTGTTTTGTTAGTGCTAGTGATTGAAAATGTGTGTAAGAGGATATATTGTATAACAAAGCGACAGTTTTCAATTAATAGCCAATAGCATTCGATTTGGCTTTTGAGATACGCCAAGCTACATCAAACTCATTAACTGCATCAAACTGCATCTTTTTTAAAGAATCAGAAGAATCGGAAACTAATGTATCGAGGGAGTATGTTACTTCAGTCCTAGGATCGGTAACAAAGAAGTCGTTGGGTAAGCACACCCCACTTCCTTTTAAATTTTAGCTTAGGTGGTAAATTAGTGTTCAATTTAGTCAAAAACAAGTTTTTCTTTGATAACCGAACAGCCGCAATAGCATCATTTCTAGCCTTCTTGTGCTCATCCCAGTTTTCATTTCGTATATGTTTTGTGCCGATTTTGTAGATCCAGTTTGACATAAACCGACAATTTTCATTATTTACTCGAGCCAAGCGAAGCATAACATGGTTGTTGTATAGTTCGCAGATCTTATTATCGTCAACTGAGCTAGTGGGACCAATCTAACAAAGAGAGGTCAATACGCAAAGAAACGAAATCTATAGACTTGTAATCACGAAATGAATATAAATTTTCGGAAGCAACAGGAGTAAGGTCAATGCTCAGAGAACAAAAAAATAGGTCATGATCTAAAATAAAGGAAATTTGATCGAACAGTAAAACTGATGACCTATCAGAAACAATAAAATAGTCAAGCAAACTTAGACAAGAATTATTATCAAATCGAATTGATATTTTGGTATTTAAAACATATTTTTATGATGTAAAAAAAAACATTATAATTAATTATAATTTTAATAAAGACGGTGCAAGTAATGTATCACATTATGTAGAAAATTTATTTTAAATATTGACTTAGTCTCTTTCTAAACGGTTCAGTTCAAAAATGCTTATTTTATAAAGAGTACAAAACTAATAAAAATAATAAAAGTTGAATTTAATTTGTAAGTAGCAATAAAGACCACGATTTAGTTTGTACATAAGCGTGAACAGGGTTGTGCAGTCATGATTACATTTTAAAAATTACGATTGTCTTAGCGATTGCATAAAAACAAACTGTATTTTAACTGTTATTTTTGCTGCTTGCACGATTGTTGTTCGAACACACAAGATGTTCCAAAAGTGAAAATATGCAGAACAAATACGAATTTGTGGTTCTACTTTTGAAACACCCTGTTTGTTCAAACAAAAAGCATGGTAGCGGCGATAATAACAGTTGATATACAATTTGTTTTTATGTAATCGCAAAGCAAGACCATTTAACAATTCCTCAAGCTTGGTTTGGTCTAAAATGCTTAAAAAAAATGTTTTTCTAATAAAAAATTCTCTGACTGCAAAAAAAATTCTGTAATCAAAAATAAAAACTGTTTGGTTACTTTTAATGTAAAAAAATTGATTTAATATTTTAAGTTTTGCACACTATTTTCTAGTAATATACTAAAAAATAATGAGGATTATTTTACAGTAAATGATTACTATTGCAATCAGCCATCTGTAATCAATCGATTACAATTTGCCCAACATTTAACTTGAAGCGATTTATTGTACATGTATTTAAGACTATTCTACGCAATCTATTATTTTCATGCTATCATGAATCTTCATACAAAAATGACAGCTGTTAAAAGATTAATTTGTTTATTCTGCGTCAGTGTTGCCAATAGCTTGATAAAACAAAATGTCACATTGAAAACGCAAAATGTATCATATGTATCATAATTGTTTACAAAAACTATCATATCACACAGTTTTATTTGATTCGAACTAATTTTGTACTTTAATTTCCATCAAAATTAACAACTTCTCATGTTTTGTTATCCGAGTCTATATGAAAAACGCTTAAAACGCGTTATGTTTTTATTTTAATTTAGTTTTTAACTTAAGTTTGAATTAAATTAAGTTAATTAATTGCTGAAGAAAAAGTTTTGAATGACAAATTTGAAGCGCGACAATAACCATAATAATATTTTAATTTTGTGCATTACAGCTTAGGAATGAGCTGGTTGTCGACTCGGGTATTAAATGCGAATTCCACAACCAACACGGAATACTTTCCTATAATACAAAGTTTAAAAGCCATCGGGACTGGATTGGGAAACGGTAATTGCAAAAAGCTTTATGCAAACGCTTGTTAACAATTTGCAATACGCTATTTAAATTTTTTAATATAAAGAATAAAACTCATATTGTAGTTTAATTAATTTTTATCGTGTTCCATCATATTCCCAGTTTAAAAATATTAACTTCTAATTCCTATAAAAAATAAACTGCTTAATTTCCTACTAGTAAAAAATAAGATATTTAGAAACTCCGGATGTTTGGATAAAATAAATAAAATAATTTATATCGTTGCAAATAAATAACTAATAATAAGTGAAAATGGCGATATTTTCCAAGTGTAGTTCGAAAAGCCAATATTTATTTGTATTAACAGAAACAACTACGGCGAATTCGAAGTGTCTAAAGTTTACTTACTGGCTTGAGACTCGATCAGAGTACCACGTCGTCTAGAAATAAATATAATTTATTCAAATTAAGCGTTTAACCTAAACACCGCTTCCCAGTAGACAATTTCAGTGGTAAATAGCACTTCTAAAAGCCCTTCCTGGCAGAGAGGAGGTCTTCCATTCATTCCAATATTCCTTTTTTTTGTATGGAATGTCCCGCTTTTGAAGGCCAACTTTTTTCGGGAGCGGGTTACGAAGAGTAAAACGTAACCGCTGGGCGTTGCCAAAGATAAGTAGGTTTCTTTAGATTTTGGTTTGGATAGAAATGGAAGTCTTTAGTAGTTCGTGATAAGTGTAAGATCGACTGAGCAAGTGAGCTCAGTCTTAATATATAATAATAAAGAAACGAAAAAGTGAATTTGTAGTTATCAATTAAATTCGGAGGACGATTAATTAAAACGGAAAAACACTTTTCCCCCAGAAGGTAAAATTAAGATCTACAACATTGGCGCAGCCGGTAGGATTCTTCATTTTTACAACATTGGCGCAGCCGGTAGGATTCTTCAACTTTACAACATTGGCGCAGCCGGTAGGATTTTACATTTTTACAACAGCAAATTAAATTTTTTATAAAAAGTTAGAGTGAAAGTGTTAAATTATTATAAAGATAAAATTTAATATAACTTATTTAAGAATGCTTAAGAATAATAAAATAATCACGGTTGGCGTATAAACATATAAAACGGAAAACCTAATCCCTTCGTTCAAACATTTTATGTAAGGTTAAAATAACCTAAACCACATACCGAAAGTATAATTTTTTTTGTGTGTCAAAACTAGAAAGAAAAGTAAATTTTGCAAAAATAAAATAAATTTCTTTATAACCAAAAGAAGTTTTTTAATATTTAAAATGTGGAAAGAGAAAAAAAATATATTAACTGGAAGACAAAAAACATAAATTTTTGTTTAAAAAAAAATGCTAAATTTTGTTCGCAGCGTGGCTGGCCGGTATCAATTTTTTTTGGAAGGATCACCGAAGAAGTATTACGGACCAAGGCCTACGGGCAATTACAGCTAAGTCAGCCACACAGGTTTTATTTCTGTATATCTGTTTTGTTTAAAATTTTTGATCCAACAAGGCAAAGAAATTGGTTTTTGTTTGCCACACAAAATTTTCCGTGGGAAATTTAACTGAGCATCCAACCTAGAGCCCGCGTATTTTACGCGGACAATAGCCTTATGTCTTTTTTTTTAATTTTAATTTTAAGTTTTTTTTTGTTCCTGCGACGTACTGTAGTGTAATTTTTGTTTTGCACATATTATTTTTGGAAAAGTGTCCAAATACGTTTTTTTTAAAACCCCTTTATCAAATGTCCCTTAAAGAGCTCTTTAGGTAGGGTTAATGAGATTTAATAATTTTTTTATACATATGTGGTAAAACTGATGTATGTTGAAAATTTTTGCATCTCTGCTACTTCCAACTGTTAGTAAAATTTTTATTTTTCCATATTTCTTTATTTTATTCTTTTTGTGTTCAAATTTAACAATAATTTATAGTTTTATTACAACTTAATCTAGAGCTACATACTTATTTTCGCAAATATTATTAAAAAAAACACATCTTGATAAAATTTCACTGGCACCGTTTTTTTTTAAACTTGCCGGAAGACCGTATGTGGAAGAATATGAATATGGTTGCTGCGTTAACATTTATCGATACTGTATTCTATTGAGTTGCCAGAATTCCATTTTAATTTAGATGGATATGTTCAATTGTATAATTATTTAAAAAATCAAGGTAATATGAGTTGCTAATAGTTCGAGCAATGGGGAGGATAAGAAAATGACGTTGACGGGGAGGATAAGAAAATTACGTTTTTTTTTTCGGTTTTGTTAAGAAGGTCCATTTTTTGTATCAAAATGAAGAGGTCTATCGGAACTTGTTTTCTATTGTTTTTTATGTCGTTTCCAGTTTTGAGTTTAAGTAGAAATTTGTTTTTTGTATATTTTTATTTATTCAGTTTCACGACTAAAGTGAATGCCCTCGACTGGACTTGGCGGGTCGAAACCTCCTTGAGTAACCAAAAGCTAGCCGCGGTATTACCAAGCCACAGTACGATAACTAGGGTCATTAACACCATTATGAGTTTTCCATGCGAACGATTTAAAACAGTGACCAGTACTCTTGTTGTCCTGCTAGCTCAGTCTAACATAAATCTTTTATTCAGGGTGTGGGCGTTTTTCTACGTTGGGCACTTTCATTGATTCCTCCGTCAAACTTTGTGTATCCGTTTCCACTGCCTTTTTAGCTTTTCGTCTAGTTCTACATGTTAAAAGTCAAAGTTATGTTGCGGGCATTCAATGCCGAGAAAAATAAAAACTCAACTAACGTTGAAAATTATTTCGTTGTTAAATATGTCCGTCTAATAAAAAAAAACAACGAGATCAGGTGTAAGATCTGCAGACTTGTATTTTTGTTGTTGTGGCTGACGAGACCTTAAATAGTTGAAATAGAAAAAAAACATGCCTGCTGCAAATTATGATGTCGGAATTTGAAGTCCCCTAAAATGATTCGGATATTATATTTAGCCGAAGATTCATGGCGGAGAGCCTTGTGAATCTCGAGAACAACCAATTTTCATCCCGATTGGAAAAAGAAAATGTTTGTATATAATATACATAATATATTCTAAAGATTTAACGAAGCACCACTTCTTATGAGTCGCTAACCAGCCATATTAAGAATAGCGAAATCGAAAGTAGATGGAAGCGGTCGTATCGTAGCATAAAATATTTCCTTTTATTACCGATATTTTCTATAAATAAAAATACAAGTTTTCTACTTAGTACATATGCAGTGGGTTTTTTTTACTTAGTACGTTGTTCCAGTTAGTGCGTTTTTCCAAGTTTTTTTAAAACCAAAATTGTAGGTAGAGGTTAAAAGAACAATTCGCAAGGAAAAGACGTAAGTTTGGTGTATTTTTGTCTTAATTGTATATGTTTTTGGGTTTGTCAATAATTAATTATATCAAACATTGATGGGTGGGAGCATGAAAGGGATATGTTAGCGGTCCCCAACCTCTATCTAGTTTTCGATTGTTTTTACATCGGATGAATAAGACCGATATTAATAATTTTTCTTCATTTAGTTTATTTCTAGAATTTATTTTTTTATTAATTTAGTTTTAGTATTCCTGCTTCCTTCTGAAGTGGGAATTTTATTGCCTCGACTTAATTTGGTGGGTCGAACCTTTTTAACACGGAACGCTAGGCGCGGTGTTGCCAAATCAAGTGCGCCAGGCAAAAGGATTCATAACAATTTATATGTTAAATAAGATTAGGATTTTAGAATCCCAAAATTTTCAAAAATGCTCGGAGATTGAATGCCTTATCTGTATAATAAACCCATGAAAAGTGTTACCATTTGTTAATAAACAGCACTAGCAATCAAATCCGCGCAGCCGCTGAAAATGTCGGGTAATCGACGCGCTTGTGACACTTTGAACGTATGAAACCTCAATGTGAACAAACTTTTTGACTTTATTACAAAAATTAAATTAAATTTACTGTTGAATAATACTAAATTTATTAAATTGCAATTTTTTTTATAAGACTTATAATTTATTACGATAGTAAAAATCTAAAACAAAAAATTTGTTCGCTGCTTAATGCAGTTACTTACTTTATTTTTTTTTCGTACGCCCAGGGTTCAGACCATAGTATTCCGATTGCGTAGTAAACAATGAAAAAAACGTAGTTAATTTTAAGTTTTGTATTTTTTTGCTTCTCCATATTTTTTTTTTAATAAAGTAAAATAATATAAAAAAAAAGAAAGTTTATGTAATGTAAGCACTTAAAATCTTAGCAGATTTCAGTTATATCGTAGTGGCTATGCCGTTTGGTCGGTATACGTACAAATTAAATGATCGCCATGAAGATAATTGAAAAACATATAATTTATAGGAAGCAAGGTTTCTATATTGTTTAAAGTTTAAGCTAAAACTGATTGCAACCTTCATCTATAGCTATATGGTGTCAATAAATTGTGAATTAGATAGAGAGATAGATAGATAGATAGATAGATAGATAGATAGATAGATAGATAGATAGATAGATAGATAGATAGATAGATAGATAGATAGATAGATAGATAGATAGATAGATTGATAGATAGATAGATAGATAGATAGATAGATAGATAGATAGATAGATAGATAGATAGATAGATAGATAGATAGATAGATAGATAGATAGATAGATAGATAGATAGATAGATAGATAGATATATAGATAGATAGATAGATAGATAGATAGATAGATAGATAGATAGATAGATAGATAGATAGATAGATAGATAGATAGATAGATAGATAGATAGATAAATAGATAAATAGATAGATAGATAGATAGATAGATAGATAGATAGATAGATAGATAGATAGATAGATAGATAGATAGATAGATAGATAGATAGATAGATAGTTAGATAGATAGATAGATAGATAGATAGATAGATAGATAGATAGATAGATAGATAGATAGATAGATAGATAGATAGATAGATAGATAGATAGATAGATAGATAGATAGATAGATAGATAGATAGATAGATAGATAGATAGATAGATAGATAGATAGATAGATAGATAGATAGATAGATAGATAGATAGATAGATAGATAGATAGATAGATAGATAGATAGATAGATAGATAGATATATAGATGTACTGTAATTTAATTAAATACAAAAACATTTTAGTATTCAACATTTATTATTATATATAAAAATGAAATTTTCTATCTTTGTCCCCTATGCGCGTCTAAACCATTCATCCGACTGTGATAAAATTTTGGGAAGTTGTTGTGCTCACACCAACTTAGGTTTAAGGGAAAGAAAATTTTGCCACGCCCAATTATTACGCCCACAATTTGTAAAACTAAGTTAAAATATTTGATTATTTCGGTAATATTGCTTTCTTAAATTTGGTATCTGAATTTATATTGGCACTGTCCATAACTTCCCCAAAAATGGGCGTGGTCGAATCAATTTAACGCACACTTTCAAAAAAAGGGTGGATCATTTTTACGCCTACCACCATTTGCTCAGAAACTTGATGTGCTAAATAGAAAACATGTAACGGGATGCACAGGGAAGAATAACAGGATATACAAAATTGTCCACGCCCACTTATTACGCCCAAAATTTGATTAATTAAGTGAAAATATACGATGACATTGCTAATATTGCTCCTAAAAATTTGGGGTTTTGTTTTTGAGTTTGTATGCCGATAATTTTACAGCCATAACTCAGAATCGTTACAACGGTGAATACCGAGAAGTTCCGCTAACTAACGGGAGTACCGAGTACCGGGAATTTCCGGAAAGTACCGGGAAGTTCTGCTACCATTTTTTTAAGTGGCATTGCAACGCATGCCGGGCATTCGCTAGTTGTAAATAAATGTTAATGATTGCATCAATGGGCGCCTGTGTTTTCGATCATCATTTCGTTCTAGACCAATAAAGTAATTTTGAGTGAAATATAGTTTTTTGATATACATTTTGCATTAGAGATTGGCGCGAGTGGTGCTTTTTGCTGTGCCACTGTTACATGACGGCGTGATCGAGAGCGATTTGAGATAAGAACCACGAAATATATGTGAGTGTACGCAAGTGAATATTTGTCGAGCGTATTTACGTAATTCTAGTTTTACCGTGAATCATAATACATATTTTTTGTATTACTTGCTCAGACTCTAATCAACATCTAAGATAACAAAAAGCAAAAATCAAAAACCTTTTGGTAACTAGATAGACACTAACAGAACATCAATCCAAGATGAATATATTTGAACAACTTGAAAAGTTTAACTTAGAAAACCATTTAATTCGTAAATTTTTTTTTAGCCTAACAACGTAGTTATTTTGCAAAATGTAGTCAAATCTTGCATTGACTACGAAAAAATTAAAGTAGTGGATATATTTTGCATTGTGTATAACCAGGATATTGTTTTCTATATAAATTAATCGGTTTAAGCAAAAAATCGTTGAAATAGTTGCGTCCGAAAATTTTAAGCATTTAGACGTCACCAAAACTTCCACTCGGCTTTGTTCTGCTATGAAAAATTGTTCATTTTTGTCAAGAGTGTTGCCAACCATTCGTATTAAATAAGTTTTCTGTTTTTCATATATGTATTAAGAAAGTAGTTGGCAGCAACTCAAAAGAATCATAGTGCGTATATCCATCTCTTTCTGTTGCCAGCCATATTGTTTGTGTGTGTCTGACGCGAGCAGCTTTAATATTCTCTAATTTTATTTCATTGTCGACAAGTTGTCGTAATCAAGTTTGGTATAAAAAACCGTTTAAAAGTACGTGACCCTAGGTTGTCTTATTACAGAATACAATTTTATAACAGCGAAGTTTTCGAATTTGTTCCTAAACAAGCCTAATCCGTTTTGGTGGATGGAAGTTAGACAAGCCCGAAATAAGTTAATTATAAAAAATACAGCTATTGAAAGAAAATCGAGTAAAATTCCGGTGTGCTACTCTATCTTATCTCTTCTTTGTTGAATACGACACTTCATCTCATTTTCTTGTGTGACTGAAAACATCGATTGTGACGAGAACAATTAATCTGAGCGCAGCATTGGTCTTATATGGTGTTTTCTCTTTCAACTGCATTGCAACACCCTTTAAAAAAAACTTGTAGCAAGCGAAACGAGTAAAGGAAGTCGCGCTGGTTTATCTCTTTTTTCTTCACTTAATTTTTTTGTGCGGCGCTAGGCAAAAGAAAGAAATTTAAACGAAAGTGGAAAAGTCAATGGGATTGAATTTTATTGCATATTCACGATTTATTGAATTTTCAACGCTAACACTTTGAGTTAATCACTTGTATAAAAGTTTTGCGTAAATACAATTGAAGAACTGTGAAATAGATTCGGAAGTTAACTGAGAAAAATCCACGCGACACCGTCACACACGCACGCACGCACGACAGCACATCATTATTGCCATTGTCAAATATATCGTGTGGAACATCAGTGCAAACGCCGTCAACCGAGGCCGTCGATGGTGGAACGAATTGCTTTCCTTGGACTTGGGTTTATTGTATTGTAAGAACTGTAGCCGCAGCGAATACCACCGAGTATTGCGTTTCGCAAATTTCTCTTGTGCCGCCCCCGCCTACTTGCTTCTTGCCGTCGGTTACAATAGTGGTAGCAAGATTAACACACCCATCGTCAGACATTTTGCCCGCTACCACAAAAATAAGCAAGACACGCGCGCTAAGCAAGATCAGTCTTTAAAACCACAGGAGCAACACAGGAAAACACAATTAAGCGACCTCAGGTACGTCATAATAAATTAACTGTAAAGATTAATTTCATATAATTTAAGGATGTCAAAATTATTGAAAATTGTATCTTTTTATGTTGTGAAAAAAAAATGGAACACATTTATTTTTTAAAATTTAATTTACCAGACTTAAAAACTGAGTTCGAAATTGTCAAATACAAAAATGTTTGCGTTAGTTAGCGTAAGATAAAGATTTAGTAATTTTTTTTTAACATTTAAATAAATCAAATCATCGTAAAAACAGTGATTATTTAAATTTGCAGCAAACATCTCGTTTTTGCATAGAGAGAAGCAACAAGCAAACAAATAGAAGCACACCAAAAATATTGTTAAATATTGTTGAAGCAAACATTTTAAAGCGTTAAATCAAAAACCGATAAATCCTTCGGAAACGATAATGATTTGCTGTGCTTTTGATTCAAAGCTAGCTAGTAACAAAGTATATAATATATTTTTAAATTTGGTATTGCAACAATCTTCAATTTATTGACTTTGTTAATTTTAAAAATTATGTGCTAATAAATTATGCCTGCAAACAAATTAATTCAAACACTATAAAGGTATTTAAAAGTATTGGCTACTTAAATTTTAAAATTTGATAGTAATGACAATTTAGATCGGGAGAGATTGTCGATTAAATTGTTTCTACCTCTTGCTTAAACCTTCATGATATTTTGTCCTTGTTAATTTATTAAATTAAATTTAAAAATGTTTGAAAAGCTTATTTAAAAAAAAATAACAGAATAAAAATTATATTAGTAACTAATTCGTCCGCTTTAAAAAATGTAATAAATCAATTTCAAATGATATTTTGACTATAATGTCAAGTTATTTTCTAAAAATTCCAATTATTAAGCATTCTCTGGTCAGAAGTGTTTAATATGCACCAAATTATATCATAGTTGTGTATCACTTTCATGAGTTATGGCGGTGGGTGTTAAATTATTCCAACCACGCCCGTTTTAGTGAGACGGTAGATTTCGGCACGATACATTTGCATGTTAAATTTTTACATTATAAAGCACTACGTTCCTGAAATACAGTGGTGGAAGTTAAATGGATCCAACAAAACATACTTTTTGTAAGATGGTAAATTTTGTCATCACATACTTCCATAAAATTTTTTTGTCATAGTAGAGCACGACGTTCCTGAGTTATGCCCTTAAGTTTATCCGACCAAGCCCGCTTTGTATGGGATGGTAGATATTGTCACCATATGCCCCCATACTAGATTTTATCATCGAAGAGCATCACATTCCTGAGATATATTGGTGGGCTTTTAACTGATCCAACCACGCTCACTTTGGTGAAGTTGTCAAGAGTAGTCATGTCAACTCAAATACCAAATTTTCGTTTTGTAAGAGTGATTTTACGATTTTCTATTAAATTAATTTCACTAGCAGACTTCATATAGCAAATTATTCCTTCCAGACCCATCTCGATATATGTTCCTAGTTTGAAGAAATTCAGTTCAGCCATTTAGTCGTGAAAACGGAAGAAACGAAAATAAATAAATTAAGAAAGAAATACAATTTCCTTTATAATATTAGTAATGGTTTTATTTGCAAATATATTTCTTGTTTTAAAAAGATTTGATACATTTGATCATACAGTAAAACCTTCAGACGTTCATTTACAAAAAATAGATCTGCAAGAGTTTAATTCATATTTGTGAAATGTGTCGGGACAATGTCAACCCTTTCCAGAGCTTGCACTAAGCTGATACATTCAGCAATTACAAATGCAAAAAATTAAAAAAATGTTCAATTGTTTCTAAGAAGTAATAATGGTGTTAAAAAATAGGGAATTAATCAGTTTAAGTATTGGTTTTACATAAATTTGCATTGACATTTTGTACAAATTTTGTATTTCAATCTAATTTTTCTTTCATTTCTCTTTAAATTTTGCTTCACTTATATTTTTGCAGAAGCTTCTATCAAAGAGAGCCCATCATTTGGAAACACTCGACCACTTCGGATTCTTCGGAAATATCTTCATTGGAAGTACTCATACCGAGGAGTACAAAGCAGCCAGCAATCACAACACCATTGACAACAGCAACCATAGCCACTAGTGTGCGTGTGGTAGTAGGAACAGCAGGTGCAGTGGCAAAAATGACTTTACCGAGCTCTGCTCGCGTCTATACGGACGTGAACGCACATAAGCCTGACGAGTACTGGGACTATGAGAACTACGTGGTCGACTGGGCTAATCAGGATGACTATCAGCTGGTACGCAAGCTCGGACGCGGAAAGTACTCGGAAGTCTTTGAAGCGATTAACATCACGACCACTGAGAAATGCGTCGTTAAGATTCTTAAGCCAGTCAAGAAGAAGAAGATTAAGCGCGAAATCAAGATTCTGGAGAATCTGCGCGGCGGCACCAACATTATAACGTTGCTAGCTGTGGTCAAGGACCCGGTGTCGCGTACTCCCGCGCTCATCTTTGAGCACGTGAACAACACAGACTTTAAGCAGCTCTATCAGACGCTTACCGACTACGAGATCCGCTATTACCTGTTTGAGCTGCTCAAAGCGCTCGACTACTGCCACAGCATGGGCATAATGCATCGCGACGTTAAGCCGCATAATGTCATGATCGATCACGAGAACCGAAAGTTGCGCCTTATCGACTGGGGTCTCGCAGAGTTCTACCATCCGGGGCAGGAGTACAATGTGCGCGTCGCTTCGCGCTACTTCAAGGGACCCGAGCTGCTTGTCGACTATCAGATGTATGATTACTCGCTAGACATGTGGTCGCTTGGCTGCATGCTCGCATCAATGATCTTTCGCAAGGAACCGTTCTTCCACGGCCACGACAACTACGACCAGCTAGTGCGCATTGCCAAGGTGCTGGGCACCGAGGAGCTTTACGCCTATCTGGACAAGTACAACATTGAGCTGGATCCGCGGTTCCACGATATTTTGCAGCGACACTCACGCAAGCGATGGGAACGTTTTGTCCACTCGGACAACCAACATCTCGTGTCGCCCGAAGCACTTGACTTTCTTGACAAGCTACTGCGTTACGATCACGTCGAGCGGTTGACTGCCCGCGAGGCCATGGCGCATCCCTACTTTTTGCCTATTGTCAACGGACAGATGAAGTCGAGTAACCAACAATAGGAATAGGAGGTGCGGCGGGGGCAGCGGAGGGCGTGGACAGCGGAAAGGATGAGGACTGCTGTAAAAGACGAGGATGAAAACGATGACGAGAGGGAAGCAGTAACAGTGGAAGCGCAAAGGGAAAACGATGAGAAAGGTAATAATGGCGATAATAACGATGTGAGTTATAATGATGTGGCGGCAGCAGCAGCGGATCTAGATACGGCTAAAATATTACTACAGCAACAACAATTATCAATAGAACAAGAGCAAAAACAACACGAGCAGTTTGCAAAGCATGATCAAGTTGGATTTAATGCTAAAATACAATGAAATCAACAACAGACATTGTGCAAGTGTAAAGAATAAGATGATCACGAAATAACACGTTTCCATTTTAAATACATATTAAAAAAAACACATATTCACATTTATATATATATAAATACTTATATTCAAAATTGTATTTTGCAGTTTTTTTTTTGTTTTTTTTTATATATATATTTTCTTTCTTGGTGAAAAACCAAAAGAGCGATATAGAAACATTAACGATAATAAGTAATAAAAAAAATAACTATTTGCATAACGATAAAACACCCATACACCCGCGCATTATAATCAACATAAATGTATACATATAGTTGTATATTTACAATAAATTGTTCATTCATTTCTTTTATAAAGCTAAAAAGTATCTATTAGCCTTACGTACATGCATTAATATATGCAAATGTATTCACTTCCGAGCAGAGATTTTGGAGAATTCTTATTAAAAAATAGTTTTCTGCTCTTACTCTTCCTCATTCCACAGTATCATAGTGCCTCAATCACTAATGCCAACTTTCTAACGGAATCATATTTTATTTATTTTATTTCTTATATCGGTTTTCCTATTTAATTAAACAATTCGATACGTTTATATTTTGTAAAGGTTTAGTTTTGAGTTTTTTGTTCAAATCAAGAGCCAGTTGAAAATGTCAGATTAGATCTATATACTTTCCGGAAGAAAAATGGCATCAGTTTCATAATTGCGTTTTTAAGCTATCGGGTTTAAATTCAGTGCTGTAAAATAATTTTTTAACTGTTATTTTAACATTTCAAATACAAACGCTGTAATCAATCAGAACTATGTCCCTAAAGGAAAAAAAGTTATTGTTACAGAAAAAAATACATATAATTTTAACACTTGAAAATTTCAACAATTTTAAACTATCGTCAGTCTTTTTTTTATTTGTATCAACAACGAATCGAATAGATTTTAGTGTAATACAAGTAAGCTCTGGCATTGTTCACAATATAGTTGATAGATTATTTAAAATTTTAATAGATATACAAAGTTTTACATAAACTAAGTAGACTTGGCAATTAGTTTAAACAAATTTAACTGAGAGTAAAAAGTTGTGTAAAAAAAATCAAAATTTAAAATTTGGTTTTTAAGTATGATTTAAAAAGTTTATAAAATGAAATCCTATTTTTGAACAGAAATTATAAAAATTAGTTAATGTGAAATCAATTTTCAAACAGAAGCTTTATTTAATTTGTTTAATAAACATTTATGAATATTATCCTGTTTAAGAAATACTTAGGTTACAAGATTTAAGCGAACAACAAGTTTTATAATATTCTGTCTGACCCTTGAAACAAACATTTGTAGTATGATCATTAACTTATTATGGCAGTTTGCAATTATATTTACACAATATTAGTTAATAATTACATTTACAGCACTGATTCAAATTATATTTCAATCTACACGTACCACCTCTCTTGCACCATCTACTCGTGAAACCGGAAGTATGTTTGGAACTTTCTTAAATAATCCTAACTACTTAACAAATTGAGTTATGCTTTGGTTTGTTCCTTGTTGGGCATTGGCTAAATTAAAACTAATTTGTTCTCGATTAAAGTACATAGTTATACAAAAAAATAAAAGTCCAAATATAAATTACAATAATGGAAATTTAAATTGCAAATAATACCAGAAATTAATAAGTATAACTTAAAAATGAAACGTGTTAAACTAAATATATAGAAAATATATATAAATAATTAAATACTGATTATTCTTCTACCATACTATCAAATCGTGAGCAAAACAAAATAAATGTTCTGTTGAAATAAAACAAAATAAAATGAAATTGAGTAAAAAACACATTTTAGGTTTAGATTATAAAATATTACCTAAACTTAAAATTGAAATTGAAGCAGGCAGGACGTAATTTTCTATTAATTTTGTTAGAAAGATTTTTGTAGTGAAGATAATAAATAAATACCATTCAATAAAGTAAAACCTTGAAATCTACACATTTGTAATACATTAAATTTATTTAACAAACAATCATGTCGTGCGTTGACATTTATGTTGTAGATAGAATTGTTTTGTTTTCAAATATGTGCGCGAACAATTAAGCGTTGGTTGAGCTTATTATGTAAACTGGATCCACTAGAGATGTCGCAAGAAATGGCCGGCCCCGTATAGCTCGTTTGACCAAGAATATCAATAATTTGGCTGATAGATGGTCCACAAACACCGACGAGCCGACGACAACGATGTAAACAATTTGGCATCAGCGGACGAGTTTCGAGCAATGTTATTTCAGTAGGACGATAATGGATATTTTGAAAAACCAATTTCTGGACATATATAATTTTTTTTAGAATATATATGTATTTCAGATATATGTAAGTCCGAAAACGATATATTTTAGAATTAATTTTTCCTTTTTTGATTTTTTTTAAGAATAATTTTATCAATTCGTTGTTTATAACGTTATTTTTTTGGTTTTTCGTTATTATTTTTTTTCATTAAAAAACGTTAATGAAAATAATAATCTGTCAGGTGCCAGAATCGAAGGGAAAGTGTAATTGCATTTGAAACCCAACGGCAATGTTTTTGGTATTTAAAGTAACTTTAAATATTGCATGTTCCTATTCAACTCGTTATTTTTTTAAGCAGTTGTTGTTGCACAAAAAAAAAACGCAAATGGTAGTGTGTAAGTGACTGGAATGCATGAAATAAATCACGATTTCTAACTACACAGTTTCTCTTATTTCATAGCGCATAATCAACAAAGATGCCTCTCAAACTTTGTAACACCGCCCCTGAAACAATCTTCCATTTCAGCGCATGTCCAGCCGTCTGATACTTAAATTTTTTTTTGGCAAAAGGTGATTTTTAAAACTATGAGCTGTAGCACTGCGACAGAAATAATAAACAGCATCTCAGAAATGCTAGAAAACCAGTGGATAAATCTATTTAATATATTAGTAACAAATTTACACAAATATACGAATCTTATTTATAAATAAATTTTTTAAACTGGACGTGCTTCTGTGGGGTGCGCCTGTTTAGGTCCATCGTCAGCTGCTTCCATGACTATTTTTAGTTTGTCACCTTTAAAAATCCTCGTGCAATAACTGGTGCTGCTTAATGAATTTTGGAGTGTTGCATTCCACGCAGAGTTTTTGTGCTTTTCCCTTGAAATACTTTTTTTCTAATTAATAATACACATTTATTTTAATTTCTTTTAAATATTGTTTTTATTTTGCTTTAAATTATTTGCAGTATTTTTATTTTCACTCTATGCTGCTGATGTGAACTCAAATTTCTTTTTTCTTTTAAATTCGGTTTTTGAAATCTGCAATTCATTTCAAAACCGAGTAAAATGTAACGAGTAGTGAAAGTGAAACGTGGAACACCAAAACATAAATTCGATGTGAATTAATTTCGATTTGTTGCGGAAGTGAAATGTGTGTTGCACGTAATGTATGCTAATGTATGCCTGTATCAATTTTTTTTTAAACTATCTGGCAGGTTCCAGAAACCGTTGCGGAAGTGAAAAGTAAACGGTTTGAATACGAGTGCAATTATTTTTGCTGTTTCAACTTGTTATTTTTCTGAACAGCTGATTGTTGTTGCACAAAGAAAAGCGAAAAAAATAATTTGTATAATTTTTAAAATTAGTGCATTAATTGCATTTGGCGTGGGCAATAATGCCAATAAACGCAAATATTCACAGGAAAAAATTAAAAGAATAATTTTGCGCGATCACTTAACCTTCTGGAAATGGTAAAATTTGTGTAAGTCACTGAAATGCATGAAATAAAACAAGATTTTAATAACACAATTTCATTAGTTTCATAGCGCATTACCTTATCAAGCTACTTTAAGTTTACTGGCAGAAAGTTGATTCCAAAAAGCTGTAGGAAAAGACAGCGACATTGAATTAAGGTGAAACACCGACAGAAATAATAAAACTCATACCAGAAATTCTGGAATGAGTTTGAACTTATTAAATATACATATTTTGGTGAAAAAAATCCATACAAATATACGAATGTTTAAGCGTTTTGCATCCAGTGCAGAGTTTTTGTGTTTTCCCCTTGAAACAAATAATTTTTCTAATTAATATTACATATCTACATATCTTTTCATTTTATTTAAAATTTCTTCAATTCAAATTAATTTTCATGAAGTATTTTTATTTTCGACCACTGCTGCAGATGTGAAATCAAACTGGTTTTTTTCATGCGGATTCGATTTCTGGAACCTGCACATTTTTGCGAAATTAGTTTTGAAAATGGTTAAAAAGTAACGAGTAACGAAATCGGAACGTAGAACACCAAAAAAACAATTTCGATGCGGAGCAATTTCGATTTTTGTAGAAGTGAAATGTAGAACTAGCCCGTATGAAAAATTTAAGTTTCAAGTAGTGTATATACTGGCATGATTCGCCTGATTCCCAACTTGCGAATCAACGAAAAACGACAACTGAAGACAAAACGAAAAGTGTGATCCGAGACGACTACCAAAAACAAATACACCGAAGCCAATACAGAAGAATTATCACCACATATGCATTAGAGACTGGCACCTAACATTGTCGAATGCAACACCCAGTTCGAACGTTCAAACAGGAAGATGCGTCAGAACGATCTTACCATTGATAAGCACAATAGCAGCAGCATTCCTGTCCAGATGTAACACATACACGTAACGTTAATACACGTAGTTTGTGGGAATATACAACTTCAGTACCTAAGTTACACTGGAAAGTTACACTACAACAGAAGCTCGACAAAAGAGAGTCTTCGGGCAGACATCGAAGATCTATGGTGTCAACATTAATCGTCGAGAACAAGTGCAAGAGAAAGACACAACGCTCAACTCGGTAGTTAACGGTGATAAGCAACAACCAGTGAAAAAGCTTGACACATTTCATTACTGCAAATCTGACCAATAATCAGATCCCCAAGTTATATCTGAATATATATACGAGTATATATAACTAAGTTTAAATAAGTTAGAAGAGTAACTTAAATATTTTATATATTTAGTGGAATTAATTAACTTAAATATCAAAATTAAATTTGATTTGATTTGTAAAGTATATACATATTTATACCTATCCAAACCACTAGTTGCAGAAAAAGCTACAAAGGAACTAGTTAGAAATCATTACAAATGAAAAAAAAAACAGTATTGCATTTTACGAAAATATTATTGTATAATAACACTACCCGACAGCGAAAATGATCTCGGTTAACCAAAATCCATTTCCAATGTAAAATGAGGCGCTGATTCCGAAAATCACAGCCACCGTTTAGGAGATATCGCCCATTTAATGTTTTTGTTGAATTTCAAAAAGGTTGTGTCACGTAACTGCACATTAAACACGTTAGAGTTATTCGATTTCAATTAGCGGTAAATCAAATTTAAGGTAATAAAATTGTCTATCATCAATGGAAATAAAATGAACACAATTTGCAATTTTTTTTTTTAATTTAAAAAAAAATTTGATTATATTATTAATTAAATGACGAAAATGCAAAAATCTTACAGGTTTTATAACTGTTTGTCAAAGCACGTTTAATTGTGAACAAAACGCCGTATCATATAAAATCGATAGACTTAGATGCAAAAATTGCAAGAGTAATTTTACAATTTTTTTTTTTCATTTTTAAGAATTTTTATTTTGACAAGTTAACGTTAAATTTTTTCGAATTTTAGACAGTAGTCTATGAATTTAGATGTTCTTTGTTACTCTAATTTTACATAGTATATCAAACATTGTATATCAAATTATTCAGATCAGAATTTTTTTTTTGAAATTTATCGGCTAGTGTAATTATCTTCAATTCTAATGAAATAGCAGAAATATGGAAAACTTTTTATGACGTGAAGTTATATCGGTGATATACATATATAGGTGAAGCCAAAAACATTACAAAAAGTGAACAAAAGAAATAAGTAGATCTGGCTTTATTGTATGAACTATAAAATCGTAATTTTTCTCCTTAAGGCTCTATTATTTTATGAAGAGATGTATTGTATTTTATTGTAGGCTATCAGAAACAGAAAAAAGCCTTTGCCAACGATATGTAAAAAGTATTTCCAATATTGATACGTTTTGGTAATTGTTTTCGAAAAAAATGTTGCTCACAAAATTTTACAACAGGTCACTGAATCAAAAACATACTCGTATAAGAAATAATAACAAGAACTGGTAATTTCAACCCTTACAAGCACCATTAGATAAATATAACATTGTTGCGAAGACACTGAAGTAAACATGTTGCTTTAGAAAGTGTTTACAATCATTTTTTTCTTGTAAACAAATATATACATTTTATTTCGCACACATATTTTTGAGTTAAGTGTTATCTTTACAGATACATACGAGTAGTAATTTAAATTTAATAAAATTGGTCTGAATTTGATATTTTAATTCAATTGAACCCTGCATTTATTTCGTCTAAAATAGAGAAATATATTCTGTGCTGCCGGATACTTCATAAATAAATCGTTGAAAGCCTAATTGCTCGATTTGCTTTCTTTGGTGCAGGGTATAAAGGAAACCATTTCAATGACAATTTTTAAAAATCATTTTGTTTTCTTGTATGTTTTGGATATTTCGTATAGACGCATTCGTTCTACTAATATATCAAGAGGTGTGTAATTGAATCTTTCCAAGGAAAATTTACGCATGCGTTGGAATTTTGCAAACAGTAAATGCAGAAGTTGGACTTAGTCGCGTTGCTAGGTTTAAATGCGTTTTGCCTCCCGCTAAATAATTTATTCTCTTAAAATAAAGCCGTTTTAGCAAACTTAATAAAACATTCGAATTTCAAATGAAGATAACCGGCGACTGCGGCATGTAGCACGTTGGTTCGTGTATTGGCCTTCGGTGCGTAAGGTCTCAGGTTCGATGCGTAAAAACAGGAAGTTTTCGTTTGTGAAAATGTTTCTGAGCGACCCTCAGCAAACATTTGGCAAATCTTTTGAGAGCAACAACAATAAAACTTGCTGTAAAAAAAATCAAAATTAGCTCGAACCACACTCTTTTAATAATCCTGATTTATAAATATATAATCAATGAGAGTTATTAAAGAGTGCGAAAATTGCAATAATATGCTTAAAACTTCTTATTAAAAATTCATCAGAAAGTAAAATTATTAGCATATTCAATTTTCACTTGTATTTTAACATATCGTCGCTTAAAGTGCAGAGTTATATGTAAGACTTTTTAAAATCGTACTATCTACCCCAGCAACATTTGATTCATAATATCTTGATGGGATTGCACCTTTATTACGTTTGTTCATAAATAATAATAGTTTAAGACTACACAAAATATACGTAAATAGATCGAGAGAAACTTAAAATAAGTCGAACCGAAGGTCGTGTGTTAATTGCGCTACAACTATTTTTATTTAATTTTTACTACATAGATGGAAAGAGTTTTTTTTTCGGTTTGGTGACATGTTTAAGGACTTAACAATTATAAGTAAATATAAGATAACTTTACTTTACTAATATATTTATATATTGTAAATGAATTGTCTGCAGTTCACTTAAACATTTAACTATTTAAAAAACCAAATAAAGAGTATTTAAAAACGAACTTGCTTTATTGGAATTATTTGCGAATTGGTTGGTTAATACCGATTATAAAAACAATGTGACGTTATTATTTTAAGCAAAAATTACAATAAAATAATTTTAAAATTTTAATGTTACAATTCAAATTTTTACTATGCTCCAGATCTCGTCGCCATACACTTTCATAATAGAGCATCACGTTACTGAGCTAAGGCGGTAGTCGTTAAATCGATTAAATCATGCACGATTTCGGTGAAATTTTCCACAATGACCATATCAACTCAGAGTTCTAAAATATTACTAACAATTTAAACTACAAAATCTAATTTCTTCGCTTCGAGATCCGTAGTATGTTCCAAATTTGAAAAAAATCAGTTCAGCCATTTGGATGTGAAAACGACACAAACAAAAAAACGATGAAAGTAAAAAACACCCAATTTTATTAAATTTATAGGATGTGTAATTTTTAGCACTTTCTTCCCCTAAATACGGAAGGCAGGATACTCAAAACCTACTGGTTATGTATGTGTGAATACATTTTAATTGAAATCAGCTGATTTCGTGTTCACGTGCGTCGCTGCGTTTTTTCAATAAGAAGTGTTATCATTTTCCAGGAAAACCTTACTTTCCATTTCACTGGAAAGTAACATTTTGGAAGGTGTCTGTCTACCAGTCACCCAGCATCGTCGATTTCACTTATACAGCATCAATAACAGACAGTTACCCAAGAAATTTTGTCCTGAATGGATTATTAAACGGAAAGCCAATAAAGCTCAAATAGAGTTAATAGATTGAGTTATGTGTGTACATATTACATAAATACAAATTGAAGAAAAAATGTAAGAAAATTTTCAAAAGATTGAAAGTGAAGTGAAATTGTTATATGATTTAGTGAAACAAGGAAACTGAATAAATGACGATGGTTTTGTTTAGATTTTTGGAGAATGGATACATACATACCTATAAGTGATTATGTAGTAAATGTATGGCCAAATCCTAAGGACTTAAGGGCGTTTCGTGATAATGTTTTCTCCAACAAGAGGTCAAATTATCACACACAAAAATGTACAATAAAAATAACTTAAATATAATTTCTTTAAATCGTAAAATCAAAAAAAGTTATTATGAGAGCAAAAACTCTATAAAAACCATCGTACCTAATTTTTTGGGAAAAAGTCTTTACGGAAATTACTATAACCAATTAAATATAAAAAGCAGTTTTCAATATGAAAATAATTAAGTTAAGTTCTATTTTTCTTATTATGATAAACATAAACATATGATTTTATCAAGTTTAAGGAGAAATTAAAAACGTAAAAATAAGTTTTGAGTTTTTTTTACTGATTTATAAGAACATACGAGTACATACATATGTACAAGTTAGTATGTAAAATGTGGAAATAAATAAAACTCCAGTATGCTCTTATATACAAGTACAAGTACAATGAAGGTTGTTGTCACATAAAGGAAATCCTTAAAGCCAGCTAACCATAATGATGCAAGTGTATTTGATATAAAATGAATGATTGTTTTGGTGTGTGGCAAGCAAATTTAAAATATGCAAAAACAGAGATAGGAAAAAAAGTCTGGTGCAATTCACTTAAATTGCTTTTAAAATATTTTAAATCAATAAAAATAATCTTAATAAATATAGAAATCAAACTACTGATTAACGCTAAGGTGTTCCCTTAAACGCGAAAATGCCTCGAAAACCTTCGAAACTTCTCAAGTTAGCGAGCCTATAAAAATAACTGTCAAAAATTGTGTAAAAAATAGTTTTCGCGTGCCTGGTTCAGTGTTGCTTATATGTAAAAAAAATCTTCATATTTTTCAGTGTTGCCTGTTTGTAAACACAACAGCCGTGAAAAAAGTGTAGAATAATAAAATAATTTGTTTGTTTTAAAACGATAAAAAAATAACAATAAATAAAAATAAAATCCGAAATAAATATTTCACAGCTTACAGACTTGCTAAAGTCAAAACAAAATACTATTAAGAGAATTATCTGCTGCTAAGCTGAAGCTCATATACCCTCGGCCTTTTCAGTGTCACCAAAAAATGTGCTACTTTTAGCACATAAGTGCTACATGTCCCTATTGTAAGTGGGCGTTGTTCTTATCGGATCACGCCCCTTTTTAGTTAGTAGATTTGTGTTACTACAAAATCTTTTTTTCCGCATAAAAAGAAGTGGTTCGTGTGGGAGGTGGGCGTGGTTCTTATCCGATCACGCCCATTGTTTGTGAGCAGTTTTATGTTACTACTGAAATGCTAAATATGGAATTTGAACCGAATATCTACACTCAAACTTTTTTAATTAATTTTTTTTTTGCATGGAAAGGGGTGGTTTTAATGGGAGTGGGTAGTAGTTTTGGTCCGATCTTGCCCATCTTTTAACTTAGCCTACGCTTGGTGAATAGGAGCTCTTAAACTATGGCTGTAATCATTGGGACATACAGACGAATGAACGGACGGACATCGTTAAATCGACTTAGAATCCGACGCTGATAATATATATATACTTTGTCATACCTAACACGCCCCTTATGGGCGTTACAAATGCAAGAAGAAACTCAATATATCCTTCGGTAAGTGCACTTGCACTTGGTGAAGGGTATAACAAGCAATACTAATTGGAAATTACGTTACGCAACACTAACTAAAAACAGCTGACAGAACTGTTAAATTGCTGAATTTCATAAATTTTTTCGAGATCGTGAGAAGATGCGTTCCCAAAAAGTGGCTTGCGATTTTTCGAGCTTTTAGAGATTTTAAGTTTTCGTGTTTAAGGGAATACCTCTATTGTAATGCTTACATGTAATTTAAATGTTTCATATTGCAGCACTGTAATGCAGATTACTTTTATTGTTTATTTTTAATGCTACTTACTTAACTAAAACTTAATTTTTTTCCCTCATTACTTTTCGTTTATAATGAGTAACGATAAGAGAAAAGAGAAAATATAATATAAAAATTACAAGCTAAAACTGCAAAATGGACTATCTGAATTTTTCACAACAGGCTAACTGACACTTGTACCGGAAATTTGTTATCAATTTAAATTAATAAAAAATCAAAAGTTTCATAATGATGAAAAAAATTGGAATAAAAGATACGTTTATTGTTTTAATTATTGTTTTGATATTAAATAGGTCTTGGATATATAAGATTGGTCAAGCCCACCTATTACGCCCACAATTTAAATATTGAAGTTAAAAATACCGATTATCTCAGCGGAAATGAATGGTGACGATAACTTCAAACATAAGGGCGCGTGTTTAAAAAATGCCACTGACTTGTGATTGGATCCACATAAAGTACAACGTTTTTTAATATTTATATGGTCTGAAAAAAGTGACCAGATCTCACAAGAGAGTTAACATGGTAACTATCGATAATTTACCAAAAATGGGCAAAATTTGGGCATGGCTTGCCCACTAATTGGTAATTACTGTAACTAGAGAAGGGATTATGCAACGATTATGAAATACGGTACCTTGGCTCAGGGTATCTATAAGGACCATCTTATAAATGTTGTAGGGTCTGGGTGCGTGGATGTACTGGATGACTATATATACTGAACAAACTTGTATAAATTAGATTGACTGCACCCAGAGAAAACCGCAAAGTAACTTTGAATTAATATTTTTGGGTTAAAAGTTGCTAATTATTAAAAATAACGTCTACAAATCAAAGTTAGATAATTTTAAATTATATATGAAAACATTTAAAACAAACTCCAAACTGAAGTTCAACCAACTTCCATTTAAAAACGTAAGTTTTGGTTGAAAGTTGAAATTATTTAAATCTAAGTTGTCATTATCCGAATTAAAAGACAAATTATTCGATTCAAAGTGGATGAAACTTTCATTAGGAGCAAACTATAAATTCAGTTCAAATGGAAAATTTTTAAAAACATCCGAGACAATTGAAGGCCAATCAATTCAAGTCGGAGGAAAGACCTGTTAGAGGAATACGAGTTGGAAAGCCTACATGCGATGTAAGTACACACAGAAAATATAATGTGAAATTCACATAAAATAATATTCTTGCATTCTAAAATTATTCAACGCTCATGAACAGTAAGTGTAATTATTGTATTTGGGTGTCAGATACGAGTTTTGACCAGGGGCCGATAATAACAATTATTTTTAACTAGCTTAAATTACCCGACGGTGCCCGGTTCTTTTTTAATAGAATCAAGTCTTAATTTATTTGTTAATTAAGATTAGTAAACTTTCCAGCCTCGCCCACCATTTTTGGAATTATATTTGTATGAAAATTTAGCTAATTTGGTCATTTTATACCAAATTTGTATGCAGAACTTCCCGTTACTCCCCGTTGAGTGTTTGTAAATATTGTCACCATGTACCTCTTAACTGAGTTTCGCAACTGTTGCAGTCAACCTCTCCGGTATTCGCATTTGTATGTAACTGAAATTGTAGTAGCACTTTCCGGTCAGGTTGAGTTACTATGACTCAAATGTCTTCATAGTAGTGCATAACGTTCCTGAGCTATGGCGGTAGGTGTTAAAAAGACCCCAGTTTTGGTGAGATGGTAGATATAGTTCACGAACACCTTCACATTAAAGTTAATAATCGTACAGTATCACGTTTCTGAGCTATAACGGTGAGCGTTCAATTGTCCCGACCACGCCCACTTTTTGTAAGATGGTAGATTTAGTCACCATATACCTTTATACAAACTTTTATCTTCGTAGAGCATCGCGTTCATGAGATATCGCAGTGGGCGTTAAATTGATCCAACCACGCCCACTTTTGGTGGAGTTCTTGATAGTGACCATACCAACTCAAACTACAAATTTGAGATTTTTTGGAATAGTATTAGCGAAATAATAGATTTTTTTTTACTTAAATTTACTAATTGTGGGCGTAATATGTAGGCGTGACAGATTTCATATAGCTTATCATTCCTTCCAGACCCATCTCGATATATGTTCCAAGTTTGAAGTAAATCGGTTCAGCCGTTTAGGCGAAAATAAATAAATAAATACAGAAATACACCTCCCTTTATAATATTAGTAAGGATTTTGCCAATAAAAAAGCACAAAGAATATATTATCGTACAACCGACTAAAGTGTATCATTATGATCCTTATGACATAATGTTTGTGAAATGTCCTTGTTTTTTTAATTAATTGTTTAATGGAAAAGTTGATAAAGAACAACTAGTTTATATATATATATATATTTTTTTTTTGATTTTTATTTTTATCCTCAAAAATGAATGATATTTTATTGTATATTAAGTTTGTAACGTTCATATGGGGGCGTGTTAAGTAAAAAATATGTATGCCAAATATTTGACACGCTATCTTAAAAAGTGTCAATTTGATATATAATCTCAAGTCAAAATAACACTTTATTTTAAACTGACACTGCATCATGTTAAATTAACATTTAAATTGTCATGTTTTGTTCTTAAACTCAGACGAAATGTTAAATTCTCACACAAAAGTGTATTTTTGAAATTTAACATGCAATTTGTGAAAAACATTTTTGTGAAAGTTCTCTGAGTAGAAATGTATCACATAGAAATCTTTAATTTAATAATTTTATAACCAATTTTTTCTTCTGACAGCTCCAGAAACGAACACCGGAACAGTTTTAGCTGAAAAAGATAAATCCTTGTCACTGGCATTAAAAACTGCACTTGACAGAGATTGCTTCAATAGGAATATCATTTGCAATAAATCCAAAAAAAAAAAAAAAATAATTTACTTCAACGGTTAAATCTTAACACTCTGAGGCCAATCGATTTTTTGGAAGCCTGATCCAAGTATACGGATTTAAAATTGAATTGTTTGTATATTAAACCTAAGTCAACTATATTTATGAAATTTATGTAACATGTAATGAATAAATTATTTAAAAATGTATATTATAGAATTTTATAAATGTATAAAACATTTTAAGAATAATCAATAAAAATTTGTTATAAAAAGCATTTTTCAAACTAGTAAGAGTATTATTTCTAGCTACGCCGCTCAGTGGATGTAAATCACGTTTTTGACGATTTGTCGTAAATAAATCCGTGCCCTCTCAGGATATTTCAAAGTTAACATTAACTCTTTTTTAAAAAAAATTTACACTTGTCATTTGTTGTGTCAAATATGTATTTTAGAATATTCTGTTTTTCAGTGACCTACAGTAAAATTTGATGGGAATAATTTTTTTAGAATATATTAACAATATGTGTGTACGTTTTATTGGTCTTTTGTGGTCCTAGAAAAATGTTAGAGTGTTATTATGTTCTAATATGTTCCTCATTAAATTTTACTATATGTCACTGAATACATTTTTAGACTTAGATGCACAAATCTATATTTTTTGTTATGTTATATTGAGAAACAAGATGTCAATTTCAAGAGGATGTACAACAAATACGAGCTACCTTTGTAAAAAGCTTAAAGGGTTTTGTTCCTCTGAGGGTCTACTTTTATTTCGCATTGGAATCATTGAAAAATCCGACTTTTGTCCAATTCTCTTAGTCAGTGAGAGATGCAAACATATAGTGGCTAACTGGCTTAAAGTGGCCAGAAAAAAGTTATTCGCTCCAATGTTCGGCGACCAGAACACACAATCTTCGCAATGCAAGTGCAAAGCGGAAATTCGTTTTGTTTACTTTTTAAATATATAATAAACTATTTTATATATTATATATATATTATTATATATACAATGAACACAATGATAATATTTAGTCACATATATTTTTTTGTTTACAGATTTTGTATGTCAAAACATGAGATACCGCAACGATTGTTCAAGAAGAAGCATTAAAGTTGTGTGAAGTTTATTCCTTAACAGTTTACAATGAAGCCCACGACTGGAGAAACACTACGAGCATGGCTGTTATCCGCGCTTATGGTGCATGGAGCAGTTGCAGGAAATCCGGACGCCAAAAGACTTTACGACGATCTCTTAAGTAACTACAACAAATTAGTTCGACCTGTCGTCAATACAACCGATGTGTTGAAAGTTTGCATAAAACTGAAGTTATCACAGTTAATTGACGTGGTAAGTATCACACTTTAACATCACGATTGAGAGAAAATATAATGATGGAATTGAGTACAGTAATCCCCGGTTAAGTATCACTATTTTTGGGTACTTAATAAACTACATTTAAGTTACTTGGGTATACAATTTCGTTATTACAAAAAAAAATCGGTTTTCTATCAATCGTTCATATGACATTTTCTTGTCAGGTCTATCTAAAAAAAATTTTTTTTTTACGATTTAAAAAAATAAAAATTAAAATATAATTAAAATAGATTATAATTATTATAATCTATTAGAAAACAATAAAGTCTAAAGTGCATATTAATAGTCAAAATAAAGTTTCTAATTCACTTCAATACTTACCAGTATAGAAGAGTGTGGCCAGAGATATTTTTAATTTTTAAAATGTAAGAGTATAGTTAAAATGCACAAGCAATTACATAAAATATCAAGATAAGTTGCGTTGTTACTCGTAAAAAATCTTCCAAATGCTTTCTTAAAAACGAAAAATACCATTTGATCCGTCCATGTCCACTTTTTGTAAGGTGGTACATATGGGAAGAGTCTGAAAGGAATGGAAGTCGAACTACACCTCCATATTAAAGTTTATCAATACAAACCATTTCATTCCGAGTTACGATGGTGAACGTTAAATCGATCCAACCACATCCACGTTTGGTGGAGTTGTCGACATTAAACGAAATTCGGATCAATTTTACACCCATCACCATTGCTCAGGAACTTAAGGCAAACATATATAAGGATGCACCGGGAAGAATAATAAGCTACAGAAAATCTGTCACGCCCACTTATTACCCCCACAGTCTGTGAAATTTAGTGAAAATATTCGATTATTATAATAAAGGGTTTTTCAAAAGGAACGCTACATAAGTAGATCGATTTTTTCTCGCTCTCTTGACATTTCTCTTTAGTAAGGTTTGCCATTTCATCATGAAAAGATATACGAGCCAACAACGAGTCGAAATTATTAAAATTTACTACCGAAATTCAGAGTCAGTGACCTCAACTTTAAGAGCGCTACGTCCAATATACGGTCGTCATAATCATCCTACCAGATTAACAATTGAGCGTCTAGTGGAAAAATTTGAATCCACAGGCACAGTACAAAATGTTCCCGTGACAGTGAGACAAAAAAGTGCCCGTAGTGTCGAGAATATTGCTGCCGCTGAGGCTTCAGTTCAAGAAATCCCAAATGTGTCCCTCACACGTCGTTCTCAAGCATTGGGCATCTCTGTGACGTCGTTGTGGCGAATTTTTCGAAAAGATCTTGGCCTACATCCTTACAAGATCAAATTGACGCAAGAACTGAAGACGCTTGACCACCAGAAGCGTCGTATGTTTGTGAATTAGGCAGAGCAACAACTTGATAATGATTCGGATTTTCATTGGAAAATCATCTTCAGCGATGAGGTTCATTTCTGGCTGAATGGCTTCGTCAATAAGCAACATATGCGTTATTGGTCAGGCAGCAATCCACACGTACTCCATGAGTCATCATTGCAACCCGAAAAAATTACGGTTTGGTACGGTTTATGGGCCGGCGGCGTCATTGGGACGTACTTCTTCCGTGATGATCAAGACCGGTACGTTACTGTGAATGGGAATCGCTACCGTTCAATGATAACCGAATACTTTTGGCCCCAATTGGATGATATGGACTTGGAGGACATGTGGTTCCAACAGGACGGAGCCAAGAGCCACACAGCGAATGTCACAATCAATTTATTGGAAACCATGTTTGGTAGACGTGTTATCTCACGAAATGGCCCAGTCGATTGGCCGCCTCGGTCACGCCGTTAGACTATTTCCTGCGGGGCTACGTCAAGTCTATGGTCTATGCCAACAAGCCAGCGACGATTGATGAACTTCGTACTTGATTTATATATATATATATATATATATATATATATATATATATATATATATATATATATATATATATATATATATATATATATATATATATATATATATATATATATATATATATATATATATATATATATATATATATATATATATATATATATATATATATATATATATATATATATATATATATATATATATATATATATATATATAGGCTATACATAATCCGTCATTCCCACTTATTACTCTCACAATTTCTGATATTAAGTGAAAATATTCGATTATCAAATAACTAAGTTTGGTCACTGTCGATAATATAACAAAAAATGGGCATGGTGAACCGGTACGTGGCGAATGGTATAAAAAGCACATTAACTACTTAACCAATATTTAATTTTATTTTACAATTACATATAAAATCTTTAATATTCTTATTTAGTGTTGATAATTGAAAGAAGTTCTTTCATTAAATTAAAAGCTTGTATTAATACAATAATTGAACGTCATCAATCATATGTTTAACATTTATTGATGACGTTCAATTATTCAAAAGAAACTAATAAGTCCAACGTGGTAATTATATTAACATAGATTTATCTCTTTTAGAATCTTAAAAATCAAATCATGACAACAAATCTCTGGGTGGAACAAGTAAGTTTATTTAAATATACAGACATTAGCAACTGTGTTACATAATCTTTTTATTTTAGTCATGGTACGATTACAAGCTCCGTTGGGAACCCAAAGAGTATGGAGGAGTGCATATGTTACATGTCCCTTCTGATCACATCTGGCGTCCTGATATTGTGTTATACAACAAGTAAGTATGTTGAAATTAACATTCACTGACTTAAGTACTATGCATTATGCCCAAAAAACTATTTTAATTTCGTGTGTAGTTTAACTGTATGCAATTTGAAATCTTAATTGTATACTGCAAAATTTAAAAGCTCCATTATAAAGCTTTTAGTTATATAAATTATAAATTGACTTAAAACCTAAGTACTAATCTAAATGTTTTTTTTTTATGAATTTTGTAATAAAAATAATCGAAAGCTAAACTGTTCCTATACAAGATTTAAATATGGATACACAATATTAGAATATGCTCATATATCTTAAACACAAATCAAAATAAAATTAATGAAATGTTTAAATAAACATCCATCCTTCAAACTCACACAGCACACACTAATAATCCGACAAGAAGTCTCTCAGAACTATGTATGTCTGATCCAAAAATAGTCGTTCAATCTAAATACATTTATATTTAGGTATGTCAGGACCACAAAACCGTAATTCTAAAATATATATGTTTGCACATTAATATTGATTGAACATGAAAAAAAAAAACTAATAATATTTATAAAGCATACAAACATACTTGTACTACCCACCTACCTACCAACCTACCTACCTACCTACCTACCTATCTACCTACATTGTACCTAATCTTGCCTAACTACAAACAAGTGCCAGATTAATTTGAAACACCATTAACAAATAAATTCAGTGCTGATGGTAACTTCGAAGTGACGCTGGCCACAAAAGCTACAATTTACTCTGAAGGATTAGTTGAATGGAAGCCGCCGGCTATATACAAATCATCGTGTGAAATAGATGTAGAGTATTTTCCCTTTGACGAACAGACATGCGTTCTCAAATTCGGCAGTTGGACGTATGATGGGTTCAAGGTAGGTTTCTTCACAAAATACCCCCTCTAATATTATACTCGTATCATGCATTATTTTTGGTTGAATAATTTCAAAGACTCTCCAGTGAATGCTAAATTTAATTTTACCTTAACACAAACAGAAATATTTCAAATATGTACAAACATTTATCAAATTGTTTCATAATCATACACTATACGGCTGAGAATTTTGAGATTTCCTATGATTTCGAAACTTTAGTCATTTTGAGAAAAAACAAATTCTTATATACATAAATTAGATATACAATATAATTTATTGAACGAAAAGAACTGTGAAAACGGGAAACATTTCAAATTTACTTCATAACTTACAGTTCTTTTGATTTTGCAAAGAGATATTTTTTAATAAAGAAAACAATTTTTTTCTTTTTCTTTTTCTTTTTCTTTTTAATTTTTTAATTTTTAATTAATTTAATTGAGTTTCAGTTTCCGTTTGTGACAGTAATATCTTTTGTACATATTCGACTTTCAATAAATATGTTACATATTTACTAATTTAAAAATTTATTATAAAAAAATATTTAAATTTTTAAGCGTAGACTTGGATTTATTTTTGTTTTGAACTGAATGTGCAGTTGTTTTTTTTTTTAACTAATGTACAAATTATATTACAATATGCAAATAATCAGCTCCACTTCGTATGTATTAATATATTAATATATATTATATATATATATTTATTTATATATATATACATATAAATATATTCCTTATCAGATCTTTAGCATTATTACTAACTTAAAATTACAAAACACACACACACAGCATCTTACACACAAAAAATAAACACATTTTTTACTCTCACATACACTTCATGTTTTTACAGCTAAATTTGTACGAACTTAAGGATAACATGCCTTTTTATAAACTTTTGTTGGAAATTCATATATATGTACATATGTACTCCCGATCTAACTCTTCTCATACCAAACATGAAAATGAGAATTTGCACTACAAATATTTTTTTGAAAATGTATGGGTCTGTGGAAATACAAAAAATCGCAAGTGACAGAAACGCAATGAGTAACAGTCAAAATAAATCGATAACTATTTTTATTCGACAGAATTAGTAGTTGTATAAAACGAGTCGGTTACTTTCGAATTAGATTTATCTTTTCAATGCCATCTAATCAAACAAAATTTACAAATATATACTATACTCGTATATTGTTATATTAACGACTTACTTACCTCAGCACATGCTAAGTCCATTTAAAAGAAATTCCAGCGCCGATTTTTATATAAGTGATAATTCCAAATGTTTATGTAACAAATCGTGTTAGAGTATGTAGTAATTATTTTAGGTTAACGTGCGTACTTTTAAAGCTGATAGTGTTTATTGTTAAATAGGTATAAGCAACGATATTATTATATAACGATTATGTAGCATTTGTACTCGTATTTTATGTATTTACTTAGTTTGTATATTTTAGGGTCTGCAAATCTATTCTGTATCGCATATCGTGTGCGCGTAATCTTATTTTATACCTTGTACTATACTATACGATTCTAGGTACAAATAATCCCACCACCGAGCGAGCTTATGTACCTACTATGTACTATTATTATTGCAACTACTACTTATTGTACTTTTTGAATTGAATAAAATTAATTGAGGAGAATTGTTCAACATATATATTTTTCAGTGCTGATGGTCATTATGAAGTCACACTTATGACAAAAGCAACAGTCCATAGTAATGGATTGGTAATATGGCAACCACCTGCCGTCTATAAGTCGTCTTGTTCAATCGATGTTGAATATTTTCCGTATGACGTACAGACGTGCATCCTAAAATTAGGAAGTTGGACATATGATGGTTTTAAGGTGCTCACAAACTATATTTATACAAACTTTAGTACAAAATAACAATTGCAAAAAGTTGGCAGTACATAAATCATTTCTTAACTTATATAACCGTATTTGTTAATCAATCGGAATGTTCAATACTTTTAGCGTTAGAATTTATAGTTTATGATAGATGCCAAATACAAATTTTGTGGATATCAAATAAAAGTGCAGCCTTTAATATTAAAAAGACATATGTATGTCAGACGCTCTGAGATCGGAGAGAGCAAATGAACCAAATTTGTTTGATATTATTTTAAATGCTATACCTGCCTCCTGATTAAACCATATCGAAACCTTACGAAAACGATCCCCAAAGTTTATATTTGGCAAATGCCATGTTTTTAGTTACTTCGTTTGAATATTCAATGATGTTGTAAAACTCGACTAATTGCATGCGTAAGATATTTAAATTAATTTCTTGTATACATAATTATATGTATATCAGCATGAAAACACAACAATTGTTTTTATTCTATTGTAGGTAATCAATGTATTTTTAATAAAGCATAAAAACAAAACATTTAAATGATAATACCCTTTTTGTACATCGAGCCATAAAAGCTAAAAAAGTATGAGCTTATAAATAGTTAATTTTTCAGGATGAGTTTCTTTTTAATTATTTTTGATTTTAATAGAAACTCTTTAAAATGTGAATTTGCTGATTTTGCAAAATAAAAAATTTTATATATAATATATATATATATATATATATATATATATATATATATATATATATATATATATATATATATATATATATATATATATATATATATATATATATATATATATATATATATATATATATATATATATATATATATATATATATATATATATATATATATATATATATATATATATATATATATTGCAGTTACGTGCTTTTGAAAGTTGTATCAGAATTTCATCTGGTTAAGATTTTTTTAGTGGTGGTGTGTACGTATGACCGAAAGTTATCGAGTTCCATTAAAACAATAAATTAGAAGAAAAAAAAACTCTTCTGTAAATAGCTCACATTCAACTCGATCGCTTAGCTCAACAAGTACATTGAGCTAGCTAATTTTGTTGAGCTAACTCGCTCAACCAGTTCATTTAAGTTCTTTTAACTACATATATCAACTTATAAAATGTTTCAGTCTCATTGTTAGGTGATATACAGTTGACAATGAACTTATTTTATATAAAATTAACTGGAATATGTTTTTGATTCTGGTCAAGACCATCTTCACCAAACCCGCAGGTCTTGCAAATCAATTGAAATCCATAATTGCTAAGAAAACTCACTTTTGTGGTGGTCAAATAAAGTGACCACACCTGTCATATTACCAATCATGTAATCAATGTAAAAAATATCAGAAACATGTTTAATGGTTATAATCAAAGCCACCTTTATATGATGAAAGGTTTCTCTACGAAGCATAAACAATATGCAATACAAAATAACTATTAAAGTTACCATATGCATTTCAAAAACTGTCTCATTTCTTGATCAAATTCTTTCTTAGCTGCAAGCTAGCTCAAATCAGCAAGAAAATATAGTTCGTTCAATGGATGAGCTAGCTAATTCTACTTTTTGAGCAGAGCGGTTGAGCGAGTCGTTTGTGAGCTATTGTAAAACCCTTTCATTATTTGAATCGATATCTAAAACCAAATTAAATCTGCTCAATTTTTGGATCTGATGGGTTAAATCAATAAGATTGCTAAAATTATTTGTCAGGTTCTGAAATCATATCAGTATGCATGTATGAATGTATGTATGTATGTATGAATGTATGTGTCTATGTATCCCTACGGGAAATCAGACCTATCCCGAGTTAGGCACGAGACTGTCCTATTGTGATAGGGCTTGTCGTTGGAGGGGAATAATTGCAACCCATTAGATACCTTTGTACCTATCCTAGGACCAGTTCAAAATGATATGTTCTCGAACTGTTTCTAAAAAACCTTTCACAGCACCGATCCAAAAATATTAAAAAATGTTTTATTACATGTATTTAAATGTTTGTATTTATTTTTAGAGTATATATTATAATAAATTTTTTTTCTAATAATTAATTTTCTTACTTCTGCATTCACATCTAAAATCTTGGCATTGGCACTCACGGCATCTAAAATTACAAGAAATATACAGATTAGTTTACATACAAAGTTAAGTTCACATTTTATTTAATATAATTTACCATTAAAAACGTCGTTAAACTTTTTAAAATCCTTGAGGCGTTTTTTTCCATTAGCTCGTCTGTCAGAACACATTCCAAAATGTTGAGAACATTATTGCGGATAATTACTTTGATCACTAACCTTTTTATTTTGGAAGAAAGATTTAAGACAGTTAAAAATAAAAAAAAAATAAAAATAGATTCACATTCAATATATATGAATTCTTGTTTAATGCCATCCTCGACCTCCTCAAACCTTTCCTCATTGAATTTATTAATTTTATTGGATTTAAAACTTACAAAAAACAAATTAAGTCTGAATTTATTCAGAATTCGCTTTGAACTTTGATTTATTTCAAAACTTACAGCTGATGGTCAACAAGCCTATCAGTTTTCCGAAGAACATCTTCAATAACGACAATTGATGGCGGTTCCATAATCGGCTAGAAAATGACATATAAACCAGCCGAAAACTTAAAAATTACTCGGCGGATTCTTAATCGTTTCTCAAACGTACATCAGAACAAACGATTTAAAAGCAAATCGTGCAAGAGCGCAAACACGAACAGTTATTGCCGAAGACAACGCAGAACAGAGACGAATCGAATCGTCGACGAACTGTCTCCTTCTGCATCCCTATGGTCCAATCCTGTCAGGTCCTATGGTATCTCCCAAGAGACTTGCCCTCTTCTGCATCCCGTGATATTGTATTAATACCAATTTCCCCGCAGGGTAAATACTCTGAATAACACATTTTTGAAGAAACATTTGTAAATCTTGTATGTACGAGGTGTGTTCAAAAAGTAAGGTGACTTTTCAAATAATACATTTTTTGTTTTGTTATGTTGGTAAATTCGTCACGAACATATGTTTACAGTTTCAGGTATATAGCATGTTTAGTTTGTTTCTGAGTGGCATAACGGTTAGAAGTGTTTTGTGTGATCGGCTATTTTCTGCTATCGAAAAAAATTAATTCTAATTGCTAGGATAGACAGACGGGCATCTTTGAATCGTCTCAGAATTCGATGCTTATTATTAATATTGTATTTATATATTGCTATAAGTACCTACCACGCCTCCTTATGGGCGTTATAAATGGAAGAACTAAATCAATATACACTTCGGTACGTGATTGCACGTAGTTAAATGACCACCTTCATTTAATCGATGACTTTTAAAATTGGAGAAAAAAAATATGGAAAAATTGTTGTTGTACACAGCACATGATCTCGATTTACTACCCTCACTACTCATCTCTGTGCTTGTTTAGTTATCGCACGGTGTACAAAACTTTGGTATTTGATGTTGTAATTGCATGATCTTAGTAATTACTATAATTCGATAGAAAAAAAATATGATTGGAATTACTTGCAGCTTTGCAGTCGTTTTTTTTAACTACAACTGCTTCTAACTCTGACTTATTCTAATTATCAAATTCACATAATATTTTACCTTATGATCTACGTTCTCAAAATAATTGTCATCATCTGCTTAATTTTAAATTATTTCATTTTCAACTTATGTCAAAATAGTAACTGCTTATCAAAGTGATATCAACCGAGTGATATCACACCGCCCAAATGCAATTTGCATCCATTTATACGATGTGGTTTGCGATAAAGTTCCATGGAGTTACAGTCAAAATGAATGAACATTTTGTAAATAATTTTTTTATTGAAACTAGATACGCAACAGATTGATTTTAAACTAATTTTACAACTAATTGTTTTATTTAACTATTCGAGAAAATTTCGATTGGAATATGAAACTTTTTTTAATTAATAATAATTAAATTCAACAACACAATAAAAAAATCAATTCTGCATATTATTAACTTACAATTTATTGTTAATAACGACCAGGGCTCGGAGTTTAGTTTTTTACTGCTGTGATTTTTTCTATAGTTCTTCGAGCACTGTTTACTAAAATGAAAAGTTTTTATATATTTTTTTTTCGTAAATTCTAGTCTTTTACGGTTATTAGCATAGGTGTGCATCGTTAGTTAAGAATTTAACTTCGTTAATACGAGATTCCGTCTGTCAATAAATAATTCGATTTGCCCTACTTCAATTGGTAATTTTCCCTTTTTTGTTATTGATTCAAATTGTTCGTTAGTTATATATAACATGAATCAACGGAAGTAATTAAACGCAAGTTAATTAATTTTTAGTGGTTTTCAAAATAAACGGGAAAGTAATAGCAAAATATTAAGCTTGGTTAATTAACTTTTAATGTTAACTAGTTCGTACCCAGCACTGGTTATTAGTTACTTTGTTGTATGGTTATTTTTGTAGATATATTTTCCATCATATAATTTTTTGGTCAATCAATTTAATCAAATTGTTGTCATTATGATGGAATAGCAAGAATCGTTGTGAGTTGAAAGATGTTTGCAAAATTAAATCAAGTATAAACTAAATATGGTATAATATACATATAAAGATGAAAAGTGTTGAGAAATGTCCCTTTCGATATTGCTTCTCTCTTTGAAAATAAAATGTTTGTGTAGTTCATAATTTAAAAAATTATAAAAAAATAAACCATTAAAATCCGAGCCCTGCTAATAACTTATATTTATATGCATACTAGCTAATTATAAATGGCGTTGCCCTGGTTTTGATAATAGAAATATGTTAATTAATTGATTAGTCAATAAATATTAATAAACTGTCCAATTCCACCAGCTTTTTCCGGAATTAAATGTCAATGTATGGTGTACTTTTACACCAAATTTTAATATCTTAGCGTGCGAAACTTCAAGTTACTCCCCGCTGTGGGTTGGTAATTAAAGTTACGGCGGTATGCGCTAAATTTATCCAAAAACGCCAACTTTTAATAAAGTTGTTGACAATGGTAATGTTATCTGAAATACCAAATATTATATTAGTGAAGTAATCAAAAAATTTCACTAAATTTCACGAATTGTCGCTGTATTAGGTGGGTGTTGCAGATTTTATACTTTATGCTTTCCAGGCGCATCCGCATATATGTTTTCATATGTCACATTAAATTCCTGAGCTAACGTGGTGGGCGTAAAATTGATTGGACCTATTTCTAGAAGTGACCGTTAAATTGATCCAACCACTTCCATTTTTGATGAAATTGTTGACAATGTTTACACAAACTTGGATACAATACCAAAATAATCGAATTTTCTAACGTAAATTCACAAATTTCGACAATGCATAATTTTTTTTTTAATAGGATATATGGTTTAGAAGCACAAAAGGTACAAAGAGAGGAAGAAAGAAAGATAGAATCCTTCATTTTTATATTCTCGTATATGATATGCAATTATATTAAAGTTCTGCATGATGTTTTGGTTTTGGAAATTTTGTTTAGTTTATCACATTTTTATCAAAATATGTTTGCTTATCGTAAACAATTTTATATATTTAACAAGCATTATATTTAAGGCCATATACTCGAATTCTACCGCATGTCAGATATTTGTAACTAAATAGAATTTCTTAACTTAAACTTTTTAAGTTTCACCGACAATTTAAGAATTTTATTTAACAAATCATTTTATTATTTGTAATGTTTAATAACTTTTTAACATTTTTTCAACATCCATTGAATATTCAAAAAAGTTAAATTCGTTAAATTTGTGTATATGTTATTACGTTAATAATTGCTGTTTCTCAAATTTAAACGGTATTATGTGCCCATAAGTATGACAAATAAAATAAACAATAATTAAATTTAGTTTAAACAAAATTTGTTTAACAAAACGAAACAAGCCATTTCCTCAATAATATATTTTTATACCAACATACTTGTAATTTAGTATGTTTATACGTTAGGGCGCATCACCAAAGAAAGTTATCGATAATTACCTAGCGAAAAATTAGCTTACGATTATTTTATGATTATGCGTGTCAGAGACGTGCACGAGAAGATCATCTGCTATGAACGAATCAAACGTTCGGTTCACAAATTCGAATCAAACGAAACACAAAGTGAACTTAATTACTGAAATTACTGAAAGGCTTCAACTGTCACGAGTATCTCGATTGTTTGCCTATAAAATTATCATTTATAAAATTATTAATTACAAAAGAAATAAAATAGCTTTATTATTTTCTATTGTGGTAAGCAACTGCAGAAAACATTTTTATTTTAAATTATAAAAGATTCGAGTAATGCTCGCTGATTCGAAACTTTGGCTAGTATTTCGTTTTGTTGTTTTGATATGATAACCGTTGGCGAGCGAGCAGTTTTGAAAAGGCAGCAAAAACAAGATTTGTACGGAATTTGTTTTTGTAGAATAAGTTGTGTCAAATTTTAGATATTTTTCAAAATTGTGTGATTTGTGTGTGATTTTATTCCTAGCAGTTAAAAATATTATAAATATATTAATTTTATAGGGTCCAAAGGATGACATTTTCAAAAGATGGGAACGTTAAGACTTTTATTTATTTTTTCCAAAATAGTAGACTATTTAGAATAGCGCTTAATTAATTGTATACAAAGTCTAAAACCCTTTTGTTCCCTATGAGCCGACAGTATGTACTTCATTTTACTATCCCTATACGCGTCTAAACAGTTCAACCGATCGCGATGAAATTTTGGAATTGCTATGTTGACGCCCGGAAAGTTTTTGGACTAAACAAACAGGAACCAACCCGTCTTTACAAAGGGATTGGACGGACTTTAAAGCTTGATTACAACACATTGTAACAGTCAGAATACCTAGGTGGACTAATTATATGCCAACAGCAAAAATTAAATTACATGGACTTGCAGATGCTTCACAAGCAGCATATGCGGCAGGTGTATACACAAAGGTGATATATGGATAAGATGCCCATATTTCATTGGTTGAAGCAAAAACAAAAGTGGCACCCATTAAACAAGTGTCATTAGCATGACTGGAATTATTGACCAAATTGATAAAAAAAAAACTTTTGCTTGGTCAGACTCAAAAATCTTCTTGATTGGCTGAAACAACACTCAGTCAGATGGACTACATTTAAGCAAAACGAGTGGCTTACATACAAGAAAACTTCCACGGTGAGATAACATTCGTATCTGGTAATCAAAATCCAGCTGACGTACCTTCTAGATATTTATTTATTTATTTATTTATTTATTTATTTATTTATTTATTTATTTATTTATTTATTTATTTATTTATTTATTTATTTATTTATTTATTTATTTATTTATTTATTTATTTATTTATTTATTTATTTATTTATTTATTTATTTATTTATTTATTTATTTATTTATTTATTTATTTATTTATTTATTTATTTATTTATTTATTTATTTATTTATTTATTTATTTATTTATTTATTTATTTATTTATTTATTTATTTATTTATTTATTTATTATTTATTATTTATTATTTATTATTTATTATTTATTATTTATTATTTATTATTTATTATTTATTATTTATTATTTATTATTTATTATTTATTATTTATTATTTATTATTTATTATTTATTATTTATTATTTATTATTTATTATTTATTATTTATTATTATTTATTAATTATTTATTATTTATTATTTATTATTTATTATTTATTATTTATTATTTATTATTAATTTTTAATTATTAATTATTTATTATTTATTATTTATTATTTAGTATTTATTATTTTTCATTTTTCATTTTTTATTTTTTATTTTTTATTTTTTATTTATTAATTATTATTTATTTATTATTTATCTATTATTTATTATTTATTAACATTGAAAAAATGAACACGATCCTAGTGGAAATAGAATGATGTCTTAATTCCTATTCATTGTCTACTATGTCGGATCTTGATTCTTTGACGCCAGGACAAACCAAGAAGTCAACTCAGAAGTAGGACAGATGGTTCTTCTAAAATGTGACAACTTAACACCTACCAAATGACCGTCAGGAAGACTCATTGATGCCAAAAAACGAACAGATGACTTAGTACGTATTGCTACTATAAAAACAGCACAAGGAACAATCAAGAGATCTACCAATTGAAGATAACATTCCAAACACTAAAGATAAGATGCGCGCAAAAAAGGAGCAATCTAACAATAATCAAAACCCAAGTACTAAATGGCAACTCAAAGGTATTACACTGATCAACAACGTCAACACAACAACATAGAGAACGGTCATCAAGCATCAATACAGGACAACATGGGTTATATCTGCAATTGTAATAATTGGAGCCATAATAATGCTTTACCGCCGCTGTCAACATTCAGCGTTTATTGTAAAATGGTGAAATATTTTTGAAGAAGGCGCAAAACGAACAAACATTTAAAAATTCTTTTCGACCACATAGAATTGCATTTCAGGCCATTGAGCGGCAGTAGACCAGCGTGCTCTTGCATTGCGAAGGTTGTGCTTGCAACACCTACTGGCCATACTTAGTTTAGAATTGTTTCGCAGGGCCGTCGCGCTCTCTGAACACTTGGCAAATCTTTTGAAAGTTTTTTGTATAATGTCGTTCTTTGAATTTTGTGGACTACAATTCAACTATACTCTTTCTACAAACAAACAAAATTTCGCTGATGTTTTAAATGGGCTCTTTGTAATTTTCCATATTCCATGTAGATGCTGTACATCAGAGCGCAATTATATATGTTCATATGAGTTTTATTATGTATTTTGTAGAATTGGAAGCCAGACGTTAATTTTTCAACAGGGCATGTGCCTCTTCATAGATAGGTTAAAAGGCAACTTTTGACATTAGGGTTCTCTAACTTTTGGGCATATCAACAGTGATGAAAATGTACAGCAATGAAGCAGTGCCTTGGCTGGCAACAAAACTGCATACAAATTTTCTATTTGTGATATAGTTTTTGGAATGCAATGCTTATTAAGAATGTTATAATTATTTAATAAGTCAAGTGTTCGTATTCAAAACTTTTTCATTGATTTTGGGTAAATTAAGCTTTGTTTAAAGACCCTTGAAAAGTTTTTATAGAACCGGGAGCAAGATTTTAGGACGGGTCTTTTCCGGATATGGTGATTATTACTTGGGAAAGTTTCAGTCATCTGGGTAGTGACTAGTTGTATAATTGCATTAAAAATCTGCAGCAATTGAGGTGTTGCAATGGTTGACAATTCTTTGACTATATTAGATGTTATCAAATACGAACCAGGAGCTTTATTTGGCTTTAAGAATTTGTTTATTGTCTACATAAGTATTCGAGTTATGTTGAGCGACTAGTGCCAGTAATGGGGTAGCAGCAAATGTCGTGTTTGAAAAAAAAACATAGTTTTGAGATGATTGGAAAATGCCGAACTCTTTTCCACATCGCTTCTGGTCAATTTCCGTATGCCAGTCGAATGGCATACGGAACCGCATTTTGACAGAACAGTGGTGTTTTAATATATTTAGCTGCTCACCAGAAGTAATAGTTTCACGATTTGGCAGGTACAGGTATTCAATGAATTGTTTAAAGTCTGTTGAAACAAGCTGCCTCGACTGCATTGGTCCATAGTGACCTAGGTATAAAGTCAGTAGGTCTAAGCGGACACTCGAAGAGATGGGCCGTTGTGTGTGGCACTCTGCCATGGGAAGCTCTCCTTTAGAAACGGGAGAAAAAGAGATTTTAGGACCTTATAGGTTTGTAGGTGTTACAGCTATTCAGGAATTTTCCAGGTTTGGAAATGTAAATAATTTTCCCTAGCTTCCACATTCTGGAATCTCCATGAAGTTGACACGCTGAAGGTTATTTCTATATATGCCACCCCTTTCCTCATCAAGTATAATATTTTAGTATTCTCATTCTTAGACCATATGGACCTATTGCCGTGAAGGATTTCGCTTCCTTGAGAGCACTGGAGACATCTTCTGCTGTGATATCAATTTTATCGCCTGTCGGGGGAAGGGATTTGATTCTCCTTCGGATGCCTTGGCGGTATTTGTTTTGTCTTATCGGATGCTCTACAAGCTGTCGATATAGGGCAGAACAAAACAGTTGTTGGATCTGCTGCTGAAGATAGCGAATTTGTTTACTATGTTGTTGATGTTGGCTGATGTTAATCGCATCTCCATTAATCATTAATGTTTCATCTAAGTCTTGTTCTTTTCCAACTTGGTACCAGAAATAACTGTTAAAAGAAAAAAATTTAGAAATTCATCAAAGCGAAGTTAGAAGCTGTTTGCTCCGAAAATAAATAAATGTGGTTCTTATAGCACATTTTTGTCTCTGTTATAAATGTACGTTGTTGTTATCCGATTTCGGCTATTTTTCGTCAGTGTTTCATATATAATATACTGAATTTAAATTGGTTATCTATACTGCAACTATTGTTATTAATTTTTTACCGCAAACAAATGGTGAGTTTGTATAAGAGGGGAGAGTAGTTTTTGTTCGATCTTGGTTATCATAGAATTTAACCTCCGCTTGTAAAATAGAACTCGCATATCATGTCGATATCTCTGTCATTTAAAGCATTTAAACCAGTAGTTTCAGTAATTTTCTTAAGACATTTTAGACGGAATTACTGTGTATCAAAAGGAATTGTGTGATTAATTAGTGAAAAAGTAAACAGTAAAGTAAACAACTTATGTCAAAACTTACGTATGTATGTATTTGTTTATAGTTCTAAGAAGGTATCAATTTTGGTATTATGGTTATCAATACCAGATTTGTCAAACCTATCTATTACGTCCACAAATTGTATGTTTAAGTTAAAACCTAATTATTTGGCTTTTATTGCTCTAAAATTTTATTTTATCGATAGTTTCAACAAGTGGGAGTGGTTGGATCAATTTAACGCCCACCACCGTAGTTTATGAACGTGATGAGGGGGTGTATGATGACCAAATCTAATATTTCACGGAAAGTGGTCTTGGTTGGATGTGTTTACCGTGGAGTTCTATATACGACAATGTCGAAATCATTTATAGAAGTACACACATAAAGGGTTTTTCAATTAGAGCGTTACAAAAGTTTTTTTAAATAAAACAAAAACGGTTTTGGATATCAATGAAATTCTTTATTCCTGTGAAAGTACATTCAATGCCATTATGTATGGAACTCGATTTCTTTTGCATGGCCACCACGGGCACGCTTGCAGAAGTCTAGACGCTGAACCCAATTTTCGACGGTTTTCAAGCATAAGAAGTTTATCAATCGTCGCTGGCTTGTTGGCATAGACCATAGACTTGATGTAGCCCCACAGGAAATAGTCTAACGGCGTCAAATCGCACGACCGAGGCGGCCAATCGACTGGGCCATTTCGTGAGATAACACGTCTACCAAACATGGTTTCCAATAAATTGATTGTGACATTCGCTGTGTGGCTCTTGGCTCCGTCCTGTTGGAACCACATGTCCTCCAAGTCCATATCATCCAATTGGGGCCAAAAGTATTCGGTTATCATTGAACGGTAGCGATTTCCATTCACAGTAACGTACCGGAAGAAGTGACGGAAGAAGTATGGCCCAATGACGCCGTCGGCCCATAAACCGTACCAAACCGTAATTTTTTCGAGTTGCAATGATGACCCATGGAGTACGTGTGGATTGCTGCCTGACCAATAACTCATATTTTGCCAGAAATGAGTCTCATCGCTGAAGATGATTTTTCGATGAAAATCCGAATCATTTTCAAGTTGTTGCTCAGCCCAATTCACAAACATACGACGCTTCTGGTTTTGCGTTCAGTTCAGTTCTTGCGTCAATTTGATCCTGTAAGGATATAGGCCAAGATCTTTTCGAAAAATTCGCCACAACGACGTCAAAGAGATGCCCAATGCTTGAGAACGACGTGTGAGAGACACATTTGGGCTTTCTTGAACTGAAGCCTCAGCGGCAGCAATATTCTCGACACTACGGGCACTTCTTTGTCTCACTGGCACGGAAACATTTTGTACTGTGCCTGCGGATTCAAATTTTTCCACTAGACGCTCAATTGTTGATCTGGTAGGACGATTATGACGACCATAAATTGGACATAGCGCTCTTAAAGTTGAGGTCACTGACTCCGAATTTCGGTAGTAAATTTTAATAATTTCTGCTCGTAAATCTTTTCATGATGAAATGGAAAACCTTACTGAAGAGAAATGTCAAGAGAGCGAGAAAAAATATGCGTCGTTTGCTGTCCCTATCCTGTTCCTGTTGAAAAACCCTTTAGTTAGTTACGAAATAAAAAACTCTACAAAAAGTGGACGGTATTATTGAATAATCTTTAATGTACGGATGATACAACCCTATTTAATCAGCCATATTTTGCTAAGAGTTTGTAAAAAAATTTTAAATTTTAAGCAGTAAAAGTTTTCTTTCGTTACATCGATAACAGGAAAATATGTTTTTAAGCGTAAAAGTTGTTATGGTCTAAAATATTTATCACTAATTGTTAGCTTTGCATACGGAATATTAAGTGTTAAAAAGGTAAATAAAAAAACGAAGTTTTGTCATCGATTGGCACAGTAATTTGTTGAAGATTTTAAAATAAAATATTTTGTAACCCAAAAGAGTTCCTGGTTCAGTTTCAATGATAACTACATAGATGCTAACTAACAAATTAAAATTTCAAAATTATTACAATATAGTAATTTAATATAATAGTTTTGTGTCTTAAAATAAAAAGAATATAAACATAAAAGTCACAATCTAAAATGTGTTTACGTTAAACCAGAACAATATGCTCGTACAACTTTTTAACATAACTCTTCCCGTTGTAATATCGAACATTACTGTAGGATTAGATTTAGTTTCTTATGTCACATGAGAATATCCTATCACAAAACTGTTAGGTCTTAAATAGATAGATTTACAAAGAGGAATTTGTGCAACACAACATAAACACATTAAACACATAATACACATTTATACAAAATGAAAAAAAAAAAAAAAAAAACTAATAAATATAAAAAAAATAAATATTGTAGAGTAGATGGTCATACAAAGAAATGTTTCTACTGATTGATTGTGCTTTTTAGTGTTTGCATGATTGCAGCATGTTGTTGTTTATTCTATAACTTATACATATTTTTATTTGAGTAACAAAATATTTTAACTCAATAATACCTGAAATTCATGTTCATATGAGAGTTATCAAAATGACGTATAGTCGATGAAAGTGCAAAATGACCTATCTGACATTTTTAAGCGGACTATCTACCAAGCGAAACATTGTGAGGAGACTAAAAGCTGTTTGATTTCAAAATTATAAAATTGGTTTTGGGATTGATATCCCGGTTATTGATCGGACATGTTGTTTTGTTCGCATGGCAAAGACACTTGATTAACATTTGTTTTTCGTCATAAGTGTCATTTTGTTTTGAAAAAGCCATAAATGAAGGTCATGCTGCACTTGAAGCGACGATTTGAATATTTGTACGATTTTTTATGTCAATCGAATTCCGTACTTACCTCAACGTACTCAAATTTACCGAAAAGAGATCTAGTAATCAACATTTTATCGCTCTTTGGTAAATTTGATAATTTTGTATTGATTTGGGTAAGTAAGGGAACGCGACTCTAAAAAAGTTTGACTAGGTAAACATTAGCCTCTTTTGTAATCCCTTAAAATGTAGTGCTTATATTGGTTATGTCTGATTCTATCATATAGTATATTAAGAATTAAATCTACGCAAACTTACATAAATGTAAGTTAAAAGTAAACAGAAGAATTATTTTTTTATAAGTTTACATACACTCTTTGAAATATTTATTTCTTATATTATTAAGAGCTGCAAAATTTTGCAATTTTATTTTTATATGTATCCAAACTACAGAACCATTCCTCTACCGAAACTAAAACAACAATACAAGTAATATGATTTGTTTTGTATGACTGTATGTATGTATTTATGTATGTAAATATGTATGTATGTATGTATGTATGTATGTATGTATGTATGTATGTATGTATGTATGTATGTATGTATGTATGTACATATGTATGTATGTATGTATGTATGTATGTATGTATGTATGTATGTATGTATGTATGTATGTATGTATGTATGTATATATGTATGTATGTATATATGTATGTATGTATGTACATATGTATGTACATATGTATGTATGTACATATGTATGTATGTATGTACATATGTATGTATGTATGTATGTATGTATGTATGTATGTATGTATGTATGTATGTATGTATGTATGTATGTACATATGTATGTACATATGTATGTATGTATGTACATATGTATGTATGTATGTACATATGTATGTATGTATGTACATATGTATGTATGTATGTACATATGTATGTATGTATGTATGTATGTATGTATGTATGTATTCATATATTTAACATCAAGTTGCGGCATCATTGCGGCTTAAACTGGAAGCGAATTTTTAAAATTTTCCAACCCCGGAATTCCAGTTTTAGTGACGGTATTTTATGTCTTTAGTTTATCAAAAATTTAATGTACATTATTGTGTTCTAAAATAATTATTATTTATGCATATCAATATCATAATAAGCGAACAAAATATTTATTAAATAAGATATTTAATAGGTAATATTCTACTATTTTAATAAATATATAAAACCAAAATACTGTTTTGAAAGAATTTATTTTTTGACCAAATTCTATATAACTTTGGCCTAAAATTGTGCCTGGTTTTTATTGGTGTCATTTCTTAAGTATTTCTTAATTTTTGATAACACTAATTTGCAAGGTTTTGTAACCTTTATTCTAAAATGAAGTCGCGTTCAATATTGCCAAAGCCAAATTATAGCAAAAAAAGAGAATTATCTTCGGCAATGGAGTTTGTTTGGGAGGGAGCAGATTTTTGATACTACTTAAATGTTAAATACCGAATTTAAAATTTTGGAACTATTTTAATTAATAGTTTTCCTTAAGAAACGGGGAGTAGTTTTAGTCCGACCTTGCACATCTTAGAATTTAACCTCCGAATAAGTCCTTAAATAACAAATTTCAGTTCAATATATCTTAAAATACGTCTGTAATCGCTGGGTCGGACATCAGACGTTAATTAAATTGATAGTTGAATCGACCCTGATTATTTATATATACACGCCTCTTTATGGGCGTTATTAATTAAAGAACAAACTCAATATTCCCTCGGTAAGTGCTTTCACGTGGCGAAGTGCATAGAAAAATCTACTTATCAAAATCGGAAAAGCCGAAAAGGATCTTTCAATCACATATGAACATTTCGAAGATCAGATAATCAAAACCGAATTAACAGATTGGTTTTCAAATCGCAAAATTTTAATATATCTTTATTTTTTTTTAAATGTGAATACAAAATTTTAAAAACAATAATGTGTATTGAGGCTCTGTGCTCCCCGAGGAGTTCATGGATCCAATGATGATGATGAATGTAAATAAATTTAATAGTTTTATATGTCAATAATAGATCAAATTTATGCATTTAAATTTATTAAAAATAACATAATAAATTTATTTAATTAATGTAAAAAAAATGAATGATTTAACATAAGAACAAATAAACTAATTTCATTCATATAAACAAAACAACCTTAAAAGTTTGATTAATAAGCATTTAACAAACTCAAAGTGCATATTCGTAGGCAAAATTAATATCCTACTTAATTTGTGTTAAACTAAGTTGATACTGAAGTTAATTTGTAACTTTACTTAAGTATGCATAAACGCTTAAATAGGTAAGAGTTTAGGTATCACCGGTTTATAATTTTTTTTATACAGCAACAAAGAACTATTTTGCATAGTTTTTTATAGACTTCGCCAGGTGCAAGAGCATTTGCACTTACCGAAGGATGTATTGAGTTTGTTCTTCGATTTATAACGCCTAGAAGGGGCGTGGTAGGTATGACAAAGGAGGATAAGTTCTAAGATGGGCAGGATCGGAAAGAAAATACTACTCCCTCTCATACAAACCACCCCCTTACAATAGGATAGGAATCACGCCCACCTCCCATACAAACTACTCCTTTCTATGCGGGAAAAAATATTAAAAATAGTTATAGTGCAAATAACCAGTTGAAATTCAGTATTTAATACTTTAGTAGTAACACAAATCTACTAACCAAAAAGGGACGTGATCCGATAAGAATAACGCCCTCTTATAAAAGAAACCTGTAGCACTTATGTGCTAAACGAAGCAAACTTTTTGGGTTCACTGAAATGGCGTGGAGGGTTTATGAGCTTCGGCCTAGCCGAAAATATTTCTCTTACTAATTTTTTTAAGATAGTTATGCAGAAATTTATTAATATATTGTTATGTTTAATTACGATTAAAGTGGCTAAAATACATATTAATGACTATTAGAATAAAATGCTATGGTAAAAGTATCAACCTTGTGAAGCTTAAGTTTAGTAACCATCAATAAAGAACATCTTCCTTAGAGCCGAATTATTTATTTCACCCTATCACTTTGACAGTGATGGACCCCTGTTTCATTCATGTTATGAATCGATGCAAAAACTCAGCTGCATTACTGTCAAACAAAAAAGAAATAAAATGAATTATGACTTTATTTTGGCAGGGTTATTTTTCAAGTTATTTTTCAAGATGCTGTGACCAAGTTTCTTTGTTTTTTTAGATGTAATATAAAGTCGACGTCAATGCATTAAATAACTATTTCCTGCAAATATGTCATGTCATAGTTTATAAATACACAAATGAAAAGCAATTGCTGAAAATTAGTACAGCTCTAAATTTTGTCGGCAATAATTCCAATATACATGCATATGCTTAACATAATTTGTTCGCGAAAAAACCAAAATTATTTAAACAATTAAATTTATAAAAAAAAATATAGTCTGATGACATACATATATGGTACTGTTTTTTTTTAAGCATGTAAATTTTTTATACATGGTAAACTCACAAGCTAAGGAACATGCCACAATATTCGCTGGTCAGAACATAGCAGATTAGACGTCAACTTGTTTTGTGAGGCGATGTCCGCTAAACAAGTCAGTACTGACTTCCTCTAGATGTGTTTCTCAACCGGTTAAAAATAAGTTGTTTCTCAGCCGGTTTAGAAATGTTTATCAACCGGTTTAAAGTTAAACCCATGGGTTTATTCACAACAAATTTCGAATGCATTTTATTTAGTTATTGTCAGATTTTAGTTAGGTTGACAGATCAGTTATGTATGATTGTTTGACTTTAAAGCAGTGATAATCAGGTCTAAACTTTTCTACACAAGTACACACAAATTTTTACACTAATAATTTAAGGTCTTAAAGACCCAACCGTATAGTAATAGTCTCGAGCTGGTTGCAGCTATTAACGAAACAGTCTGCTTGCATTATTATGGTTTCGGTACTTACGAGTATATTGATTATTTGACATTAACTGCAGCCAGTTCGAGTCAATATAATTCTCTTACTTCTACCTTTTATTTAATCGATTAGGACATTTGGTATTGTTTTCTTTTATCAATTTTTAATTATAGTTTAAGTATCAAAGTACAAATGAAGCTAATAAACCCAAAAACACTTTTCACCGTTTCATCGTTAGAACTCCACTTCATAAAGGCACGCAGCTTTGAATAACAAATTAGTTGTTTAAAAAAAAATTAATATTATTTTTACTATTTTAGACATAGATAAGCATTATAAGTTTGTATATGTATTAAACCGGAAAGATAGAGAACTGATGCACATAAGTAACTACAATATGCTAAAAGAAAAACTATTTTTTTAAATTCGTTTTTGATATTTAGTTCCGCACCTTCATTTAACACCAAAATATTTCTAAACATTGGTTATTCCGTGTTTTAAAAAAATACACTGAAAATCTCCTGCTTGCGGTATTTTATAATTTGTGTTTATAGTGATTTTGTCGTAGTTGCCTTTTCCTGTGAAAAACTTGTAGAATTGGTTTTGTTCTAAAATCAGATTTCCTGAAATTGGAATGTTTTCTGTTGCATTGAATGGCATGGCATGGCATGGAAATGAGGAAGAATTTATACACGAATTGAGTAATACTTACGAGTTTTTATACGTTGATGCATGACTACTTGCATCGTGAGGTTATTTCTATTTGCAACGGCAACCGAATACTTGATATGCTAACGTCTTGCATCTGCATCGTTTGATATATTTTATTTTGCACTGTGATGACATTTTATGACTCTGCTCAAAAATTATGTATGTATGTATGTGTGCATATACTGAATCTTAAATTGGCATGATTAAATTACATGCATGCTAATATTTTTAATTTGAAAATTGTTTACTACTCTCAAAACCAGAAAATTCACCAATTCTAACTAACTAAGAATTATTAACGAAATTATAAAATTCATGACGATTTGAAAGAATTTCTGCTATTTTAATATAATTCAGAATATTATTATGACGATTGCTGAACTTTAGTTCGAATACAGAAAAATTACTATTATAAATAAATTATGTTTTAACATATGAATGTATCGAGTCCAGTGCATGTTATTATTTAAAATATTTGCATTATTATAAGTTTTATTTTTATTTTATGTAAGCTTTTATGTTATTTATAATTTTGCTAAATTTTAAAGTTTTGTTGAATTAAAATATTGAATAACCATAAATTGTTATATGCTGACCTTTATTTTTTTATACCATAAAAAGTTAAATATTATTTAAAAATATCTTTACTTATAAATAGCTCTTAATTTCCGATAAATGTTCCATTGTTTTTGCAGAATCAGATCACTTGTCAAATATTTATAATGATAAACAATTCAAATGTAATAAATCAAATTCTTGAAATTAACAGTTTGTATAAAAAATAATTTATCGTCTTTCTAAATTATGTTTTCTTGGAAAATTGCAAAACTAACTTGAAGATATGTAGCTTTCTAACTCGTTTGTTAGTTTAAATATTGTACCTAAATCGCATTTAAATAGTTTATGTATGTACTTATGTATATATTCCAAGCGATATTTCAGTTAGCTTTGGCTTGTTTTCCAAACTGACATAAAATGGTTTTAATGTGTTCACTTATCTATTGTGTAAACAACATTTTTATAACAATACTTAATGTTAATAGCATCATTATTAATATAAATAATACTGAGCTTAAGACATATCATATTTAAACATTTAATTGTTAAACCTTAATAACTATTTTAAATAAAAGTGGTCACAGGCACATACTGTGATTCCTTTTTTCTACAGAAGCGTTGCTTTGTCAAGGACCACAATATTCCTATTATTGTAAAATTGTCACGCTAAGAAGAGAAAAAAAACAAAAATGAAAAATTAATGCCGTTATCTATCCTTGTCTCACGTATGCGTTACAGAACATTTTCGTTTACAAAGATCGGAAGTTTTAACATGAAAAATTCGGCTATCTTTCCAAATAACTTGCGTGTCTAGTTGCCTTCCGACCACCACTTACCGGTACCCGATGCAAGTCAATTAACGATATGTACCCGCGATTGGATATTAAGTAAGAAAAGAACAATCAAGTTAAAAACAATATATTTTGTTTTAAGTGGTTATAACTTTAACAGTTTCTTTCTGATTTAAAAATTGAGTGTTATTTTGAAGATATTGAAAATACTTTTCATACGCGACCAATAGATGTCCGACTGCCATATGAGTTCTGTAACCATATGTACAATTTTTCACGGTACAGTACCGGTTTTTCACTTCCATGTACCACTTTTTAATGCTGTACGAAATTTGTGTTAGCAAAAGGAAAGAAAATTCCAGGCCAATATCATAAAAAATGCAAGTCTTTTTGGTCTATTCACAATAAAAAAGAAAGTATGTTCTGGCAAAGCCTTTAGAGTTCAAATTTAAACGGACGGATTATACAGTGTTTAACGCAGATTGAGAAATTAACACGTATTTCTTATTGTATACCGGCTCATTCAATTGGCCTTATGTGGGTGTCGTACGTCTACAATACAATTTATACATTAATAATAATTTCATAATTTGTTTAATATAAATCGTAGTTCCTTTATCAAAACTAACAAAATATAGACACATTATATACCAAATGAAAGATACTGAAATTCTCCGTTAATATCGCATAATAGTTTTACAGTTAGTGTTAAAACACTAAAAACCTTAAAGTTCTCATAAAACCCGAAATGTTTCATAAACTAATGACGGGTATTCATAAAGTGGTATCACGAAAAAAAAGTATTTTCTATACGTTAAAAATAAAAATACCTTAAAATATCTTGGAAATCATAACGAAACTGTTCAAATGAAACCACTCAAAAAACCGGATTTTGGAACTTTGAATGTCCTTTTCGTCTTTAATAACCAATAGCGTTTATAATGACCGTTAATTGACTTGACCTTCAGTACGAAAGTCAATTGGACACGAACGTTATTCTGAAGTATTTCCGACAATGCAAGAATGTCGGCAGTTGGGAGGACAGAAAACAGTTAATATTTTAATTATAACATTATTTAATTGTGCTCAACTAAGCTCAAAGCTAAACAAAAACAATTAAATAAGAAAGTCACTACTATCGGTCATACCAACTACTACAAAGGCAGGACATTGAAGGTCGTTTACCCAAAAATTTAAAGTGGTTATTGTATAATGAATTATAAACGAGTATGTATGTTTAACCAAATTCTACAATTATCTTTAGGAATTCTTCACACGTAACAAATTACACTTGTATATGCTAATCTTTATTTGTCGTATAGAGGATATAGTTTGATAAAATGATACAATTTTTGACGAATAAAAAGTAAAGCAATTAAAACTACAAATCATCCTACCGGCTATATTGCATGCACCACATAATTACAAGTTTTTATAAAAAAAAATAAATTATGGGAACAATTTTTAAATTGAAATATCGCAAGCAAATTAGGGTGGCTATTTTCTTGCGATATTTCTGTTGAAACGATTGTTAACCATAATACCCGAATTGAAGTTAACAAATAAAAACATAAATAATTGCGTAAATTTATTCAGTTGTTCTCAAGCATAACAGGAAATTTTGGTTCTCAAATCTTGGCTTCAAAATCAGTTCTATAGCATAAAGGCAAATAGTGTTTAAAATTTCAACTCAATATCTAAATACAATAGATTCTCATGCTATCGTGTTATCAAGAATTGACGGACAAACAAACGGACCTGGGTATACCAATTCAACTTGTTGACCTTGATCATGAATTTATATACAACTTGCTTAAATTACCCGGCGGTGCCCGGTTTTCAAGTCTTAGTTTATTTGTTAATTAAGATTAATAAACTTTTCAGCCTCGCCCACCATCTTTGGAATTATATTTTTATGGATATCTGGTTAATTTGGTAGATATAGTTCCCAAACACCTTCACACTAAAGTTAATTATCGTACAGTATCACGTTGAGGAGCTACAACGGTGAGCGTTCAATTGACCCGACCACGCCCGACATGGTAGATTTAGTCACCATACACCTTTATACAATCGTTTATCTTCGTAGAGAATCGTGTTCCTGAGATATAGCGGTGGGCGTTAAATTGATCCAACCACGTCCCCACGTTATTACATTTTATATACATAAAAATCTTTCTTTGTACCAAATGGGCGTCTAAACCATTCATCCGATTGTGATTAATATTTTGGGAGTTGCTGTGCTCACGCCAACTTAGGTATAGGGCAAAGAAAATTTTGCCACGCCCACCTATAACGCCCACAATTTGTAAAACAAAGTTAAAATATTTGATTATTTCGCTAATATTGCTCCAAAAAATCTGAAATTTGGTATCTGAGTTTGTATAGGCACTGTCGATAACTAGCCGAGGTTGGATCAATTTAACGCCCACTTTGAAAAAAAAATATGCGATAACGTGGCTTATTCTGCTCCTAAAAATCTGAAATTTGGTATCTGAGTTTGTATTGGTATACAAACTCAGAAACAAAATCCCAAATTTTCAGGAGCAATATTAGCAATGTCATCGTATATTTTTACTTAATTAAATAAATTGAGGGTGTGGCAAATTTTGTATTTCCTGTTATTCTTCCCGGTGCATCCCGTTACATGTTTTCTATATAGCACATCAAGTTTCTGAGCAATGGTGTTAGGCGTAAAAATGATCCACCATTTTTTTGAAAGTGGGCGTTAAATTGATACGACCACGCCCATTTTTGGGACAGTTATCGACAGTGCCAATACAAACTCAGATACCAAATTATAGGAGCAATATTAGCCACGTTATCGCATATTTTCATATTTTACCTTAGTTTTACAAATTGTGGGCGTAATAGGTGGGTGTGGCAATTTTTTTCTTTGCCCTAAACCTAAGTTGGCGTGAGCATAGCAACTTCCCAAATTTTCATCACAATCGGATGAATGGTTTTGGCGCCTATTTGGTACAAAAAAAGATGGATAGAAAGAAAGATAGAAAAAAGAATTCATTTTTATATAATAGAAGATATTTTATAAAAGCTCGTGTCCCATATGTACATACATATATGAAATGTAATTAAGGCAACTGTGACTTTTGACGTACGTCGGTAGTTTAACAACTACGAGCTCTATCCCAACTCTCTTTCTCTTTCTCTCTCTCTCTCTTTCTCTTTACCTCTTTCTGTGATATTCAATTACATTTGGCGTTGTGAGCAAACAGCTATTTCTGCTATCCTTTGTTATTAATTGAGTCAGCATTCACTGTCTAATACTTTTTTTCCTGTCAAATGAAACATGCGATGTAACGTTCACGACGTATATTATCAGCATTTGTCTTTTGTTTTATAAGTAAAGTTGTCATAACCGTTAAATTATTCTGGATTAAATGTTAAAAACACTCCGACTAAAACTTATTATTTAGTTGGGCTTACACATATATGTAATACTTTTATATTGGCACTAACGTATGTACTCAACTTGAAAAAATTCTAAAATCAAAAGAAGACAGCCTATCGAAAAATTTTCATCTGTATTTGAATACGTGAAAGTTTGTAAGTTTGTAAACTAACACACATTAGCAACTGTCAAAACAATCCAATGGCGTTTAATAAATACATTTATTTTAAAAAAGTAATAAAAAATTTGAATTTAGTATTTTCATATCTTCAAACGAACGCGTTTGTAAATAGCGATTTACTAACGCGTACAAAGTGACAACGCTCTCATTTTTTTCTATTTGTCGGCACAAAACACATTTCCTAAACACTTTCTTTACATTTTAAGCACAGTAGCAATATAGAAGTATAACATACATATATGGGCTTACATATGTATAATTTTTGGTTAACACGGCAGCATGAAAATTGTTGGAATTATCGAAGACTTGTGATTTTTATTAAGTTGTTTGTTATTCCTAGAACCAATTGATTGAGGTTTGTAATCCGTCCTTAGCGGGACTCATAAAGACTTCTCAATGCCTCTTGTATGAAGTATTCGTAAACTTATTAGGTACAATAAGTACGTAAACCTCAAAATTAACACATATTTCTGAAGTGTCGTCATCACAAGGAAAAACAATTCACGAATTTTATATAAAAAGACAGCTTATATACAAAATCACAACCTGTCAAGTGCTTTCATGAAAAGGTGTTTACAAATTTATAAAGTTTCAATCATACGATGGTTACGAGTTGATATGAGTTTTAAAAGTACTCTCAGATTCATGCTTAAATTTGCTTTGGAAGCTAAACTTATAAACTAATTTAAATTCGATGATATTTACTATTGTTCACTATAATCACTAAAAACTATGGAAAGATACTTTATTATTTATACACAAATAATTTGGTTTTAAATGTGTTAGAAAGTTGATAACTAATAGTAAACATTCACTGATGTGGTGAATTCGTCGGCCAGACCGACTGTTTTGTTATTTTAATTTGTGTTTGATTTTATCTATTGAAAATAATTGAACTAAATAGCTCGTACCATGATATAAGTATCCAAGTTATAATTTGATGCTCTTTCTAGTAGTCATGTTTATATTTTTGACAGATAACAATATTTAAAAGTTAAACAATTTAAAACAAAATAATTATCAAAAGCGAATAAGTAATTTGTAAAATTTATAAATTTTAATTGTGTTATCAGATGATGTTTTCGCCTGATTTTTGTCATATTAGAAGTTCACCTCCGTGTGAAAATAGAAGCACACATACTAAATTTCTTAAATTAAGGCTGTAATCGTTTAGACGGGCATACGCTGATTATTTTATATGTATATATTGGCAATAACAACATGAAACTGTCTAAAATTTTCATTTCTTAAATGCTGTTTAGCATACCTTTGATACTTATACCATGGTCTATACTTATTTTTACAACCATTTCTGAATTTGCAAAAATATAAATTATGTTAAAAAGAATCTTGTAATGTTATGAGGCAAATTTAAATTAAAATATTTTTTCGAAAGTAATCACCAGAATAATTATTATTATTATTTTTTTGTCACGACTTTATTTAAATTTTTTGGTTTGTAAATAACTACGAAAAATTCAAAATCTAGACAAAAAATGTGCATGCCTTTTCGCTTTATTCAATTGTCATACTTGTACTTAAAAAAAATTATACATTTGGCTAAACTCGACTAATTTAATCGTTCATAAAATGTTTACTGACAGACAACCTTCTGTAATTGGTTTATCTTTAATATACAAGATAATATTTTATTTATTTTATATCTAATGTGTTTTTCTATATTTTTATTTTGGTTGGTTTGGTGAAATTTATTTGATTTAACAATCAAAAAGGTGGATTTGAGGCATATGGATGAACAACAAGGCAGTAATGTTGTCGATGTTGGGGTTGATTTATCGGAATTTTATATGTCTGTGGAGTGGGACATTTTGGAAGTTCCAGCTGTAAGGTAAATGCAAATTCTAAAAAGAAACATTTTAAATGAAATTGAAATCACAGCAAATTAACATACAACTTCTTTATTTGCAGAAATGAAAAGTTTTATACCTGTTGTGATGAACCATACTTAGACATCACATTCAATATCACTATGCGAAGGAAGACTTTATTCTACACGGTGAACATAATAATACCCTGCATGGGTATATCGTTTCTAACTGTGCTTACCTTCTATTTGCCCTCGGATAGTGGAGAAAAGGTAAATAATATGTTTTTTATCTTTAAAAATACTTATTTATTTTATCCACTTATTTATGTACTCGTACTTATAGACTAGAGTACTATTAGAGTACTAACAAAAGAGCGTGTACGAAATAAAACGTGCCAGGCAGGCACATGAGGGGGGGTGGGGGTTCTGACCACAACATTTTTTTTCTGAAATTGTAAGCACTTTTATCGCTTGTTTGCAAAAAAATACATATTAAATTTTACCATTTCTGAGTAAAAAAAATCAAAAACATTATCCATACACAAATTGTAGACTGTTTTAAAAAATCAATTTGATCATTTCAATAAAATTTGTGATAATACATTTATGTATTTTTTCTGTTTTCTGTTACAAATTTAATTTTCTTTATTTTTGTTGTGACATAATATCGATAACTTTTTCAAGACTCACTTGAATATCACAATGTATGAATATTTTTTTTAATTTATTATATTATAATTAATTAAAAAATAGTAAGAGAATTATCCTCAGCTATGCAGAAGCTCATATACTCCGCCATTTCAGTGAAACCAAAAAATGTGCTTCTTTTAGCACATAAGTGCTACATATCTCTATTATAAGTGAGCGTGGTTCTTATCCGATCACGCCCCTTTTTGGTTTGTAGTTTTGTATTCATACCAAAGTGTTAAATACCGAATATAAAATGGTTATTTACGCTGTAGCTATATTTAATCATATTTTTCCGCATGGAAAGCGATGGTTTGTATGGGAGGTGAGCGTGGTTTTTATCCGATCACGCCCAGTTGTGAGCAGTTTTGTGTTACTACTAAACTGCTTCATATCGAATTTGAATTGGATATCTGCACTGGAACTATTTAAATCAATTTTTTTTTGTCTGGTTTGTCTGAGAGGAGGTAGAAGTTTTGATCTGAGCTTGCCGATCTTAAAACTTAGCCTTTGCTTGGAGAATAGTAGCTTACATACCAAATTTCAGCTCGATAGCTTTTAAACTACGGCTGTTCTCGCTGGGACAGACGGACAGAAGGAAGGACGGACATTGTTAAAATGACTCAGAATCCGACGCTGATCATTTTTATATATACTTTGTCATTCCTTCCACGCCCCCTCTGAGCGTTACAAACGGAAGAACAAACTCAATATACCATTCGGTACGTGCACTTGCACGTACTAACTAACTAACAAGGAGCGAGCAATAGCTATCAGGACACTTTTAAGCTCGAATATTACAAAATATTAAATTTGTAGATTTAATTGCAAGTGCATTGAGCAAGAACACTTTTTAAAACTATAAATAAAAACTGTATACTGCACAAAAAGGTTTTATTGCATAAAGAACTCTTAAACTTTAATAATTTCGGTCTCCGAATCAAGAGTTGAAACTTTTTCGCACCAAAGTTCGTATTCAGCTTTTACCGCACATATTAGATCTTTTTCGTCACGATATACAAATAAATTATCTTTGTAATTTAAGTGAAGCAAAACCGGGAAGAAGTATCCGAAAAAACGATGAATTAAAATTTCTATAATAAAAACCATGGTTGAATAATATAAGGTTAGGAAATTTATTTTACTATGTAAAATTGTCGTTTTATATTGAACTTACTTAAATCGAGTTAATTAACTTTTTAATGGTTTTCGAAATTAACGGGACAGCACAAAATTGAGTTTCGATAATTAACTTTTAACTAGTTCTGAATAAGACAGTCCAGGCATGGTATAAAAACATGAATAAGGTAGTAATCTACAATAGAGCCGACATGAAAATTGGCGCATCTGGATACTGGAGTTTTTATATCATTCTGAAAATACTTCAGCGAAATTACAGTTGCTGCTGCAAACATATTTTTAAATTCTTTATCAGTGTTTTCTCTCTAATTTTGGTGCGTCTTTATTAATTCCGATTCATTTTTTAGTGCCCCAGCTAAGTTCAAAGACTTTTCTTGAAGACATTTTTAAAGTGGCCGTATGAGTTTAAACAACTTCTCACAAACTTTAACTGAAACAATAAAGCTTGACTTTCTCATGGCTGCTATTAAAGCAGATGCAGTAGAAGATATTTTCCAGTTTTCCTCCGATATTTTCATGTCGTACGTTTTAAATGACAGCTAGGATTAAACATATGTAATCAAATGAAATGGACAGAATCCAAATTTAAGTGTATGTCAACACGACGAAAAAAAATACAAATCTTAACTTTTGACATACAGACTTAGATATGTTATGTTATTTAAAAAAATAAAATATTGTATGTTTAAAATACTTTTTTTTATAGAATCATGTCTAAGTTGAATAGTTAAATAAGGTTAAATAATTTTCCAGTCTCGCACACTTTTTTGAAATTACATTGGCATAAATATTTGGTTAATTTGATAAATTTACACCAGAACTTCCAGTAACTCCCCGTTGTAAGTTGGCTTAAAATATAGTTTTGATTAGCATTAAAAACTTAATAGATCTATAACCACGTCCGTCCGTGATAATTTCTTGTTAGTACGATATCATGAGAACAGTTGGAGATATTGAGCACTTCTTGTTAATAGATATCTTGAGAATCGTTGGATGGTTTAAGATATTTACGCCCTCCTTATACGCCTACAATTTGTAAAACTAAGTAAAAATGTTCGACTATTTTGCTAATATTATAATCTAAAATTTGGTATGTGTTGGTTTAGTCATTGTCGATGTTGAATTCTAAATGAGCAATCGTTTGTTAAAATGTTTTCTAAGAAAATTATGTTTCAAATAATTTTCTTCATAGCGTACAAATTATTAAAATCGCTTTACGGTCTGAAGCAGGCACCACGTTGCTGGAATGACAAGTTTAATAAGTATCTCTTGACACTTGGATTTAAGAGATCACAACATGATTTCTGTCTTTATACCAAGTTTGATGATAAACGAGAAGATGTTTTAATAGTATTAATGTATGTTGACGATTTGTTAATCGTTGGTAGCAAGATGGAAACTATTGAAAAGCTGAAAAAGGAACTTTCCGCTCGATTTGAAATGAGCGATTGCGGAGTCCTGAAATATTTTCTTGGTATTAAAATCGAATATGATACAAAAAGTATGAAATTATCTCAAGAAGCAAGTATTGATAAAGTGCTTACTAAATTTGGGATGCTAGATTGCAATTCGGTTAAAAGTCCAATGGAAAAAGGACTTCAACTAAATTCTAGTAGTGATGAAACTAAATCGGATAAGCCATATCGTGAACTTCTTGGAAGTCTTATGTATATTATGCTAAGCTCAAGACCCGATTTGTGTTATTCAGTTGCATATATGGGCAGACATCAACAAAATCCATCAGATTTACACTGGCAACATTTGAAACGGATTGTTAGATATCTCAAGGGTACGAAGACTTTAAAGTTATGTTTCAATGAAGAACAAAGTGAGCCACTTGTTGGATATGCTGATGCTGACTGGGCCAGTGATATTGTAGACAGAAAATCTGTGAGCGGATATATTTTTAAAATATATGGATGTACTGTTTCATGGTCTAGTAAGAAACAACTCACAGTGGCAACCTCATCAAGTGAAGCTGAATACATCGCTTTAAGTGCAGCAACTTTAGAGGCAATTTGGCTGCGTGGAATAATGCAAGACCTTCGAGAACTTAATGAAGAAGCAGTTACTATTTACGAGGATAATCGCGGATGTATTGGAATGGCACATAATGCTGAAAGCAAACGTGCTAAGCACATTGACATTAAACATCATTTCATCAGAGACAATGTGGCCAATGGAATAATCAAAATTGCTGATATTGGAACTAAAGATCAGTTAGCAGATATATTTACAAAATCTTTGGATATAACAAACTTTGTGGAGTTCCGTAACAAAATTGGATTAAACGATTGAGAGGGGGTGTTGAATTCTAAATGAGCAATCGTTTGTTAAAATGTTTTCTAAGAAAATTATGTTTCAAATAATTTTCTTCACTTTGAATTTTGCCTTTGTTAGAAGAACAACTTCTTATTTAAACTTTATTTAAATTGTCAAACTATTTTCACTTTAATAAATACCAATTACAAGAGTCGAGAACTTCACCAAAAGGGGTTGGATAAATTTGACGCCCAATTTTAGAAATAGGTCAGATCAATTTTACGGCCACCACCATAGCTCAGGAAACTTATATGGGAATGTACCGGGTAGAATAAGAGGTTATATACATAGAATCAAATCCACTGATTACATCACGTTCTTGATTCAGCCACATTCACTTTTGGTGAAGTTATCGATAGTAACCATAATAGCTGGGAGCCTTATTTTTCAACCGTTTAAGCATGAAAACTATGTGTATCACAAACCGCTATTATTGAATTATGACTTTAATCTCGACATATATTGTACAATTATTTTGTTTTGTAATTCCATTCTACTTCTACTAATATTTTATTTTAATACCTAGGTTACGCTTTCGATTTCAATCTTAATTAGTCTCCACGTGTTTTTCCTCTTGGTGGTTGAAATAATACCTCCTACATCATTAGTCGTTCCATTGCTAGGAAAATATTTAATATTTGCAATGATATTGGTTTCTATAAGGTAAGCGAAGTATTTTCTAATGTTCTGAATAATTCTACAATAACATACCTTATCCTTTTAAGTATATGTGTAACAGTCGTAGTACTTAATGTCCATTTTCGTTCACCACAAACTCATCGCATGGCGCCATGGGTGAAACGAGTTTTTATAGATTTACTACCGAAATTCTTGTTCATCAAAAGGCCGAAATATAACTTTGAGACCAGGTGAGTTAAACACAACTTTTTAATTTGACATATGAGTTTTAAGTCAGCTGACCTTTCGTCTTCCTTTTAAGAGTGTTGAAATCCTGAAGATTTTTCTTCTCCTTTAACCTTCTTTTCGGAATTTCTCTCCACCCAATTTCCCTCTACAAGGGGGAAATATTTTCATAAATTAAATAAAAAATTAAATTACAAGAAAATTTTTTGTTACAACATATAGTTTTCCATTTCATTGTACAAAGTAACGTTGAGAACGCTTTTCAGTCACTTTCTCACTTTCTGTTGACAAATATTTAAAATTTTTCTCAAAAAAACGTGATATGTTTTTATATTTTTATATATGTACTTATACTTTAATAATGAAATTAAGAAAGCCCGCATTTTCAAATTGAGATCAATATTTTGGGTAGGAAATCGCAAAAAATTTAATTTTTTTAAATACTTATTGAAATTGCAATTGAATCCTTCTTTTGGGTCTATATACATTTTAGTATTTTATTTTCAATTAGATAACTAATAAAATTGATCAAAACAATGCTCATTACAAATAATTGTCACAACTCTGTGGAAGATAGTTCCCTTTCTCGATTTAGTATCGAAAAAGGGAGCGATACTGTTATGTATAACACTGTGCGACAAAAATTTAATTTTTGTCTCATATAGGCGGAAATCGATATATTCGCAAAATTAAAGCCCAGATGTAGGAAAACTGAGTTTTCTTTTTTTCTGTAGAATATCAGGATTTCTTATTGAATGCCTTTGAAGTTTTAAAAGATTTGTAATATTCAAAGTAATTATGTAAATACTTTCTCACATTCTATTTTGCAAATATGATTACAAAATGAAAGAGGGGAATCGCCAGAAGTAAAAAAAAAGTTCATTTGATCTATCAGGAGAAAAGATTTCAAACAAATTAGTTTAAAATTGAAACCTTTACTTTTATATTCTATATACATATATATAAACACATGTTTTTGCCATTTCTTCATCTTGATAAATCAAAATCTTAAGTTTCTCGTCTTTCATTTAATATTCATATTTCTAAACTAGAATGCGTTAATGTAATTTTTTTAAATTTTACATAATCTTTAAAACTTAAAAGGCATTTAAAAAAATTCCTGAAGTTATAGAACAAAACTGCAAAAATTTGAACTAGTACTAGTTTTGCAGATATATCGATTTATTCGTGTCTGAGAAATAATGTCGCACGGTGTAACCTTACAAAATAAAAAATTAAATCCACCTTATTTACATTGGTAAAAAAAAACATTTTAATATTCCTTCAAATCGTCACCGCCTTATTTACAGTAAACTCCTATTAAAAGACACCCACGCTTGTTTTTATCCATACTTTTCAACAACGAATATTGACCACAGTGCCACCGGATATAGCAGAACACCATCAAAGGAAGACTTATCACCAACGAGGTAAGCAATACAGTAAGATAATCTTTTTTTTTAATTTTAATTTTTGAATTTTGAATTTGTCCTTTAAGAATGTTTTACTATTGATTAAAATACAGATTATTTCTTGTGCTTTAAAATAATTACGTCACTATACCCTACCCATGCGCGTGCACAGATCTCTTTTGGGAGACGATCTAAACGATATCTTCTTTATATTTTCTTCGCGTCAGGCTGGGTAAACTAAATAAATAGAAAATTACAAAACGTGTTCCCTATTTTGCTCACCAAACCACGATTTGGTCAGTATTTTCATGTTTACTACTAGAAAACGAATAGTTTATATGAGATTTGGCAGTACTTTTTGTTTGATCTTGCTTATCTCAGACCTTACCTCTAGTTGAAAAAGCCCACATATCAAATAGCTCTTATACCAGGACTGAACTCGAATCGACAGACTGACATCGTCGAGAAATCTACTGAGAATTTAACGGTGAAGAAGCTTAAATCGCCGAAAATCGTGCGGCTAAAAACTTATTTCGATAATTTTGATACTTTCTAGAATTTCCTTATTGTTGGTACGGGGTTCTGCTGTAAAAATTGCATACGAATGGCACTATTGCCTTTAAGGTGGACGTTAGACATGAGAGGTATGCAAGTTTCTGTATTTTGTTGCTTTTTTGGATGGCAAATATTGAGGTTACTTTTGGCCACCGCATAACGGCAGCGTTACAATTGGTCTTACCATTGTAGTATACATCCAGAAGACTATTTTCTGACTGATAAACCAGATATTTGAATTTATTGGATAATTCAATGATAGTTTACCCAAGTCACTGAGAATTCGTCTATGTCTCTATGGGCCATAGCTCTAGTGAGAGACTAATAACCAGTAATGTAAAAAGCATAAATGCATGAAGTTATTTTGACTTGAAGAACTTTAAGATTATGCTTGTAAGGTAGTGAAGCGCTAGTTCGGATTTTGGAAGTTTCATGTGCCTTTTTCCCAGCTTTGGGATGAAAATCATTTGGAACATACCAAAATATTACCGCCCATTTGACTTTATCCATGTCGAATATGACACCGGATAAACTATTTCAAAGTTCCGATGAACAATTGTAGATAGGTTAGTAATGATTGTAAGATTTCGCTTTGCTGCCTCCAAGAGTAGATATGTATTTCACTGGAGTGATTTTTTAGCCATTTGAAAAGTTTTCTAGCTGGTTTTCTTTTAGCATCAAGATTACCATTCCACAATGAAAATAAGATCTTGATAATTTGTTGCCCCTGTATAAAGATATCATCTAAATTTAGGCCTTTCTGATACTGACGTCTGTCGTTTCTGTGAAATGAACACTGAAAGTTCAGAGCGTGTGCTCTGCGAGTGTCCTGCACTCGGCAGACAAAGATTTTGTCACTTCGGTGACACTGTTGTAAATCCAAATATACTTTGGAACAACAATCCCCAATTAGTGCTAAAATATATTAAAAGCAAAAAGCGGTTAAATATAGGCCATGCACAATAGATCTTGTTGGATGCAGTGCTTCCTGGCCTATAATAATAATAATAATAATAATAATAATAATAAAAGTTCAATGCGGAGAGCAAGAGTATCTACTTTAGCGTTGATAAGCCCTATGTGTCTGGTTAGGTGTTTGTGTAACGATATTGCTCAAAACAACCTCGGAGACCAAAACTTATGAGTTGGTGATCAGATAATGATGCTTCATCTGCAACCCACCAATCCTCTATATAATGGACGAGAAACCACTAATCAGAGCAAGATTAAACTATCTATATAACTTCTGACAGCGGTGATTAGTATGTTTACTTCCTCTATTTACTATGTCTACATTGTTAGCCACAAAAAGACTTACCTTTGAGGTTGATATCACTGCTATCCTAATCAATGCAGTAAGTGTTTGCGTCACAGCCAATGATAAGTTTTTTGTTGTTGCTGCGTTTTTTTCGGAGAAGCACCGATGTGTTCTCCAGAAAATAAGCGGAAGCGAGGACAATTTCCTGCATTCTGTCTTCTAGTAGCAGCTCTACAGCTTCTTCCGTGGGATCTCCGGAAATAAAATAGAGGCACTGCCCGGTGGCATTGCTCATAAACCAAATTACCATATCTCGTCTGAAGTTCGGCAAATAATCTGCATGCAGTAACCGACGCTACTTTAGCGTGATGAAAATTCGCTTAAAGCACTCTCATGGCACTCATATCTCCTTTTAGAGACAGGTGAGGACAAGATCTCTTATCTTGTCCTGTCTTCGATCCCTTGCCTCTATTATATTTTGGTGATATGGGCCTCGAGCCTGAAGGGGCTAATGGTTTTCTAGTTTCGAATCTGTCACTAACTTTATAATGGAAATTTTAAAGCGTACTTCATTTTACTATAATTTTTTGAGAAAATAAAATAGCGAAGAAAGCATTGAACTTCGTTTGTCCGTTCTAAATTGCCTGAAGTACATATGATATGTTCTGAAGTTTATTTCATATGTATTTTCTAAATTACATTTGATATTTTCTGAAGTAGTGAAGTGAATTTGATATTACCTGACTAATCTAAAATCTATTTTTCATTACTTCAATACCATTTAAAATGCAATTGTAATGAAATTTCATTGCATTAGGTAGTAGGACCGTGCATTTCAATCACAATTATCATTGCAACAATTGTAATGGTTATTAAAGCAATTGTTAAACATGACAAAATCTAAAAACTTCCTTTGCAAAGAACATATTCTAAAGTTTCCTGCTCTGTTTGACGAAGTCGGCAGATATCGTTTTCTATCACAGTTTGTGATTGAATTTATAGTGGCATGTTCAGCGTAGAGTTAAAAGTGTATTCTGTTGAGGTTTAGAATAGCTTTGCTATGTTAATAATTCTTCTCGATTTCAGCATGCCTGTTTGGACTCACCAGTACTCGAATATTTTTTGTTTTGCCCGTTCACGTATTAAGTTATTTATTAACCTATTATTTACCTCTGCGCTCTGGGCTTATGAAATAAGTTTCGGCTCCTTTTATTGCAAAATAATCTGCCGTGCTCTATTTTGAACCAGAACTGTGTTGTTATTTTGTTAGAGACCACAAGGCACACAGGTTTGCGCATGAAATCATGATTTTTTTTTTTTTTTTTTAAAGAGTAGGTCCAGCTCTGTATGGGTGCGCACATAACAGAGATCACATGTATCTCAGTTAACGTGAACAAGAGATAATGCTCAGGTGGAGCGTAGCCCAAGTTCTACACCAGTTTTGATGGGACAACTACTTCCAACTTACATAAAAGCACAGCTAAGCCTAAACAGGCTATACAGCAGTGCACAAATACAAAATACAAAAATTACAACTGTAAACAAAGCGACATGTAACATAAAACATGAAATTGAATTTTAATATAAACAAACATGCAACATGTAATACCAAACATAAAGTTAAACATAATTAAGGCGAAAACTATTTTGTAGGAGAACAATTTAAAGATATTATTAGGTTCCGTTCAGTATGTGCAACTGACTCAGAAAGTGTAATTAAATTGTAATGGTTATTGAAGTCATTACAGATACATCGAAATGGGTCATGTAATGCGTAGTTTGTTCGACAAAAAGATAACATTAAAAGAATTTAATGTCTTGAGTCTTGTCTGGGCATTTTAACATAGACAATAATAATTCCGATTTAATTTCACCATTAATTAATTTATGTAAAAATGTGATATTCAACATTGTTCTCCTACTTTTGAGGGTAGGGAGGCGAATAAATTTAAGACGGTTTTTATATGATGTTTCTTTGCGTGGCCCGTTAGTTTTTCTTCCGTAAAATGAGCTAGATGGGGTAGTCTGAAGGTTTTCTTAACTATTATGTGAAGAGGAGTGAGTCCAGTGATCTTTCCTAAGGCTGATATGACGATTTCTTTGCACCCATTACACTGAAACATGCTATTTGATGAATCTTCTTAAGGATCATCTGAGCTTAAGTTTGATATACCTTTAGCCATCATGTCAAAAGAACAAAGGTAAACATTGGTACAATAAAACATACCAGGACGTTTAATAAGATTACCCCATAATTTTTGGTTGTAGTTCCCATTTTATACCATAAAGTCTGAAGTAGACAAACTTACCTCTTTATTATTTTTATCTATTGTAAGTGGTTTTCCCAAGGTCCTTAGACTCAGTTTCTTTCTTCTGGTGTTTGTTAGAGAATTCTTTCTCCTGCACGCCTATTCGATGATACTCGTTGGGTTATATATTGCAGTATCAGTCGATTTGCCTGAATGTTAAGCTTATTGTACAATATGTAGAATTAATTATTGAAGATAGGCTTTCCTGATATTGTATATTGATAAAAAAAAATTGCACATAGCTTTGAGCAGAAATGATGTTAGGTTATTGGGCCGGAAAGCTATTGGAGTGTGATCCACCATTTGCCTGCTATTGGAACGAAAGCTATTCTAGCCTTCGTCTAACTGTTTTCAAAAGTTTCAAGATTTATTTCTTATTTTAATCGAAGCGAATAGGAAACTTCATTTAATTCATTTATTAAATTTAAATGTCATTTATCATAAAAGCGCTTGGCACTTATGCCTGTATCGCTACCAAAGTACATTGTATAAGCTCTGAAAAAAGAAGAAATTAAATATGTTTATCGATCATCAAATCTGTCAACGTTACTGTTGTAGATCAACGGCCGAAGGTTTTTGAATAAACGTTAAGTCCAAACATTTCTGTTCTTCAAGTCACTGATTCCGTAGGAGGCTGATTTGGGCCGGTGGAGATTGATTTGGGGACATTAAAGCTGTCCAAACCAATTGTAAAAGTATCCGCCATTCCTTGACACGAATGCCCGAAATCTGTTTGTCTACTTGCTCAGAAATACTTCATTTTGCCATAGATGTAGCAGATTTCGACGTTTGACACTTCAACTCAAGCTCCTTCCATAGCCTTCTGGCTATCAACTCCTTTGACCAGGTCACAGTATAATGGTCCAGACAATTTATAGTTACCTATCCAAAAGACTTAAAACTGTAACCTGCAACATCATGTCGAGAATTCACTTATGCACCTTACCAATTTCCTCAGTGCACCATATGGTCTCCAGGAAATTACTTGATACTATTCCGACATCTCTGTAGTTGAAAGCCCGTGCCAGAGTAGGCTTTGAACAAAAAACCCTAAAAAAGTCACCTTAAACCTTTAGAGATTACCTCTACCTCCTTATCAGGATTTGGCTCCTTCACTTCATTTCCGTTTAGGAGGATGTCGTCACGTCTCCCTTTAGCAGTTTTGTGTTACTACTAAAGTGAAAACAATCGAATTTGAACTGGATATTTGCACTGGAACTATTTTAATTATTTTTTTTTCGTATGGAAAGGGGTGGTTTGTATGGGAGGGGGTAGAAGTTTTGATCCGATCTTGCCCATTTTCGAACATGGTGAATAGAAGCTCGCATATCAAATTTCAGCTCGATAGCTCTTAAACTTATCGCTGGGACAGACAGACGGACAGACAGACGGACGGACATTCGTTAAATCGAATCAGAATCCGACGCTGATCATTTATATATAAACTTTGTCATACCTACCACGCCCCCTTTTGGGCGGTTCAAACGGAAGAACAAACTAAATATACCATTCGGTACGTGCACTTGCGCGTACCGATGATCTAACAAGAAATATATATCATACGTAGACCTTTAGTGGTCCTTAGTGTTACCAAGATTGTATAGAGGTATTCAAAGGTGTTCAAAGTTCCAAAGTGATTATTAATTGATAAACAGTTTAGCAAGTTTAAGAAAGTTAGCTGCCTTTTGAATAGAAATGTCCTTCAAAGATAGAAAGTACCTTAACCCAAAGTAGTTTAGTCTAGATTCATTGAAAGCAGGGCAGTGACAAAGTAGGTGTTCTAGTGTCCCCCTAGAATTGTCTTCATTGCAAGCCACACATGAATCGTGTTACTTTTTCGAAATAATTAAAAAAAAAATTAATCAGTAACATCAATAAACAGAAGAAAGAATAATTAAATTAGAATTAAATGAATAAATGAGTAAATAAAAAAAAATGTATCTTTGCAGTTTAACTGGAACAGGACCTTTTGGTGGAAGCTGTCAAATTCACGGACCCATACCACCGCTCACTCAATCTGGATCGGACGACCTTACAGCGGTTCCAGACTTGGATATTGGTCCGTCCGGAATTAAGAGTCCAATTTTAAACAATCCAGCCTTTTCACACTCTAAATGTCCTCCACGGGTCCATCGGAGCTGCTTCTGCGTGCGTTTTATCGCGGAACATACCAAGATGCAGGAAGATTCCACTAAGGTGCAGTATACACGTGAGCATGTAATCGAAAATTTTTACTTTAATACTTTTATTTACAAATGCAGGTCAAAGAAGATTGGAAATATGTTGCGATGGTTTTAGACCGACTTTTTCTATGGATCTTTACCTTGGCTGTGTTGGCCGGAACAGCCGGAATTATATTGCAAGCACCGACTCTGTATGATGATCGAATTCCAATAATCGAACAAAAGGAGATAGATTTTTCGGGTACATCTGCTGGACGTTGCCGACCTCCACAATAGCGTTTTCAATGGATTTTATTGAAATAACCTGTTTATCTCTTAGTTCCAAAAATGGATCTAGATGTAAACTGAAGGTCTTACGTTATTGATTTAAAAGTGCTATTATTTGCTTGTGTTAGCTTAGTTCCATATCATCACTTTGTCAATTAGCAAACATAACAATGCGTGTCTGCTGTTTTTTAAAGCCAATAATTTATTTTTTTTTGTTGAAAATATTGGACGCGTCATATATTCATGAACCTACCTACTTCTTTGGGTAATATGTAAGAATTTTTGAATGTTTTTTTTATTATGTAATACTAAAATCGTCAACGCAATATACTTACATTTAAATCGTTATGGGGAAAACTATGAGAGTCCGTTTCGTAAATTTGCCATAAAACGAATTTTATAGATCCATTTTCATCATTCTTCTTCGCTAGCCGATTTATTTTAGAACGTTAATGAAATTAACAAGCGTCAAATGCAGTTCGAAACTATTGCCACAGAGCTACACACTATTAACTTATTTTGAAAAACAAAATATTCTCATAGTATTTCCTCAGATTTTATTTGATTCGGTGATCGTTTGAAAGATCAGATTTCTTTTTGAAAACCCAAAAATTCAATATATAATATACATTGTGTTTTGATAAAATTTTTCATTTTTCATAGCATGCATTACATCATTTTGGAACTAAAAGAAATGTGCATTTCACAAAAACTGAACAAGTTATAGAAAAATGAATTGCAGATTCGGATTCAGTAAGCCAAAACAAATATAAAATGCAATTCCATGTATTTAAATATTAAGATAAGAGAAATATATTCCGCAATACCGAAGCTTATATACTCGCCGTCATTTTAGAGACACCACAAAATTTGTTTATTGTAGCAGATATGTGCTATAATGTCTCCATTATAAGTGGGCGGTGTTCTGATCCGATCGCGCCTATTTTTTTTTAATAAATTCGAGTTGTAACAATAAATACCGAATTCGAACAGCTTATCTACACTCGTACTATTAAATTTGTTGTCCTTATATTGTAAAATATACCGGGAGTGGAATAGTTTTAGTCCAATCTTAAAAGTCTTGAAGAATATGAGCTCACATTCAACATTTCAGCTTGATATTCTTAAACGACGCTGTAATCGATGGGACAGACATCGTTAAATAAATTCAGAATGCAATGCTGATCATTTTTATATAACAAAAAATAAAATTTCAAAAAGAAATCGAGTCTATCAAATTGGTGCAAATAAAATTTGTTTTCCATACATTCGTTATTTCAAAGTTTTATTAACTTTTTTCATTCCATACGGTTGTGAGAAGACAATTACTCTTAGAAGTTGTACCTGTACCAACTTTTGGATGTTCTATTTCAGCCGTATTTAAATTTTTTAATAAACGGAAAATTTTAAATAAAACATCGAAATAATTATGAAGCTCGAAAGTTTAAAATATGGTATTCAAAGCACATATGTGCAGAGCTTGAAAGTTAAAATTTTGGAATCTATACAAAGCAATCACAGAAGTACCCGACCTAACAAAGAACACAAAACATTCCCGAAACAAAAAAAAAGCTGTATTGATGTTGCGTGAACACCATTTACTTCTTTTTTGTTGACGATTTTGCTTCTGTTGTTCTGTTTGCCATTATAAATTATAATTAAAAAAAATTACATCATTTTGGCAATCAATAAATATTTTATTACAAATATTAACATAAAACTAGTAAGAAAATTATCTTCGGCTATGTCGAAGCTCAAATACCATTCGTCATTTTAGAGACATCAAAAAAATTGTGTTTTTGTAGTGCATATGTGCTGTCTAAATCTATTATAAATGAACGTTTTTCTTATGTGATCGCGCCGATTTTTTGTCAGTAGTTTCGTGTTTCTTCTAAAGTGTTAAATACGGAATTTTGTCCGATCTTGCTCATCTTAAAACTTAACCTCCGCTTGAAGAATAGGAGTCGAAAAATTGGAATTTTAGAAGTTGTCATATCTAAAATGCCTTCTTATGGGATTTACAACTGGATGACCAAATTCAATATATCTTCCAGTCCGTGAGTTCGTGTCATATAGGTTATTAAATAATACTAATTATTTGTGTTGATATTTGTGTATTTATTAATTTTTTCCTAATATCTTAAATTAAGATCCCATTATAAAAAAATAAGTATGAACGAATTTTGTATGAAATTGTGTCTGATTAGAAGTTAAAAAATTATTAAAACAAAAGGCACTGTAGTAAAACAGCTCACTCACACAGAAATTCTTGCTTTAGTTTCTCAATAAAGTCCGGTCCATACAAGTAGTGTAATTTATTCCAGGTAGTTCCGTCCATTCCAGTTCCGTCCAGTCTAGTACCCCAATTGTTTTATTAAAAGGCACCTTCAATAGTGTAATCAGTTGTTTGATTGCAACTTTGAATTTCAAAAATATTAAGAGAGCAACACACACTCACGATTCTAGCTGAACAATAATTGAAGAAGTTAATCAATTATTCTGAAATTTAGTGTGTAATTTCCGGTCCATAGAGTTTCTCCAAATTTTCAAAACTGAGTTTCAAAAACAAACGTTTTTTTAAGTAAAGTTTTAACCTTGCCACAATGTGTTGGTGAAAAATATAGGAAATTTTTTAACTGGACTATTAAAAACAAAAAAAAAACATTTTTAAGTTTTGTCCAGCTAGGAGCGCAATACAGACCACCGTGAAACATAAACTTTTATTAATATAACGACATTTATATGTATTGATGTTACACACATGTTTGCATATTACGTGGGCTTTGCAAATTTTATTTGTACAAAATGTCCCGGGGTACAAAAGTTTATAGGTATGCATCAAGATTCATGAATACTAACATAACATAATATGACTTTAATTTTAAATTTTTATTAAAACTAGTAAGAGAATTATCTTCGGCGATGCCGAAGCTCAAATATTCTCCGCCATTTTAAAGACACCAACAAAATTTGCTTTTTATAGCACATATGTCCTATATGTCACCATTATAAGTATGCGTTGTTCTTATTCGATCACTGCCAGCGTTAAATTCTCAATTTGAAGTGATTATCTATACTGGAACTATTTCAATTAATTTTTTTCCTTATAAAAAGGTTATTTCGTATGGAAGGGGAAGTAGTTTTGGTCCTATCTTCTCATGTTAGAACCTAACCTCCGCTTGGAGAATAGGACCTCACATACCAAATTTTGATATCTCGATATCTCTTAAACAAACAAACATCGTTAAATCGAATCAAAATTCAACGCTGATCATTATTATATATTTTGAAATATCTTTCACACCCTCTTATGGGCATTACTAATGGAAGAACAAGCTCGTACCGAATGGTATACAAATTAAATTAACTGTTTAAGTATTTACTATATATAAATTGGAGCCTATAATAAGTTGTTTTTAACGATATTCAAACATTAAAAGAAAAATGGACTGCTTGGTAAAAAACTTTCACAGTTGTGAGAACATAGAATGTGATGGAAATAAAGCTACTCGTTAAATCCCGAACATTTGCGCAAATCGTCTCCGGGTCTAAACAATTCAGCTGGCAGCCCAGCAGCAGTGAAGGTATTAATTAAATTATTTACACAAAATCGCTTTAACAAAAACACTAACGCACTTTATATAACTGATCAAAAAAAAACATATAAAACACACAAAATTAACAGGGTGCTAACAAAGTACGAATAAATAAGAATATTTCAAAAATAAAGTATAAACCCGAAATATTATATAAAAAAATCGTCTAAAAGTACTAAAAGTACTAAATTCAAATTTTTTTATCACGGTTCTTCTGAATTTTTAAATATTAATATTTTATCTAACACCACGCGCACGTACAGACTGTAGAATATATAAAGTTTGGTCTGGCACCAAAAGATCAACGTAGAATTCCATAGCAAAGCCGAAGATATTTCTCAACTAGTTCTTAATAAATTTAAACTGCATTATTAATGATTTTTTTTGTGATATCTATTTTTTGAAAGTCTGCTTTTCATTTGAGAATTTTTCTTTCACAGTTTTTCTCGATTCTCTTTTGGACTTGCCATTTCCTTTTTCACATGTAAAGTTTGCTTCCTCAATTCTGTATTCACTTTGAGGACACTCTTCGAACGGAGAACACTTTAAAATTAAATTATATCAATTTTTTACTTATCTGCCTTTTAACATGCGAATAAACTTTATTGAAATATATTTTTTCATGTACTTCCATTTCATTTAAGTTTGAAAAATGTTAATTTTTTTTTTAAATGTTCACAAATCGTTAAATAGCGCAATTGCTCAATATTTTATTCATTATAATTTTAAAATGAACACAAATTTTAGTTTTTGTAAATTGAATTGCAAGTAAAATCCTCTGTGGTGTATACAAAATTACAACAAACACATAATTCAAACTATTTATACCCTCTGGCAAAAATGGTGAATTCAGTTTTAGAAGGGTGATTTTCAAATTTGACAACAATTCTCTGTTTGTTGTGAGAAAATGAGGAGGCTACCAACACAAAGTTTTAACCCAATGTCTCCAATAGTTTTCAAGATAACGTTTTTACAAGAAATCAGTATTCTTTGTAATAGTAGGCGTGGTCATGGGAGGGTTGGGTTCAAAATATAATCAGCTTGTCTAGGACATAAGAGCAGTCACTGTACGAAACCTCGGCTTAATATCTCTAACAAGAAATTGAAACAGACGGACGGACATGGATAGATCTACTAAATTTGATTAAAAAAGCATATATATATATATATATGTACCACACGATGGTGTATATTGTGTTTGGTCAAATGTTTGTAACGTAGAAAAATACTCAAGTTAGACCAAACACAATATACACCACCGTTTGATACACACCACAAAAAAAGCTATCGTCTCCCTTCCTCTTCTCGTTTACAAATTGGACTTAAATATGAGAAAAATTGCCATGTGGAAAAGCAGTAATTTGCTCTAATGGAATTTGAGAGTTTTTATTTTTTCTATTTTTTTATCGGTTCTCATAATATTTTGTTTAATGCATGCACACTAATTGGCACATAAAAACGAACTGTTTTGATAAATCGATTTTTATTTAGTTAAAAACTGCCACACATAGCGAATAATTTTATACATATATACATATTTAATTAAAAGTAGGTACTCATGTGGTATATATAGTATTGGATTTGATTAAAACTTTACATTTGTATATGACAATTTATTAAGGCGAACTTTATCGTATGCCTCACCCGCAAAAGGTAAGGTATATCTTGAAAATTTAATACTGCCAAGAAAATGTTATCTTAACACAACATACTATATTTAAGTAAACTCAATAAAACGTTTGCATTTCTTGTGTTGTTTTGGAGCTTAAGAACACAGTAATTAAAAACGAACCAAATTTTAGTTATTAGAACCAGTCAAATAAAAGAAGTGTAAGCTCTTTATAACATATTTATATTATTCAGTTCTACAACATTTTTCTGAGTATATTCAATAGGCAGTTTTGCAACTCAACTAAAAAAACTAAAAATAAAAATAAACATAAAACAAAAAAAACATCGCATGAATAAAAATTGTGAAATAGAAAGTTAACATTTAGGTAATAAGTTGCATTGCATATTTGTTAAAGTTGAATTTAAAACACATACGAGAACTTTGTTAATAAAATAAAAATAAAAATGAAATTTAAAAATATAGCAGTAGTACCTAACAATCCTACTATTTTAAAACCCCGACCTTAAACCAAAACTTGATGTAAATATGTAAACACAAATGTAATAAAAATAAAAAAGAATTAAATAAAACCATTTTAAACAATGTATTGTTCAATAAAAGATGAAAAGAAATCAAAAATGCGTAGAAGCGAACTCATTTAAGTTTTAAAATAATATTGTATATCAATTTGTACAATACATATCACAATACATATCACAATACACAAATGCCATAACCACAGCCGGGCACAAACTTGTTAATTACGAAGTTGAATTAAATTTTTGCTTAACTTAGTTATAATAATTCAAAATTTTAGGTTGAACTAAAAATTAAAAAAAAATTAAATCATTCAACGTGGAATTTCATAACCTCTAAAATACAACTCAAATTTTGAGCACAAGACTCAAATATTGACAAAAAAAAGTAACTTAATATTTTTTTCAAAGACAGCTATAAAAAAGTGGGTATCATTCTACGTGGAATTTCATTACCCTTGAATTTTAATAGGCTCACAGAAATCTACAATATATAAAAATGAATGCATCTATCTTTTTTCTTTCTTTCTTTCTTTCTTTCTTTCTTTCTTTCTTTCTTTCTTTCTTTCTTTCTTTCTTTCGTTCTTTCGTTCTTTCTTTCTCTCTTTGTACCGTAGGCGCGTCTACGCCATTCATCCGATTGCATTATTGGTGATTGAAATTTTGGGCAGTTGCTGTGCTCAAGCCAAGGATGGTTTTGGGCAACAACAAATTCTGAAATTCGGTACCTGAGTTTGCATAGGCACTGTCGAACACTTCACCAAAAATGGTGGTGGTTGGATCAATTTTATGCCTACCACCATTGCACAGGAACTTGATACGCTATATAGAAAATATATATAGGAATGCACAGGAAAAATAACAGGGTATATAAAATCTGCACTGCCCACTTAATAAGCCCACAATTTTTTTAATTATGTGATAATATGCGATAATTTCGGGCGTAGTTGCATAACGAAATTTAAAAAACAAACATTTTAATTTTTAGGTAACGCATTCCAGGCATTCGCAAATATTAAATAAAAGTGAAACCATAAAAGTGGTTACAATTTAAATTTTTATTTTACTTGGTTTATGTTTATATTTGTTTATGAATCATTAAATAGTTCAAGATCTCGTAAATGTCTTGTTCAAATGTAACTTCCAATAAATTTCGACGTAGTTAGTGTCTGCCAAATATAGTTAAATTTTAATTTATTTACCTTGTTTATTTTTCTACCTTCTTCAGATCAAACAAATGTACATTAATTCCGGTAATTTTTTTCGAAAGACATTAATTTTTAATGAAAGCTACGCTGAAGACCGAAGCTTATATACTATATATATATATATATAATTAAAAACTGGTGAAAAAAAAAAATACTTTTACATCGAACTAGAAATTTTAATATATATATTACAGAGTTTATCATGTTTTAAATTTTCTTCGCAGTGAAATAGTTAATGAAACCTCTCCCTTTTAGCCCGATCTTTAAGATGCAGAGAGTGAACAATTGAAGTTCTGGTTGGAATTTCAAGAACTATTGGAATAGTTTTTTTTATTTGACCCATAACGTAAGAAATGGACTTAACTATATCGGCTCCGATAAGAATAACACCAATGTCCTTTCGCTTCATAAGTTCCAAAAAAAATTTTTCGATATGCGGAACTGTTGTTTCTAAAATAAATTTCTTGAGAATATTAAATTAGATACAAAAAAACAATTATTGATGCTGTACCTTCGGAAACCATCATAAAATTTTGAACTTTTTTATCTAAGTTTGAAGTTTCCCCAATACCAGCCAATAGAAAACCGACTGTTGTCTCCTGCACAAACGTTTTAGAATTTATAACTAAACAAGCTTTGCATACAACATACCTCGTCAGCGATGACTCCAATTAAAATTCGGTGTTCTACCACAGGGCCATGCGCCGCCATAATTTTTGAAAATGTCAAAAACGACAAATTTAATTAAGAAAGAATAGAAATTTGAAATGAAAGTAGCAGAAATTTATTTTTAATTTTGGACAAGTTAAAGAAGAAATGTATTTAAATGCCAACCAGACTTATAAAATGGGTGTGAAGTTAACAACGATAGTTGCACCCCTGATGAGAAATGAAACAGTTCCACAGTTAACCGGCCGATCAGTTCAAAAGTTCATGAAAATAAAAGAGTTTGGAAAAATGTTCCAACAATTTGTTTGGTGGAAGTGTGGTGGTGAAGGAAAGTTGTAAAAAAATGTTTTTTTTTAAATATAATTCCAGTTCATAAAAGATCCTACAAAACGAGAGATGTTTCGTTGTGAACTTTTATGATTTCTATATCTTTTGGAGTTTATATAGAATCTTCTTAATACTAAATTGTTTGTTTATGTATGCAAAGCACCGAAAGGCAATTAATAAAGCTTTTTCAATCTTCCGGTCAATTCGTTGTTAAATTTTTATATAATTTTTCTTTTCAAACCGTTCTTAGATTTTCAGTTTGGTTGAACTCCAAGGTAGACAACAAAATGGTTCTGGCCCAGTAAAAATACTAGCCTGTAGTACCCACTAGACGACTAAGCTAAATGTTATGGTGTAGCGTACACTCTTGGTGAACAAGCAAGGTTCTATTTAGTTTTTGGATGTTCGATTTCGTGTGACACATTTTCGTCACAAAGTGCATTTTAAACGAAAATGTATGCATTTCACTCAATGACCGAATTGCACTCAGTACTATTTCGTTCTTTGTTTTTGTTCTAGCCAAAAGAAATGCGACTTGGTTAAGCAAATAATGTTGCGATCACCAATGGTATTTCTATCCTTTTTATATGCCCAATATTTTTGACTAATAATATAATATATTGAGAATATCTATCTATCTATCTATCTATCTATCTATCTATCTATCTATCTATCTATCTATCTATCTATCTATCTATCTATCTATCTATCTATCTATCTATCTATATATAAATGAAAGTATCTTTCTATCTTTGTACGCTATGCGCGTTTAAACCATTCATCCGACTGTGATAAAATTTTGGGAAGTTGTTGTGCTCACGCCAACTTAGGTTTAAGGGAAAGAAAATTTTGCCACGCCCAATTATTACGCCCACAATTTGTAAAACTAAGTTAAAATATTCGATTATTTCGCTAATATTGCTTTCTAAAATTTGGTATCTGAATTTATATTGGCACTGTCCATAACTTCCTCAAAAATGGGCGTGGTCGAATCAATTTAACGCCCACTTTTAAAAAAAGGGTGGATCATTTTACGCCTAACACCATTGCTCAGAAACTTGATGTGCTATATAGAAAACATGTAACGGGATGCACCGGGAAGAATAACTAACTAACGGGAGTACCGGGAAGTTCCGTTACTAACGGAAGTACTGTGGGAAATATAGTCAATCGGCGGCTTTTACGTTATAAATAGTGTTTTTATTAAAGTTTAAATAAGTTAAAGTACAAAAAGGTTAAAGTAATAATATTAATTAATTAGAGTTGCACGTCTTTTAGCGTCGTTTCGTCGTGTTCAACCGTCGTGTTGCAATCGTCGTATTCAACTAACTCGAAGACAAGAAAAGTGTTGCCAGTAGATCGGTTCAATTGTAGAGTTGCCACAAAATTCATTCCCACAGTACCGGGAAGTTCTGCTAAGTGGCATTGCAACGCATGCCGGGCATTCGCTAGTTAAGTATGAAAGAATCCAATTTTCCAATTTTGTAAAGCTTCGGAATTTGGCTATATAAAGCTATTCCCGTAGCAAATAGAGTTAGAGTTGATTTGATATGCTCTTGGGCTTGTTCCAATCTAGCGATCTCCAACTCTCCCGGAATTCCTGGCCTCGGCCAATTCCAACAAAACCTAAAATTTAATCATAAAATAAAGTAAATTTTTTTGATTAAAATAAAAAACTTTTTCATTCTTTTATAGGACGCATCAGCCTTTTCGTTCCCTAAATGCACCCATATCAGATGTACTCTACTATTTGCTGTTAGTCTTTTGAGAAGTATTATTATAGTATAATCACACTTCAAGAAACCCATATCAAACCTATTGTAATACCATTGAGTATAACAAAAAACTTTATGCTAAATGAAAAAAGCAACACGGATGAGGTTGTGGTTCAAAAAGATAAGTCTATAGCCACCAAAAGATCATGATCAACTAACATGATTTATCTCAATTAGTCATGAATTCAACAAACCAATTCTTTTTATTGGAAATTTTAATGGATAGTCCCGCTTGGAACTCACCCAACTACAACAAAAAAAGGAAAAATTAAATCAAATTTCATACAAACAAAAATTTTCTTAATGACAATTCTTCATCCTATTTTTCGCAGCTGAAGACCACCATGCAGACCAGGTGAAGGCATATAACATTAAGTGCTACGAATGCCAGAGATCGCATAGTGTTACTGAGTGTGAGAGTTTCGCTGCGCTTAGCTTGGTGAACGTTGGAAGAAATCTAAACAAAGCAGGATGTGTTTCGCGTTAGATCAACGGCTGCCAAAAGTTACACCACAGGCTGCTACATGAAACCCAAAATATCCCCGGAACTGTAACCAGGACACGGGCGCAGCAACAACAACAAGACGTCACAGCCCAAACTCGAGAAAAGACGCCAGAATCGAAAGACATAGCACTTGCACAGCGTAAACATCCACAGCAGCAAGCAGTTCTGAGCTGCACGGCCAACCCGACATTAAGCGAACGATTATTGTTTCGCGTATTGCAGTCACCTTGTATGGACCAAACAAACGCGTCGACTCATATGCATTGATAGATGAAGGTTCGTCGATCACTATGATGGACGAGGGTTTATTCCAAGAGCTCGGTTTACAGGGTCGTCCGTGCCATCTTAACGTACAGAGGTACGGTGGTAAGACTGCCCAGGAGTCGGCAACGGTCGTTATTTTGAGCATCAGTGGTACTGGAAAAAATAAAAAACACATTCTACGTGGTGTTTACGCGGTTTCTTTGTTTGCCTACACAGAGCCTGAGCCAAAGCGCCCTACAGGATGGTTCCGTCTTTTCGAATGTGCTACACGATTTAGCGTATTCTAACGCAAAGCCACGAATTCTTAATGGCTTAGACATTTTCCTTTTGGGAATTACTACTGAAGCCATGTGCCTCCGAGAGGGTGGACCTTTCGCTACAAACACAGAACTAGGATGGGTGGTGTTTGGGCCCACTGAGGGGTCGTTGTCAGCTAATTGTTTTCCGTGCCTCCTTATGAACTGCACTATCGAGCAAGAACTGCAAGAGATGGTGGCCACCTATTTTGACACCGAGAATTTTATATACGATCTGCGCCTACTATAGAATCAGAATCTGACATACGAGCCAAGAAAATTCTCCAGGCAACTACGAGTAGGATATGGTCGCTTTGAGACCTGGTCGCTCAAGAAGAGTGATAACGTGCAACTTCCAGATAGCTACACCATGGCATAAAACAAATTAATCGGAATAGAGCGAAAGAGAGTTTTTGACCCCGCTCACAAAACAATCATCAACAATTACTTCAACAAGGGCTACGTACGTAAGATCTCTTCAGAAGAGGCCACTGTTATCGGCCCGAAGACATGATACTTGCCGCATTTCGCTGTGACAAATCGTAATAAACCTAGAAATGCGTCTCGTTTTTGACGCGGCCGCGGCTGTCTTTAAACTAATTTTTATTGAAGGATCCTCAGGAGTATCAGCCAATACCCTCCGTACTATTTAACTTCAGAGTCGGTGCTCTAGCTGTATGTGGGGACATACAAGAAATGTTCTACCAAGTACGTAAAAACGATAAGCAGCGTGAGCAGTGTCCTCAAACCGTCCAAGCCATTGTGGACCATCACTACGTTGACGACTATGTCGTCAGCTATGAGTCAGTTGAGCAGGCCTTCGAGACGTGAAATTCATCATGCCGCCGGATTTGAACTGCACAAGATTACATCAAATTCTTGATGTGCTGAATGGCGTCGTCAACGATATTTCGGATGAATGTAGCCAGACCATTCATACAACTGAAAAAGTACTTGGCATGTATTGGCAACCGCGAATGATAACTTTAAATACCAACTGAAATTTCATCGTGTGATTGAGGACGTCATCACTTGGGACAGATGCCTAATCAAAAGGAATCTACTGAGTATTTTTATGTCGATTTATGACCAGTTGGGATTTTTATGTCATTTTATGATCACTGCTAAATTACTCAACCGAGAATTGTGGCGGCATGATGTCGGATGGGATGAGTCATTGCCTACCAGCATCTACATTGTCTGGATCGAGTGGATCCAGAACATGAAAAGTCATTGACGTGTGGGTTCCGCGCTGTTATTTTTCAAATGGTGTGCCGCATCAATTGCAAATCCACGTATTTGTGGATGCTAGCACGCAAGCGTTCGCAGCTGTCGCCTATTGGAGAGCCGTTAGCTTCAACAACGGGATAAATGTCGCATTGGTATGCGCCCAAACAAGAGCTGCGCCATTGAAGCTGATGAGCATGCCACTCCTTAAACTGCAAGCCGGCGTCTTGGCAACGCGACTGATGCAAACAATCATTGAAGAACTTACAATAGCCGTCAACCGTTCTATGGAGCGACTCTACGACTGTTCTCAAATGGATGCGATCAGAAAACCGCCGCTACAAACCGTTTTTTGTTCAAAATACAAAATTAAGAATCGATTCTTAATAAAAACAATATTTATTTAAAGAAATACTGTGTTAATCCTAACAGTGTTCATCCTCTAAAAAACTAAACTAAAACTGATTAGCCAAACCAAACTAAGTCTCAGAAATTCTAACTTAAAAATTATTCGCTCACCGCTCTCACGTACAAGTGCACGTATCGAATGGTATATTCAGTTTTTTCTTCCTTTTGTAACGCCCAGAAGGGGGCGTGGTAGGTATGACAAAGTATACAAATATAAATGATCAGCGTCGGATTCTGAGTCGATTCAACGACGTCCATCTGTCTGTCCGTCTGTCTTTCCCAGGGATTACAGCCTTAGCTTAAGAACTATCGAGCAGAAATTTGATATTTTATTAAGTTCTAAGATTGGCAAAATCGGATCAAACCTGCTACACCCTCCCATACAAACCCTCCCGAAAAACTTATTAAAATAATTCCAGTGCTGACATCCAATTCAAATTCGTTAATTATCACTTTAGTAGTAACACTAAACTGCTCACCAAAAATGGGTGTGATCGGATAAGAACCACATCCGCTTCAACACCTCCGTCAGAGGTCAGCATGCTACCAAGATAGCAGAATTCTTCAACGTCTTCTATAATGTGCGCGGTGCCTCCCACATTCGCCGTTATCGGAGTCGTGCACTTGGTTTCCATGCGCATCAGTTTGGTTTTGGTCAAGTTCACTTTAAGTCCAACCACTTCTGCACTAAATATTAGCCTGTTTATTTTTAATTCACTGTCTACTAGTGTATGTGTCATAAAACATATGTCATCAGCATAGTCGAAGTCGTTCAGTTTTTGGAAGGGAAGCCACTGTATACTATTCGGGGTTTCTCTATTCATTTTGGAGAGTACACTACTCAGAACTACAATGAAGAGCAACGGGAGAACACGCATCCCTGTCGTACTCCCTTTGAAATGATAAATTTGTCGCGGTTTTTGCCCTTAAATCGGAGTCTGCACTCGATAGAGCTCTTGAATGTATAAGATTCACAATTTTATACGGTATGCCATGAATCAACAAAGCACTCCATATTGCGTACATTTTAATGTTCTTGAAAGCTCTTTCGAAATATACAAAAAGCAAATAGAGTGATCTCCATTCCACTGATTGTTCGATTATTATTCTCAGGGTGTTTATGTGGTCTACGCACGACCGTTGTGGTCTGAAGCCATTTGTTCCCGGCGTGATTGGGTGTTGAGGAAAGGTGCAATGTGGTCAAGAAGTTAAAAGGTTAAACTTTTCTCAATCGTGTTTAATAAGGTTATACCTCTCCAGTTTTTACAGTTGCTCAGATCGCCTTTTTGGGAATAGTTATGATCGTCCCCTCCTTCCAATCATTCGGAATTTGTCCTGTCACCCTTGCATTATGCACAATTGGTTGTAGAGCTGGGGCTAGTACCGCCGATCCATACTTGAGTAGCTCCGTAGGAATGTTGTCAGGTCCAGCAGCTTTGTAATTTTTCAGTTTCGAAATAGCCTTTTCAATTCCCCTACGGTGGTCTTATTTGGGTTTCGTCGTCTTTTTCTGAATGGATAGCAGGTGCATCTTCGAAGAATTCCTTCCACCTTTGAAGCTGTTACTCGTCTGAAGTAATTGTGACACCATCACGGTCTTTCAGTGGGGTTATGTTTGGTTTTGCTCTCATGAGATTATTTATGGCGGTATAAATGCCTCTCAAATCACCTCTGCAGCGATGTTAAAAAAAATTCACTTTGTCTTTCTTCGCATTATTTTTAACTTCCCTCTCTGCGTTGTTGTATTGAGTTTTTATTCGTAGATTTTCATCTTGTCCCTGAGCGTGCTGGAACTTCGCTTTAAGTACCCGCCTTCGTTAGATACATTCCTAGATTTCATCTGTTATCCATGGTTTTCTCTGACTTTGAGCAAAGCCAATGATTTTCTCAGCTGTCGTTTTGCATAACTCTACTAATTCTTTTCATGTGTGCACGCCGTTATTTTTTGCTACTTCACGACGCGCCTGGTACGTTTCCCTAACTGCGGGGTTCTGTAGCTTTGCGATATCAAACCGCCGCATGCATTTTTGTTTGTTTTTGATCGCGACAGAACGTAAACGTATTTGATCAATTATCAAGTTATAGTCGCTAAAATCTTCTGCTTATAAGTATATGGTCAATCTGATTTCTTGTTTTGCCGTCTGGAGATTCCCATGTATATTTGTGTATATCCAGATGCGGGAACCTGGTGCCACCGATGTATAAATGGTGGTTTGCGCACAAATCTACTAACCGTGACGTCAAATTACAGCTTCAAAACCCGTATTATCATTGCCAACCTTGGCATTAAAATCTCCTATCACAAGGAGAATTTCGCCTCTGCGTGCGCTGGTAATGATATATTCCAGTTGATTGTAGAATTTATCCTTTGTGTCATCCTCATCCGGTTCCGTTAGAGCATAACATTGAACCATAGTTATGTTTCGGAATTTCGACCTAAATCTCGCCATGGTGATACGTTCAGACACGGGTTTGAACTCCATCAGCTCGCTTTTTATCTTATGCGACATTAGGATGCCTACGCCTTTCGCTGCTTCCGCTGTATATGAAATAGTGTCCAGTCTTTGTATGACAGTCGCCCTACCCTATTCATCTTGTTTCAGCAAGTCCTAGTATGTCAAGCTTGTATCGGTCCATCTCTTTACAAATTTGTTTGAGCCTTAATAAGTCAGTCTTCGTACGAAATTTTATATAAGTTTTACTGCCGGACTATCACGAGTCCGATGGCGAAAGCATTGGGCATATTTCTACTGGGTCAGATGCGACAGCAGGACTCATCAAATTATTTTCGGAGAAGGAGTTATTGGGAGAGGATGACGCAGATGACACCATAACAAATGCGCCTCCTACAGATAAACCTTCACCATAGCAAAGTTGCTTCGGCTGCCCTTCTTAACCGCATGGCAGTAGACCAGCCTGATTTTGTCCTTATTCAGGAGCCATGGGTTAATGCTGCTAATAGCGAAGGTAAAATAAGGACATGTATAATGTCCAAGGTACAACTTAATATTTTCTTATTACACCATTACAGTAATGAGGATATAACCACAATTAACTGGGAAACAGGCGGAAGCAGTTACCGGTTAGGGGTCTCAGCGGTACGCAGATCTGTCCACAGGGGTACTCCTCAAGGCGGTGTGCTTTCTCCTTTACTGTGGATTCTAGCAATGAATAAGTTATTGTTAAATCTAGAGGAAAGAAGGATTCATGTGGTGGCCTACGCAGACGATGTCGCTGTAGTGTTAAGAGGAAAATTTCCAGACACTCTCTCTAACTTAATGAAAGGTATTTTAAACAATATATATCTTTGGGCTAAATCCTGTGGTTTGGGCTTAAACGCAAATATAACAAAATTAGTTATTTTCACTAGAAAGCATAGACTTCCGGATTTCAGACCACCGAAACTGAATGGTATCACACTTTCGGTCGCTGACAAAGCACGTTACCTAGGGCTTATCTTAGACAGAAAGCTTTCTTGGAAACTAAACGTTGAGGATAGAGTAAGAAAAGCTGCTATAGCGCTATACTCTTGCAAAAGAACAATAGGTGTAAGGTGGGGCCTAGCCCCTCGAATAGTACATTGGCTGTATACAGCAGTGGTAAGACCAATTATGACGTATGGGGTTTTGGTCTGGTGGCCAACTCTCGAAAAAAAAACCACGGTTAAACGTATGGAAAGTATTCAAAGGGCAGCAAGTCTATGTATTAGCAGAGCACTTAGAACAACACCCACAGCAGCGTTGAATATCATACTGCATCTAGTACCGATTGACCTGTATGGAAAACAACTAGCAGCTATATCGGCACTACGTCTTAGGGAACTATCCCTTCTATCATCTAAAAATAAGGGACATCTATGTATACTCAGTAAGTTTCCTTGTATCCCCAGTACTACCGACTCCTGTGACTCGGCTAGGCCACACTTATTCAATTATTTTACCACGATCATTCCTTCAAAGGAAGATTGGGAAAATGGTATAATAAATTGTAATAAAGGTATCAGTATTTATACTGATGGTTCTAAACTAAACGAAAAAGTGGGAGGAGGTGTCTACTCGGAACAGTTAGGCACAAGTATCTCCTTCCGCTTACCTGATCATTGCAGTGTTTTCCAAGCAGAAATTATGGCCATTAAAGAAAGTTTACTAACACTAGGTAAGAGCGTTTTTACATCCAAAGAAATTTATATCTACTCCGACAGTCAGGCGGCTCTGAGGACATTAAAAGCATTCCGATACACATCTAAGACAGTGAAGGAGTGTCACGAACTATTAGATGTGCTTACACCATACTTTACGATAAATCTAATCTGGGTTCCAGGTCATAGAAACATTGAAGGAAATTGTAAGGCAGATGAGTTAGCTAGACTGGGTACTACGCTACAAATCTGTCCCGACAAAGAAAATATACATATGCCATTAGCAACATGCAAACTATTAATAAATAAATATACCATTGAGATCGCCAATATTCGCTGGAGACAATACACAACCTGTGTAACTAGCAGACAAACGTGGCCAGAATTGAATATGGGTCGAACAACTCGTCTACTGAAGTTAAGCAGGACAGACATTAGAATTTTAATTGGGGTCCTAACTGGACACTGTATCTTGGGGAGACATGCCAACAGATTGGGGGCACCTTTGTACGACTATTGTAGGAGTTGTCAAGACGCAGATGAGGAAGAGAATGTCGAACATCTTTTATGCAGGTGCATGGCTCTGAGTAGAAGACGGTTTCAATTTCTTGGACTCTACTTTCTAGACAACATCACGGAAGTAGCAGATATCAAACTGACAAAAGTAGTTAGCTATATTAAGGCCACAGGCTGGTATCTTCGGGCATCCAGTTATACTCTTTATATACGTTTATATAGCGAGCCGCTTGCTACAAGTACATACGCCCGCTCCAGTCGCACCTTACATGGTGAACAGACGCTGCTTTCCAAAGTATGCCGCACAATTTGTGACAGACGCTTAGATTGGGCTTGCATGTTTTGGACCACGGTTAGTATTTTATTTCCCACCTACCCTGCATATCTGCCGAGCTTGCCCCTATACGCCAGCTGGGGACGCGTCCGATGCGAGACATGCAACTCCGACATTTCAGTTACACAAAAAAATGTGCTTATTTCAGCTCATAAGTGCTACACATCTATATTATAAGTGGGCGTTGTTCTAAATTGTTTTTGGTTAGTAGTTCTATGTTACTAATAATGTGTTGAATACCGAATTTGAACTGATTATTTACACTTCTATTATCTTTAATAATATTTTTTCCGAAAAAAAGTTTAGCTAGTATGGTAGGTGGGCGTGGTTCACTCCCATTTTTTGTCAGTTATTTTGTATTACCAGTTAAACGTTAAATATTGAATTTCAATGAATTATCTGCAATATAAATATTTTTCATTCATTTTTCTCCGCTTGAAAAGGGGTGGTTTTCATGGGAGGTGGGCGTTTTTCTTATTCGATCACGCCTATTTTTGTGAACAATTTTGGGTTTTTCTTACTAAAGTGCTAAAGATAATTTTAATTATTTTTTTTTAATTTCGAAAGGGTTGGTTTGTGTTGTGTGGTGTGGTGTTTGTGGCTTGGAGAATAGATGCTCATATTCCAAATTTCAGCTTGATAGCTCTTAAGTTACGGCTGCAATTGCTAGGACAGACGGGCGAACGAACAGACTGGCGGAAGGGTATCGTTCAATCTATGAATCTACTGAGAATCCGACGCTGATCATTTATATATATACTTTGTCATACCTACCACGCCTTCTGGACGTTACAAATGGAAGCACAAACTCAACATATTCTTCGGTAAGTTCGCTTGATTGAGACTTTTTTTTCAGTTATACATCTCTTTCTTAAATCTAAATATTACAAAGAAAACATGGAACTAGGTGTATTATTATAAACGACTGAGAGAGTGCACAACATTGTGAATATTAAAAGTAAATACATAAGTATATTTTATTCATTTTAACACATGTGGTAATGCTTGCTCCCCGCAAATTACATATATATTAAAGTGGCATGTTGTTGTCTTTTAAATTAAAAATAATAACCTACTATATACAGAAATAATTAAAAATAATAAAAACTACAGAATTTATAGATTATATTTTAGAATATATATACCATTTTTATATATTTAATAAAAAAGGTAATTAAAATTAAAATAGTTTGCATACAATTCAATTCATTTCTTATTTCTTTATATGTTTCTTATACAAATAATTTTTGTTTTCGTTATTTATTTTATTTTTATTATTTACTTAACCTCTATGACTACCGGGAGATGAATGTCTATAAAATTCAGGTAAAAGCGGTACGGCAAAGTTTTAGAGTCTACAGAAATAAGAACATTTTCATTAAAAATCCCAACTGAGGACAGATAAAAGCAGTTGAACCAGCTAAACTCGTTTTGTTGATTCAAAATATCAGACAACAGGCAATTGTCATGGAACTGTAATCTACAGACAAAATTGTAAGTCAACGTTGACATACATAGGCATAGAAACTAAAGGGAACAACTTTAGCTTTTGAGTAAATGAAGTGGTTTGAAAAACGATTTATTTAGGACTCATAATTTCTGTCAACACACAACCTACCAAGACACTTCTTTTCAAGACCTCAAGCTTTTACGCAATTGTCGATATGCTAAACCACACAGGAAAAGCATACAAAATAACTAACGCATGCTTACTTTATATAAAAGAATTTTTGTTTTTGACTTAAATTTTTTTTATAAATAATTTAGTAAACATGGACTTCGAATTGTTCGCCATCGTTTAAATTATACGCGCATGTTCATAAAATTTAACCATTTTATTAAATGTCACTCCCAGATATTTAATTTTGTTTTTAAAAGGAATTTCAATATTTTCAAGGAAAACAGTTAAGAGAAAATACATTTTTACTTTGGGGGACAACAAAATAAGAACATTTTCCCGATGCGTTTCATCTAATAGCTTCGGATTTATTTTCATTAATCTTAATAACCCAATTTTTACAAAATATGTTTATACAAGAAAGTTGATAAGAAACCAGCTCCAGGGCAATCAAAGGTGAAGTGTCATGCGCATAAACTAACGCGGCGTCTGCATAAAGAATACTTTTTGAACCATTCAATTAATGAGGAAAATCTTGTATTAAAATACTATACAAAAAAAGAGCCAAGACAGCTCCCTGTGGAACAACACTTTTAACTTCACTTAATCTGCACGAAAAACCTGCTGTTATTAAAAAAAACTTTTAAACACAAACTGACGTTGAAAACTTATTTTTCTCAATTTCTGTCACATAGAGTTGTTAACAAAAAATTATATAAAAAATAGTAAATTAAATTTCTGTTCGAAAATATTGATATTGCCAGCAAACCGAAAAGTATGCAACTCAATATTTCTCATTCCTGCATATCTGCTACCGAATAATTGAATTGTTTGCTAACTGCAATCTTAAACCGAATTATCTCTAATTATGTCATAATTTTCTAAAAATATATTTTACAATTATTTGCAAGATGCGTTTTCTGAATGAAGCCCTCGTCAATATTGTTACTATTTAAAATATTAAAAAGATCCAACCTTCGACTAGAAAATTAATGGCCCATACTTATCCAAAACTTCACACATTAACTTTGAATACTCTGCTTTTGGCCGTTATTTTGGCATAGATTTAAAAGAATTTGATTCTACTCTCAAACGAAATTGTTGTTTGAGCGACATCGAAGTATTTTGCAACATTGAAAAACTTCTCTATTTAAGGTGGAATTTGTGTACTGGCAGAAGCACCGCCTGGATTTGCAGAAATCTCAGGGTAAAAATTACTTGCGTAGGATTTATCAGGAGCGCCATGTCCCCACTGCTGACAACGGTGACATTGAATCTCTCTAAGATTGGCCTTTGGAGCCTCCCAGGAAACAGATTGATTTAAAACAAATATGGCACGATCAATATCATTTAGATTTTTTCCTTGGACTAGGGTCACAAGTAAGAGATCGGTAACTTCGCGACATTATGAATCGTTCCTGGAAGTTAATTTCGTTAGGATCAGTTTTGAAATAAAGCTCCCTAAGCACCACGCGTACCTGTTTCAACTGCGAAGGAGTAAACGAATATGAGTCTATGCCCTGCAGACACATCAACTCCATCATTTCCGTATGAGTATTTAAATCCTCCAAATAGAACTAACTTTTAAATTTGCTTTTATTAACTATTTTAAAAGACACCTTAGATGATTTTGCGTTTAGCTGATCCACTAAGTAGATCCAAGTGAAGAAAAATCAAGTTGTTTAACTGCGCCACATAGAGCGCCTGTTTGATTAGCAAGTTTTTCCATCCGTGGTCAAATCGGTGCACCTTTTTGTTTAATTAAAGGTTTTTTATGAATAATTGGTCTTTGTAATTTTATGATTATTTTAATAAATTTCAACTTTTATCAAATTGTATTCGAATTTTGTAATAAAATCTCTCCAGAGCTAGAAAACACGTCAAGTTCGCAGTGTTACCCAATCAGCCATACCAATACTAACATTCATTTCAATATTGACAATTCCATTAACCACTTCGCTTGTGATTGCAAAACTTCTCCAAATAAAACCATTTAAAAAATATATAATCAATAAGTACAAAATGTATTTTGAATTTATCGCCCAAGACACGCAACGATGGGGATGATTTTAGTTATCTTCCACAAATTATTAAAATAATTTGTAAGAAATTTTAAAGCAATTAGTGGCAATTTTTTAATTACGCAATTTAAAATATTATCTGAACCTGCAGATTTCTTAGCATTTCAATGACTTAAACGTAAAGTTAATGATTTTGAATTAATAAAATGAAGATTGTCGCTATTGTTAAGAGAAGTAAAATTGACGTCAAAATTATTCTAAAGTTCCACTAAGATCCACTAGAGGTCGGCAAAACTCCTCCACTGAACCCTCCTCGAGGGTGCCGGCTGGTAATGGACACCACAGATACCTGTATTTTAGCAGGGGGTGTCCAGCTAAGATAAGGATGGAAAGATAGGTGTTTGATACTCATCAATAGTACAGCACCTGTTTCTGCACTCTTATCATGGTTGGAGGTATTAGGGTCGGATCAAGGTGTCATGCGACCCGTGCCGAGGATCAGCCTGGCTGGGGGCCCTTTTTTAAATAGCCCAGTCTCTAACGTGAGCCTCACTGATACTTGGTCGACTCAGTGAGTAACTGTGACCTTACCGTGTTACTGGGGGCTATGACACGGCGGACCTACCTACCCCTACACTCGTGGGATCTTATATGGATGAATTAAACAAAATTAAAAAACTAGCGGGAACTCATACCGCAACACAACTGGCAGATCAGGCGGAGTATTATATCCGAGATACTGATCGTCAGGCTAAAATATCTAGCAGCAGGAAAACTGACAAACGGAAGGAGGGTAAGGACACCAAGCTTCAGATTGGTTCCAAGCCTAGACCAGGAATACCGATACTGAAGGAAAGTCGTGGTTCAGTAGGCCCTAGGGACGAACAACCATCGACTAGTACTGGACAGATATCCGGACAGACCAAAATGGGAGATGTGCGGAAATCAACGGGATTGAGTGGCGCAGGTGCCAAATGGTATATGCGATACCTCAAGGAAGGCTTAACGCCAGAGGAGGCCAAGAAGAAGGTACTAGACCGCCCCAAAAACTCACCGACGACAAGTTCTAGGAAGAGGAGCGCGGAGGAAATTAGCCCGCAGTTAGGCAATGCGGCTAAGAAAAATAAAGCCGACGAATCTAAGCGTATAGCGCCTGTATTTAAGGTAGGAACCAGGAAGCCTGGTGTTAGTTATGCTAGCGCCGCCAAGGCAAATAGACTGGCCATACTACCAAAGAAGTATCCGGAGCACATACTCACGCGTGATGAGCTAGGACAGATTGAAGACGCCATTGTAGGAGAAATGTTTAAAGGTTGGAGATCAAAAATCCAATTCGACGGCATTCATTTTAGGCCAGGTCTCATACTGGTGGACTGCGTTGGCGAGGAAACGGCTGAATGGCTGAAACTAACGGTCCCAAAACTGGCCAGCTGGAAGGGAGTTGAGTTGTCGACGTGCACTGGGGAGAACATACCCAGTGTGCACATGATGACTATTTATCTCCCCAAGGCTGCAGGAGTGGACACGAGGATGCTCCTAAACCTCATTATTGCCCAAAATGAGGGTCTGCACACAGACCTGTGGAGAATCTTCAGGAGTAAGGATGAAGGCAAGGGCAAGCTAATGACGATCGGAGTGGATGACCGATCGCACGACGCGATCAAAAAAAACGACTGCATCATTCGATACAGGTTCGGCTCCATTCCAGTCCATCTGCATAAACCGCGGGTAACTAAACCGGGTAATTCTGCAGCTTCCTCGGGCGATCCACCGAAGGAAAAGGAAGAACTTCCAAAAGAGGTAGCTGAAGTTATCGAAGCAGCTGAAAAAGAGCAGGTCGAGGAAGTCAATTTGCTTCCACACGAAGTAGATGGGCTTGACGACATCGACCTCACCCTGCTGAACATGGATGATGAATCCCAGGAAGGCGCCTTGTCAGAGGTCGATACTCTGACAACGGATGAAGACTCGCAGCAATAAGCTCGTATTGACCAGCACTAAGGTTGCGCAGATTAACCTGCATCACGCGAAAGCTGCCTCGGCAGTAATCGCAAGAGCAGCCACCAAGACCAATATTGGATTAGTGCTGGTCCAGGAACCCTGGGTTTTCAGGGGACAGATTAGAGGTCTGGCAGGAAAAGATACGCAGGTAATTTGGGATATTCGGTGCGAAAAACCAAGAGCCTGCATATTAATTAACAAATGTTTGAAGTATATTTGTCTTTCAGAATTCCTGTCTGGAGACTTAGTTGCGGTTCAAATACCGATGGCCATCAATGGCAGCATTCGGGATGTTGTGGTATCATCGGCATATTTCCCAGGAGACGACGTCCATGCTCCACCGGATTTGGTCGATAAACTGGTGGGATACTGCAGCAAGAAACAACTACCACTTATACTCGGATGCGATGCCAATGCACACAACGAGGCGTGGGGAAGCACGGACACCAACAAAAGGGGTGAGTACATTCTTGAATTTATTCTAAGTAATAGATTAGAAATTTTCAATCTGGGTAATACACCAACTTTTGTTACTAGAACACGAGAAGAGGTACTAGACATAACACTAGGAAATACTTTTATGAGTGAGTTAGTCAACAACTGGAGGGTGTCGAGTGAGCCATCAATGTCTGATCATAGAATAATAAGATTTGACATTGTAGGTTCTCCCACCATCAATAGAAGAATTAGAAACCCCAAGAAAACAAATTGGGACCTGTATCTAGATAATCTGAATAATAATACAACTATCTTAAAGGTTGGCAACCATATCAGAAATGAATTAGAATTAGAATCAATGGTGGAAAATTTCAACAGGGTCGTAGTTGAAGCATTTGAGGAGAGCTGTCCGATAAGTACAGTAAACTCATCCAAAGACGTACCTTGGTGGAACAAAGACCTAGCTAAACTGCGAACTGAGGTTCGCAGGCTGTTTAACAGATCAAAACAGACTAGGGATTGGACAAGATATAGAAGCCTACTAACGACATATAATAATGGAATTAGAGAAGCGAAGCGAATAAGCTTTAGAAGATTTTGTGAAAATATTGATCAGACTACTGATGCCTCAAAGCTATACAAAGTCATGGCAAAAGATAAAACCATATCTTCCGTCAGCTTGAAAAGAGAAGACGGAAGTTATACTGAGAGTGAGGAAGAAAAGGCCCAACTACTTCTCAATACTCACTTTCCAGGATCTTTTAAGCCAACGACACTACATAACCTACAATCGTTGTGTAGAATAAATAAAGAAAACTGGATGGTAGCGAAGGAAATATGCTCAGAACCACGACTAAGGTGGGCAGTGGGCACTTTTAAACCATTTAAATCACCGAGTGTAGATGGCATATTTCCCGGTCTGCTGCAAAAAGGTATAGAAGTTCTTCTACATCCACTTATGAAAATTGCTAGAGGAAGTATAGCCCTGGGTTATATACCTAAGGCGTGGAGACGAGCAAGGGTTGTCTTTATTCCGAAGGCAGGGAAGAAGGATCCTCTTCACCCTAAATCCTTCAGACCAATATGCTTGACTTCATTTGTACTTAAGACTCTCGAAAAGATGATAGATAATTATGTAAGGATGACAGTTCTAGTAAGTGTACCGCTTCATCCTTGCCAACATGCATACAGGGCAGGTAGATCGACCGAAACTGCCTTGAATCAATTAGCAGGTGTACTACATGACACCCTTGAAGCAAAGGAAATAGCTTTATGTGCGTTCTTAGATATCGAAGGGGCCTTCGATAACACCACGCATGAAGCAATAAAAGAAGCTCTCATCCGAAGGGGGGTTAATAATACCCTAGCACGTTGGATGGGAAACATGCTGAAGACTAGAGCAGTCGAGATACCAATGAGTTCAGGCTCTCTGGTCGTAAATACGACAAAAGGTTGTCCACAAGGTGGGGTAACGTCTCCACTAATGTGGAGTATCGTCATAGACGAACTTCTGCAGGAATTAACAAATACTGGACTTATGATCCAGGGTTATGCTGATGACGTAGTAATAATATGTAGAGGCAAATTTGAAAACACTCTATGTGATTTAATTCAATTGGGACTGAGAGTCACGAAGAGGTGGTGTTTAAAAGTAGGGCTGAATATTAACCCAGCAAAAACTACAATCGTACCATTTACAAGGAAACACAAACTTAAGAATTTAAAGACCATTCGTCTGGATGGTACGGAGGTAAAATTACATACAGAGGTGAAATTTCTGGGAATTACTTTCGACCAGAAGCTACTCTGGAAAACGCATGTTAGTAATATAACAAAGAAGGCTATAAGAGCACTTATGACATGTAGATCCATTGCCGGGAAAAGTTGGGGATGTACACCAAAAATACTACGATGGATGTATACAGTAATTGTACGACCACTGATCGCATATGGAGCGGTTATTTGGTCAGATAGAACAAAGCGGCAAACAGCTGTCAATGGGTTGAACAAACTTCAAAGACTAGCATGTGTTTGCATAACTGGGGCTATGAGAACCTGTCCAACAGCGTCCCTAGAAGTCCTTTTAGAATTAACACCTCTCCATATCTATATACAGATGCAAGCGAAGAGGGCCATGTATAGAATGTCTGGAGGAAGTATCGGGTCAGGACACTGCATAAATCGTAAAAAGTTTGATATTCTTGCGAGGCAATTTCCTGAAATTTCAATACCGAGAGATAATATGATAACACAGTTTAGTTTCACTAAAAAGTTTACAACAAAACTAAGTAATAAAAAGGATTGGGTGGGTTTACTTGAAACCTACAATATAAACCAACAAATGATAACCTGGTATACAGACGGGTCTCTTACTAACGAAGGAGCAGGAGCGGGAGTATATGGGCCAAGGATAAAATACTTCGAACCCATGGGCAAATACACCAGTATCTTTCAGGCGGAGATATACGCCATAGATAGGTGTGCCTATTTTAATCTCGCACGGAATTACCGGAATCAGAACATTGCGATTCTAACTGATAGTCAAGCGGCTATCAAGGCACTCGAATCCAATCAGGTAAACTCTAAACTGGTAAGAGATTGTCTTGAGAAACTAAATACGCTTGGTTCGCAGAACAAGGTCTGGATACTTTGGGTTCCAGGCCATGTAGGAATAGAAGGAAATATGAAGGCAGACGAACTCGCAAAAAAAGGGGCAGTTACCCCATTTATAGGACCCGAACCCTTTTGTGGAATGGGAAAAAAGTACTTAACCATACTCTTAAATAAAGAGGAGGATAAACTTCGAGTATCATACTGGGACAATCAACCAGGGTTGGAGCACTCAAAAACTCTTTTAGGATCGCACAAACTAAAAAGATTTAATGATTGCATGAATCTAACAAAGGAAAGTATGAGAATCATAACGGGTTTTCTTACAGGGCACTGCAGGCTGAATTATCACCTGGCAAAACTGGGAAGGTGTAACAATGAGTTATGTAGATTCTGTGAGGAGGAAACCGAAACTCCAATACACATTTTGGGAGAATGTCCAGCACTATTGCAAAGTCGGAAAAAGCACTTGGGACACTACCAGGTACCTGACGACATGCTGAAACTACTGGAGATAGGCTCTATACTAAAATTTATTTCAGTAATAGGACTTACAGAAATACTATAAATCATTTAGAACTATAGGGCCTGTAAGAACACTACTATCTTGAAGGGGGTACAATAGTTCTATAGGACGCAGTGCATTTCCCCAAACATAATAATAATAATAATAATAATAAGATCGTTAGCTTGGAAAATGTTCACTTTTTAATTTATAATAGTTTTGAGAAGCGATATTTGTATTCATAATAACTGATAGTCTAAAGTTCTCCTATTAGCGTTTCGATGGTAAATGTGTAAAAGGCACTAAAAGCCCTACGATTAAGCCGAGCACGTTAGTTTAATTTTAGTAATTTATCTATATATATAAAAATGAATTCTTCTATCTTTCTTTCTATTTTTCTATCTTTGTACCAAATGGGCGTCTAAACCATTCATCCGATTATGATGAAATTTTAGGGAATGGCTGTGCTCACACCAACTTAGGTTTAGGGCAAAGAAAATTTTGCCACGCCCACCTATTACGCCCACAATTTGTAAAACTAAGTTAAAATATTCTATTATTTCGCTAATATTGCTGCAAAAAATTTGGTATCTGAGTTTGTATAGACATTGTCGATAACTTTCCCAAACATGGGCGTGGTTGGATCAATTTAATGCCCACTTTCAAAAAAAGGGTGGATCATTTTTACGCCTAACACCATTGCTCAGAAACTTGATGTGCTATATAGAAAACACGTAACGGGATGCACCGGGAAGAATAACAGGAAATACAAAATTTGCCACACCCACTTATTACGCCCTCAATTTATTTAATTAAGTAAAAATATACGATGACATTGCTAATATTGCTCCTAATAATTTGGGATTTCGTTTCTGAGTTTGTATGCCGATAATTTCACAGCCATAACTCAGAATCGCTGCAACGGTGAATACCGAGAAGTTCCGCTAATTAACGGGAGTACCGGGAAGTTCCGTTACTAACGGAAGTACCGGAAAGTACCGGGAAGTTCTGCTACCATTTTTTTTCAGTGGCATTGCAACGCATGCCGGGCATTCGCTAGTTGAATATAAAAATACATTTTAATATTATAAGTATGCGAATTCAGTTCTTGCCACGTCAACCGCCAAACGTAAACTCTATACTCCTTCTCTTTCTTCTTCATCCAGGGTTGTCTTTTGTAGGCAAGTGTAGCCCAGTGATGCAATGTTGTTGCACGGGTTAATAGTAGAAGTCAAATTTTTATTTTTAGATGACATATAATTTTCTAATTGATCCGCAAATAAGGGATCGCAAGTTCTGACAAAATCTAACGAAAACGTTTGTAACCAATTAGAAAAGTATTACCATTAATGTTGTTAGTTGTGTCATTCCAAGAAGAATGTTTTGAGTTAAAATCGTACAGTTCTATTAAAATCCGTAGTATAATCTGCTATTTTAATTAAACCATCAAAAAAATCGACAAATGAAATGCGAAATTTTAGAAATATTTAATTTAACATTGCGTTACAATTCTTGACGCTTAATTTATAACCCCTAACCCCTCGAACAATCTTTTAGCTTAAACAATAAAAATGAAAAATGTTAACTAGGACAACTAAACTTGAGCTCAGGTTTTGGTTAGTACCTATAAGTGGGGAATCCATTTTGAGATTTTTTTTTTGTAGTTAACCTTACTACAAAAAAAAAATCCTTATTTCTTCTAAAGCTGTTAGTTTTTCTAACAGTTAACGGTTTTATATTAGGTTTTTTATATCATTTGTTGTATCAAAATTTTGATATTTAAAAATGACCCTTTTGTTTACTGCGTTCCACGTATTTCTTTAAAATAAGAATTAAAAACGTTCCATTCTACGAAGTTGCATGGTCTATCGGAGCACTAATCGCCTTATCCAGCGATTAGTGCAATGGCAATAGGCGATTAAAAAATCTAAAGAATTTGAAAAATAATTTTTATAAAAAAAATTGCTAAATCCGGTAATCTCTTCTATAATACTAAATTCAAAATATTTCTGTATATCAATTTTCTAAATAAGTTTCTATATAAAAATTATATATTGATCTTCGAGGTCATAAACTCAAACCCAAAGACTTTTTGGCATTTTATAAAATATAAAAGTGCATGTTTAAACATTCCTTCTTCTTTTTTTTACACTGACAAATGTTACAGCTCTGCTGAGAAAGCTGCTTATCTTTTCGCAGAATTCTTCTCATCAAATTTTGTGGCTGATGCTGAAATAGAAATGTAGCACATAATTCAAATTCATCGTTAAATTTTGGATCTATCTCCCGATATCACCCGAGGCATTTACAATCTAAAACCTTCTTTACAAACTGACTGCTATGGCCTTTCTGCTTATTTATTAAAAAAAACAGCCCCTCGTTGAACCACTTAAAGCAATTTTTAATTAATCTCTTGAATCTGGAATTTTCATTGACGATTGGAAGATGGCTTCAATAACTCCCATTTATAAAAATGGTAATAAGAAAGATGTCTGCAACTACAGACCTATTTCAAAGCCTATTACAGTTTCTAAACTTTTTGAATGCATTGTAAAAGAAAAGATTATTTCTACAGTAAGCAGTGTCGCCGGTTCTAATCAACATGGTTTTGTGTCTAACCGGTTGACAGTTTCAATTTTGTATGTGCTTAGTGATTATTGTTTATCTGCATTTGGAAAAAATTGCCAGGTGGATACGATTTATGCTGATTTCTCCAAGGCCTTCGATAAGGTTTCACATAAGAACCTCATATTAAAATTCTGTATTAGTGGCTTTCATTCTTCTTTTCTTGATTGGGTTAGTTCTTACTTACACAATAGACGATGTGTTGTTATTGATAATGCTAATTCTCATTATTTACTGCTACTTCTGGAGTACCGCAAGGCAGTATTCTTGGTCCCCTTTTTCTTATCTTATTTATTAATGACATCGACTCTTGCTTTTTTTTTGCCAAGTATCTTCTTTACGTAGATGACTTTAAAATTTACTCAGTTGTGCAGAATGCGCAGGATGCTGTTCGTATTCAGTTGGACCTGGATAATGTACTATCGTGGTGTCTCAAGAATCACCTACCTTTAAACATCAAGAAATGTTTTCATATTACTTTTGGTAGAACTGTTCCCTTGCTGTCAGGCTGTCATTTACCAATCCCTATACTTTGAAACTTTTATATACTGCTTTTGTGAGTTCAAGATTAGAAAATTTTGCTTTTATAATAATTTTTTTTTTTCTTCGTTATGCACTTCGGTGTCTAAATTTTACAGACCCTTGCAGACGATCTATTCTATCATTGTCATATGTTCATGGCATTATCATTTGTTTGGTGAATTGCCCATCACTTTAAAAAAAAAATTATTTTAATGTACGGTTCAGAAGTCTTCGGCGCACTGAAATGTTTTAAGTTGGCCTCTGTAGAGCTTTTGAATTGAATTTCAACGAAAAAAATAGTAATAAAAATAAAAATTTAAATGAATAATGTAAGATATATATATATATATATATATATATATATATATATATATATATATATATATATATATATATATATATATATATATATATATATATATATATATATATATATATATATATATATATATATATATATATATATATATATAAAAAATGAATTTTTCTATCTTTCTTTCTATGTACCAAATGGGCGTCTAAACCATTCATCCGATTTAGATGAAATTTTAGGGAGTTGCTGCGCTCACGCCAACTTAGGTTTAGGGCAAAGAAAATTTTGCCACGCCCACCTATTACGCCCACAATTTGTGCCAATACAAACTCAGATACCAAATTTCATATTTTTAGGAGCAATATTAGCCACGTCATCGCATATTTTTTTTTCAAAGTGGGCGTTAAATTGATCCAACCTCGGCTAGTTATCGACAGTGTCTATACAAACTCAGATACCAAATTTCAGATTTTTTGGAGCAATATTAGCGAAGTAATCGAATATTTTAACTTAGTTTTACAAATTGTGGGCGTAATAGGTGGGCGTGGCAAAATTTTCTTTGCTCTAAACCTAAGTTGGCGTGAGCACAGCAACTCTCTAAAATTTCATTAAAATCGGATGATTGGTTTAGACGCCCATTTGGTACAAAGAAAGAAAGATAGATAGATAGATAGATAGATAGATAGATAGATAGATAGATAGATAGATAGATAGATAGATAGATAGATAGATAGATAGATAGATAGATAGATAGATAGATAGATAGATAGATAGATAGATAGATAGATAGATAGATAGATAGAAAGAAAGATAGAAGAATTATATCTATATAATATAATTCTTTCTTTCTTTGTGTCTTTATTTCTTTCTATCTTTGAAATATTTTGAATTTAATTTTTCAAATTATTTAGATTTTTTAATCGCCTATTGTCATGGTAATTTATACTCTTTTTTATAAGAAACGGAATGTGAGCTAAACACAAGTACATACATGTATCATAGACATTATTTTTAAAAATCTCATAACACCTATCTAATGAACAATCCAAGAATAAGTCTGCCCAATCTTTATTATACAGTGTACTTTATAGTTAAAACTAGTTTTTACACTTTCAGGAATTTTAGGAAAATAATAGAATTCAAGATCAAAGGAAGATGGTGAGAGGCAGAAGGAGAGATAGGAGAAAAATATTCCGATAGCTTAAAATTTATATTATTGCTTAAGAATATTAAGTCTAAAATTCGACCAAGACTATTTAACAAACCATTTAATTGCAGTAAATCAAATAAATTTCAGAAGAAGAATTAACATTTGAAGGAATTAGAAATGAACTATTATCAATATAAGACCATTTGAGATTAGATAAATGAAAGTTTCCAAATACGCAAATATGACGATTGTTATTTATGTTTTAAACTAAAAATGATAAGTTATCGACATGGGCTTTGTATAAGTTGTCAGCGCTGCTTGGTGGAATATAAGGTGCACAAATATAAAGCGCATAAAAAGGGCCATCAATTCGAACACATATGTATGTAGTTGGTCGACAAAAGAATCACCATTAGCAAGCGATATATATGATGTATAATACTTGCGACTGACTGCAATGAGCACACCACCTCCTCTGGAACATTCAGTTTTAAGCGGAGTTCTGTCCTTGCGAAAGACATCATAAGCATTAACGTCGAAAAACTCGTGATTATAGAATGAATCATTTAGCCAGGTTTCAATGAGAACTTTAACATCGTAGTCCAGATGGGATATTAACATGTGGACAGTTGAAAATTTAGTCCTAAGAATTAAAAGATGAAGTTGCTAGGATTTTTGTTTTACATCATCTGGCCCCAACCCGGCTCAATGTTCAATGGTCCCTCGCAGTCGGCTGTACACTTCTCCTTAATTTTTTCAATTTCCTCTTTGGAAGTTTACTCGATATGGACAAGTTTTGCCATTTAAATTGTCAAACAATAATTTATCAAAGAGTAACATTCGAAATTTAAGTAAATTCAGCCCTATTAAGAAAAATATACAGTAGAAATTGATTTTTACAAGAGGTTGGGTCTTTAACGCTACTTTGTGATACTAAGACATTGCAAAAACTTATTATTTTTTTTGTAATTAATAAATCGTTTTAACGATTCGTAAACGAGCGTGGAACCGTTTATTATTTGTCATCATAATATTTTTTAAGTACTTCTTTGTTTTATATTTTTAAATTTGTTTAATTATGGTATCACTTTTTGTTTGCTTTTTTTTTTGTTTGTTTTCATAATGACGCTTTCACAATCGACAGTTTCATGTTGAATACAATCGGGCTGTAAGTACGGCTTTGGCGCGCACCCCTCCATATACAATTGTAATGTTTCCTCGTCCATTTTGTCGTTTTCTTTTGGAGGCTGGTAATTGGCAACGTGATCAACACGCAATATTCGACCCAGAATCTATAAAAGGAAGACCAACATAAAGTTAATCAATTGCAGTTCAATAGAATTTTAATCCTTAGTAAAAAATATATTAAATACACGGTTTCAGAATCCAATCCAATATGAACTTCATATTAAAAATTAAAGTCTAATGAAAATTATATAAACAAATGATGAGTTTTAAATCAAAAACCAATAAATCTAATTTTAAAGAGAAAATTAATTTATTTATAATATTATTACTGTTCTTTATTTTTTAAATATTAACTTTAATACAATTCATTTCAATCTTTTAATATATTTTGTTCCGATACAATTTATCTTAATATTTTAATTTATGAACAGACGACTTTGACAAAAAAAATATGTCATTGGTCGGAAAATTATATTATTACAGCATATAAAATAAAATTTTGCGCTTTGTTAATGCTGCTGTAAATGTTGCTGGTGTTTAGATTGTGTTTGGCTCTGTGTTGCCGGTTGTAGAATGGATTTTGCTGTTAATTGTTGTTGTTGTTGCTAGTGCCTTGTTTCTGCTGCTGTAGTGTAGTTGTTTTTTTTATTTAATTTTAATTATTTATTTATTATTAGGTGTACAAATAAGTTTCCGCCGTTTTGAGAAAGATGGCGTGGCACGAGGTTTACATTGGAATTCGCAGATGGTAACCTACTTGAAGATTAGTTTGTTTATTCCAGAACAACATAACCTTATCATGTTATTAAGTTCGCATTAGCATCATATATTTTTCTTCATCTAAAAATGTCTCAATTTGAGCCAACTAAGTGTCATATGCGGGAACTTTTAATTTATTTTTTTAATTTAAAAAAATCTGCTGCTGAGTCGCATCGATTGCTCGTAGAAGCATATAATGAGGATGCTTTGAGTGAGAGAACATGTCGTGAGTGGTTTCAAAAATTTAAAAAAGGTGATTTTGACATAAAAGACAAAGATCGCAGTGAAAGGCCGAAAATTTACGAGGATGCAGATTTGGAGAAATTATTGGGTGAAGATTCGTCTCAAACACAAAAGGAACTTGCACTTAGTTTAGAAGTCACTCAGCAAGCAGTCTCATATCGTTTAAAATCGTTTATATATTATTTTATTAACAAAAAACGGCGGAAACTTATTTGTACACCTAATATATATATTTTATATTTATCTTTTATTTTATTTAATAATATACAAGAATGTTGCTGTATACCTTGCTGTTGTTAGTTTTGTTTGGTAGTGTGTTTTATATTACGAGTATATTCTGTTATTATGTATCTAAAGTACGCGGGGTTGTTATGTCCTTTGCTTTCAGAAAGCACCACTTTTGATAAGTTTTTATTGTTGCTGTTATATTGTTGGTTTTTGTTGTTGTTACAATGTATAATTTGAGTTTATATCGTTGTTGCTGCTGCTACTCTTCTTAGATGTTGCTGATCTGATTGTTGATTGATATGTGTTGCTATATATGTTGCTATATACTTAGATATTGTTGGTGTTATTTATTGCTATGATTGTGTGCTTTTATAAATAAACTGCTGTGAAGTTGTTGTTGAAATTGTGTATAATTTTGTGGTGGCTTTGTTTTAATAATTACTAGCGAACGCCCGGCATGCGTTGCAATGCCACTTAAAAAAAATTGTTTACCAGAACTTCCCGGTACTCCCCGTTAGTAAGCAGAACTTCCCGTTACTCACCGTTCTAACGATTTTGGGTTACGGCGGTGAAATTATTGGCAGTTACCATACAAACTCAGAAACAAAATCTCAAATTTTTAGGAGCAATATTAGCAATGTCATCGTATATTTTCACTTAATTAAACAAAATGTGGGCGTAATAAAAGGGCGTGGCAGATTTTGTATATACTGTTATTCTTTCCGGTGCATCCCGTTACATGTTTTCTATAGCGCATCAAGTTCCTGAGCAATGATGGTAGGCGTAAAATTGATCCACTCTTTTTTTTTTTAAGTGGGCGTTAAATTGATCCAACCACGCCCATTTTTGGGGAAGTTATCGACAGTGCCAATACAAACTCAGATACCAAATTTTATGAGCAATATTAGCGAAATAGTCGAATGTTTTAACTTAGTTTTACAAATTGAGGGCGTGATAAGTGGGCGTGGCAAAATTGTCTTTGCCCTAAACCTAAGTTGGCGTAAGCACAGCAACTCCCCAAAATTTCATCACAATCGGATGGATGGTACAAAGAAAGATAAAAAGAACGAAAGAACGAAAGAAAGAAAGAAAGAAAGAAAGAAAGAAAGAAAGAAGAATTCATTTTTATATATATAGACTAGCGATTGCCCGGCATGCGTTGCAATGCCACTTAAAAAAATGTTAGCAAAACTTCCCGGTACTCCCCCTTGTATCGATTATGAGTTATGGCGGTGAAATTATCTGCAGATACCATACAAACTCAGAAACAAAATCTCAAATTATTAGGAGCAATTTTAGCATTGTAATCGTATATTTTCACTTAATTAAACAAAATGTGGGCGTAATAAGTGGGCGTGGCAGATTTTGTATATCATGTTATTCTTCTCGGTGCATCCCGTTACATGTTTTCTATATAGCGCATCAAGTTCCTGAGCAATAATGGTAGGCGTAAAATTGATCCACCCTTTTTGAAAGTGGGCGTTAAATTGATCCAACCACGCCCATTTTTAGTGAAGTTATAGACAGTGCCCATACAACCTTAGATACCAAATTTCAGATTTTTAGAAGAAATGTTAGCCATGTAATCGCATATTTTCTATTTTATTCAAAGTGGGCGTTAAATAGATCCAACCTCGCCCATTTTTGGGGAAGTTATCGACAGTGTTTATACAAACTCAGATACCCAATTTCATATTTTTGGGGTCAATATTAGCGAAATAATCGAATATTATAACTTAGTTTTACAAATTGTGGGCGTGGTAAAATTTTCTTTGCCCTAAACCTTAGTTGGCGTGAGCACAGCAACTCCCCAAAATTTCATCACAATCGGATGAATGGTTTAGACGTCCATTTGGTACAAAGAATGATAGAAAGAAAGAAAGAAAGAAAGAAAGAAAGAAAGAAAGAAAGAAAGAAAGAAAGAAAGAAAGAAAGAAAGAAGAATTCATTTATATATAGATATTCGGAAATAAGCTCTCGTCGGTAGTTCAATTCCTTTATTTTTAAATTTACTAGCTTCTTTTAGCTTTCATCTATACCGTTGAATATGTTGAAAAGTTCCCTTTCTGAAATACTCTTTTAAAATAGTATGATCACTGGCGACAACTCCACCAAAAGTGGGAGTGGTTGGATCAATTTTACGCCCACTGCCGTAAATCGGGAACGAGAAGTTTTACAACCATACCATCTACCTAATCACAAAAAGTGGACGTGGTTGGATAAATTTAAAGCCCACCGTTATATCTCAGGAACGCGATGCTCTACGAAGATAAACGTTTGTATAAAGGTGCATGGTGACTAAATCTACAATCTTACAAAAAGTGGGCGTGGTCGGGCCAATTGAACGCTCACCGTTGTAGCTCAGAAACGTTATACTGTACGATGATTAACTTAAGTGTGAAGGTGTTTGGGAACTGTATCTACCATCTCTCTATCTAACACCCACCGTCATAGCTCAGGAACGTGATGCACTACTATGAAGAAATTTGGTTCATAGTAACTAAATCTGACCGGAAAGTGCTACTAAAATTTTAGTTACATACAAATGCAAATACCGGGGAGGTTAACTGCAACAGTTGCGAAACTCAGTTTTGAGTACATGGTGACAATATTTACAAACACACAACGGGGAGTAACGGGAAGTTCTACATACAAATTTACAGGGTTGTAAACTAGCTCACAAACGACTCGCTCAAACGCTCAGCTCAACAAGTATATTGAGCTAGCACATATTTGAGCTAGCTCACAGGTTGAGGTAGCTCACATATGAGCTAGCTCACTTTTCTTGTTGAGTTGAGCGATCGAGTGAATGTGAGCTATTAACAACACATCATTTTAATTTGGTCTTACTTTTAATATTTATTCATCTTATTATTTATGTACATACTCATTTTTTTAAGTCTTGTTAAACATAAATTAAATTTAACTTTTGATTTTAATTATTTAAATTAATTAAAACATTGATAGATGCCGCATCATACATTTAAAAATTTAAGCAAAACCCACATCAGTGTCATTATGAGGTCATATTTAATTGCCAATGAAAATATTTTGTAACAAAAATATTTTAAATATGTAGTCAAGATCACTTTGACCAGATTCTAACAGGTTGAGCTAGCTCACAAGTTGAGTAAGTGAGTTACAGGTTGAGCTAGCTCACATTTTTTGTTGAGTTGAGCGATCGAGTTGAATGTGAGCTATTTACAACCCTGCAAATTTGGTATAAAATTACCAAAATAACCAGATATTCATACAAATATTATTCCAAAAATGGTGGGCGAGGCTGAAAAGTTTATTAACCGTAATTAACAAATAAACTAAGACTTGATTTAAGCTAGTGATGCTATAAAATTTTGCATGTTTTCAATTTCATTATTGCTGCATGAGAGCATTAATTTGATCTATTCTGTTGAAATCGAGCTCAGTTCAATAGTATCAAAGCACATCTTGCTTTGAAAATCCAAGTCATTGCATATTGTGTAGTACCATCAATGAAATAAAGCTGTCCATTCGCAAAGTTGAGATTTTTGTATATTCTTGTTGACTCTTCTCCTTTTACTCGCTAAATTTTAATGCTAGTTAAGTTTTAATTTTTTCCCATTAGTTTCTCAAGCCGCCACTATTATTCAGTTCTGTTGTTGTTTGGGTCTGTCTATTGTCAGTTTATTTAATTCTTTAACCCAAAATAGTGCCTTTTCCAACATTTTTATTGTTAATTTGTTTGGCAATCGATTACTATTGTACTCAAAAAGAGTTTTTATAATATTGTATATCATAGGTGCAAATCTAAGGTATTTTAATGGTTATCTAACATTAAGATTTATGTATGTAAGTGTAAAACCGGCCAGGTTTAGAATTTTTTTTATCAAGTATAATAGAAGTCTGTCCACTTCTATTAAATTTTTAAAAACATATATGTTTGACTAAAAATTTCTTTGACAGTGATTACCATTGAAAGTTTTAAAATCCTGCGGCTCAAATAAAATTATTTACTCTCTTCACATACAAAATGCTGGTTAGCTTTTATATACTTTAGTTTGTTTTCTAGTGATGCTACTCTCGTATACATGCGCAAGCTTTAAAAAGCCGTTTTTTAACCGCTGAAACATGTTGTGTGGGTGTCACATTTTCTATTATTTCCGCCAAATCTTTCAACACTAGTGTTTATTTTTGCTGTTTCCATATAGCGAGACTACGTGAAAATTCACTGTTGTATTTTTCTTAATTATTTTCATTCTATTTTAATTTGGGTAGCAGATTAATTTGTTTCCTTATTTTATTTTATATGACAAAGTTAAGGAGTAGCTCAATTGGCATATGATCCGACCTTAGTTTTTCTCTAACTGTAAAACTTTTAACACAATGTAACAATTCGAGTGATATTGTGCATATGTCATTTACGGATTCTCTTACACTTCTAAGATATATGAGATTGCCACTTTCGTCACCATTTGAGGCGGTTAAAGTCATAGTGGTGCAAATAATTTTTTTTAAATTTGAGATATATGCAATCTACATTTGTACTTTTATATTGAAAATTAATATTAGCTATGTGGGGTAACCTTAAGCCTCTCAAATGATAACCTCCATTTCTACTGTAAACGAAATCATGATTTTGTTAAAAGTCTTAGTGGTGCAAGTCCATTGAAATTAAAAGTAAATTAACTCTTTAAATCACCATCACACAAAAAGTGCAAGAATAACATAATTTGTATAGTAACATTTCTTTTTTATTGGAATAATTATATTAATTTTAAGTTGACTGGTTTGAGTTGTATTAGTAATTATAAAGGCAACATTTCTGCACTGAATTTGTTTATAATTAAATTAAATATTTTAAAATAAAAATACAACTAAAATTTTCGTATTGGAATTACCTTTATATATATATATATTCACTTTTCCGTTATGTGGCTTGGTTGCTGAGATTTTTGGCTTTTATTTGTTTTCTTGAATTTATTAAAAGGCAGAGTGGTGCAAGTCTCCCACATTTCGATTAATTTCAAAATTAAATAACTTCTAACCTAAACGATGTAAAAAAAATCATAAGATGTCAAACTTTTCGTAATGAATCGAACTTTTAATTGTTATATAAATATTTCATATACGTTGGATAATAAAAAATATCTGATTTTGAAGTTGTATTTTACATATTTCTACAATGATATTTAGGCAAATAGTTCAATAAATATGCATTGCATTATTTTGAGCTATATATTTATAATAAAAAGTTGAATTCATTACAAAAATTTTGATACCTAAAATTTGTTAATACGTTGTTTAGTTTCGAAGTTATTCAACTTTGAAAATAATTAAAATGGATGGGACTTACACCACTCTACCTTTTATCGAATTCAAGAAAACCTTTAAAACCAAAAAATTTCAGCATCCAAACCACTTAGTGGAAAAGTAAATATGGCTATCGAAAGGTAATTCGAATGTCTAGTTCTGGTGGTGTTTTTATTTTAATATATTAAACACATTAAATTTATTATTACTATTATTAATAAAGGCTATAGATGCACTGCGACCCGAAAGATCTATTGTGCAGCCTCGTTGCCCTACAAACACTTGGAACTAGAATCCCGGTTCCTAAGTAGTCAAGTCTGCGTCTTGCCACCGCTGGACAAATGCAAAGAAAATGTTCATTTGCTACCACTCCTATTTTATTCAGATGGTAATTAAGTTTACAGTGTCCTGTTAAGAATTCTCTATAGAGTTTTATATCTTTTCTGCTAAGGTTGAGAATATCTTCTACCTTGACACGTGCTGGGTCAATGAGTCTTCTTGACTGCCGCATGCCTATTTGGGCTCTCCAATGCTCAAGTAGACTTTGTTTTTCCCATACTTGTATCAAGTTATTTATGAAACTATTGTTTACCACACAGGGTTCCGGACCTAAAAACGGAGTTTCTGCACCTTTCTTTGCGAGAGAGTCCGCTATTTTATTGCCCTTCATGTCCCGGCACCCATATCAGAGTAACCGAGTTCCTTTCTGCTAGGGTGTTGAGAAGTTTAAGACAATCCCATACCAGTTTTAATTGGAATGAGAAGTTTTTAAGTGATTTTAGAACTGCTTGGCTATCAGAGAGATTGCATATTTTGGTACCGCTGGTGCCCCTACGTAGACATTCTCTGACACTTAGCTCTAAGGAGTGGACCTCCGTCTGAAAAATGGAAGCTATTTTTCCCGTCGCAACTGCTTTACGGAAATGTGGCCCTACAATTCCCGCTCTAGCACTGCCATCTTCCAATTTGGACCCATCAGTATACCATGCCTGTGAGCCCTGTTGAGGGATAATTTCGTTGTTTCTCCACGCTGAGCGGTCACTGATAACCACTTCAAAGTGCATGAAAAACGAAAGTTTTCTGTTCATCCTATCGGAGACCACAAGACACGAAAAATTCCGGAAGATGTCCAGAATCTTTGCGTGACCCGTTTGTTTGCCTCCCGTAAGATGAACTAGATTAAGTTGCCTTATGGCCGCGCTGGCTGCCGTCCTCTTCACTGTGATGAGCAGAGGAGTAAGTCCAGTAATTATTCCCAAGGCTGTTGTGGGGCACGTTCTCATTGCTCACGTAACACTCAAAAAGGCTATTCGATGAATCTTGTTAATAGTCATCTGAGCCTTAGTCTGATCTACCTTTGGCCACCATACTAAAAGGTGCATAGGTAACCATTGGTAATATTACTGTTTTGTAAGACCCCATTTTTTACCGAAGGCTTTATTTGGTTTGTATTGTAAGTGGTTTTAGAGTTAGAGTTTTGTCTAGGATTACTCCTAGATATTTCATTTCCCCGGAAAGTTTGAGGTCCGTGGCCCCTAACCTTAAGGTTCCTAGATTTAGATTCCTGCTTATGGTAAAGGATACCACGTTAGTTTTAGGAGGGTTAATCGAAAATCCTATCCCCTGACACCAATTCTGCGTAATGTCAAGAGCTAGTTGCATGCGGTCGGTTATGGTGGAGTCAAACTTGTCTTTAACCATGATTACCAAATCATCAGCAAAGCCCTGAACTTCGAACCCTTGTTCATCCAGAGTTTGTATAAGCTCGTCAATGACCATTAGCCAGAGGAGTGGCGATAAGACGCCTCCTTGGGGGCAGCCTTTAGTTGACTTGACAGTTAACCTCTTTGCCCCTAATTCACAAATTATTGCCCTGTTTTCTAGCATATTGAGAACCCAAGATATAACCAGTATGTGTATTCCTTTCCTGGCCATCCCTTCCTCAATAGATCTGAAAATAGCATTGTCAAAGGCCCCTGTTATGTCAATAGATGTACAGAGAGCAATTTCCTTACCCTCCAATGCCTTTTCGATTTTACTCGTTAGGCTATGTTTGCAACTGTTTTCAAAGGCGTCTATTATTAAATTTTCTAAGTTGTAACTTCCAGATTTAGTTCCTGAGAGTTAATTATTTTTTTCCTTAGGTGACCCATGTTTTGTCCTAGGTAGAAGTTATAAAGTGACCAATTGGTCTTCCTAACATTTCTAATTTCAAAGGTAACTTCAACTTCCTCTTTCAGATCAAAGCTAATATAACGATGATCTGACAAGGAGACTTCATCCAACACCTTCCAATTTGATATGTTATTTGATATAAAAGCACTTGAAAGAGTAAGATCTAATACCTCCCCCTTATCGCATTTATAAAAGTTGGCTCATTTCCTCTATTAACTACTACAATATTGTTGTAATAAAATCAAGAAGAGACTCATCACGTGTATTTACATCCGTGCTTCCCCTTTTCGTGTGATGCACATTTGCGTCACAGCACACGACCCATTGCAGGTTGTGAGTCTTGCAATATTCCACGAGCTGCAGAAACTCGCGTGATACCGCTTCCTCGGAGTCGCCAGGGAGGTACAAGGATGCCAGGACTATTTTTCTTCTCCCTCTGGCACTAGGCACTTCTGCCTTTTTGCTCAAAAACTCGTTTTATTTCCGCAAAATACATTTTGTGTATATAAATTCAAGAAATCATTAAAATAAATTAGTAGGAAAACAAAAATGTATGTATGTATGTATTGATAGAATTGGCGAATATACACTCCATATTTTTTTTTCCAAGATGATAACTTCTTTTCCAATTTTTTCAACTTTTTCATTAACGAAATGAATTTCTGCGATTTTTTGCACTCAGAAACTTTCAAATACACATAAAAAACAAGCCCACTTTCAACCACAATCGGTTTGCACTCGACAAAAAACATAACCACTAAGGTCAAGAAACAGCTCTTTCATTTTTGATTCCTTCTTTTGTTACTTTTTGCTTGAAATTGCTTTTAAAATGATGTTCACTATTTAGAGGTTTTCGATTGTTCGCTATTTAGAGTAGAGTAAAAATTTGGGTTTTAACTATATCGAGGTGTTCACTAAATAATTATTAAATTCATTAAGTCAAAAAAGTAAAAAATTTGATTAATAGATTTAAGAAATATACTAAAAAAAAGTATAGCAATAAAATGTAATTAATAGTCGAACAAAATTTCTAAAAGAATGCTTCAACTACACCGTAATTATTTTTGGCTAAAATAAAATTACAAAAACTATAACCATAACCTATATGCAGTTGTAAAAAATCATAGACAGTGATATCTTCTGCATATCACTGTCCCTGTGATTTAACGAACAAACATATAAAATGAAAGAATTTTCTTTAGTTAACACGATTTCTTTATTCTGTGCTCACTCTAAGGATGGTTTTAGGCAAACAAAAATTTGCCACGCTCATCTATTACGTCTGATACGTCTTATAGGCACTATTGCTTCTAAAAATTTAAATTTATTGAGTGAGTGTGGTTGGATCAATTTAACTCCCGCTTTTAAAAAAAGGGTGGATCAATTTAACGCCTACCACCATTGCTCAGGAACTTGATGCGCTATATAAAAATATGTAACGAGATCCACCGGAAAGAATAACAAGATATACAACATTTTCCACGCTCACAATTTGTTTAATTAGGTGAATATATACGATGACATTGCTAATACTGCTCCTGAAAATTTTAGATTTTGTTTCTGAGTTTGTATGTACGGAGTACCGAGAAGTTCCACTAACTAACGGGGAGTACCGGGAAGTTCTGCTAACATTTTATTTTTTTAAGTGGTTTTGCAACGCATGCCGGGCATTCGCTAATGTGTAATATTTTGAAGTGAGGGACATTCTTAATTTGGTCAAAAAAAGGAAAATAAAAAAGGTTTGCACTAATTCCCGTTACAAAACGTTTATAGTTTGTCTAATACTTTGTTCGGGAACCTTTGTTCGCTAAGACTGCTTAACCTCGTCTTTGCATTGAGGCAACCACATTTTTAAAGACGGAAACCAATGTTAAGTTTTATGCATCCTAAATATATTGCCAGAATTCTTCAGATTCTTTATTTAACTTTCGCAATAAATGGAAGAAAAAAATAAATAAAAATCGAAAAGTAGCTAAATATTCAACATTTATAAAGATATCGCAAAAAAATAAATAAGAGTTTAAATAATACTTTTAATTGAATTCAACGCAGTTTTTTTAATTTTAAACCAATGAATTTCAATGATTTTTTTTTTACAATCGTGTTTTTAGCCAATCGGATTCCGGGGGTGAGTTAGCCCCCTTCAAAGTTGAGAAATGAATGGGTTAAAACTCAAGAATGCTGCTGCGGATTATAACAAATGAGGTGTATTAAAATGAAATGAAAGGTATTAAAATAAGCTTTAATACCTTATACCACTTGTTGATATCTTAACAATTGTTGAAGATATAGGCACTTTTCGAAATATGTTGTGCATTTTTTAACATAATGGGTTAATTTCTCCCCCGGAATCCGACCGGCGAAATTTTTTTTTTGCAATCGTGTTTTTAGCCAATTATACACATTTCTGCATTATTATTTTTTACTTTGGAGCGTTCGCCGGTCAAGTTAACTTCAGCCATTTTCTTTTCGGATGAGCATTTGCCGACTAGGTTAACCCAAAAAACTAGTTTCTTAAATTATTAGTTAAATGTTCCTTTCACTTGTTTGTTGTATCATGTTACTCTTGCATATCACTGTCCCTATTATTTTTCACGTGACTGTTTATCGTTGACTGACTTGATCTTAGTTGCTGTTGTGTGATTAGATGGTAAATTGGATACTTTATTTAAGAATATCACCCATAAAAACATTAATAAAACGGAACCATCAAAAACTCACCTTAATCCCATTCAAATTATCTACAGCCAGAATTGTGGACCTTTGATCCTCATAGCACAGAAAGCAAAATCCCTTCGATTTGCCGCTGCTTTTTTCACGAACTAAATTAATGTTTACTATTTCGCCGTACTGAGAGAAAACGCAGATGACATCGCCCTCCGTGAGTGTAAAGGGAAAGCCACCCACAAATATCCAAGCCGAGTTCCGATAGATATTGTGCCATGAGCTCTTGACTCCGCTTATCAGTTCCTGCTCGCTCAGTTTTAACACGTTCTTCATATTTCTATAATTATATTTTCTTATTACTTCAACTTATCATTAACAATTATTTTCTAAACCTACGTGAGTGGATTCATTTTTGTTTTCTTTTTTATTTTGTTTACTTTAAACTGTGTTGCCAACTCAAAAATCTTAATGAAATGAAGTCCTCGGCAAAAGAGAATATAGCCGATTGAACATCTTGGTCGGCGATGGCTAACCAGTAACTTACTTACAAAAGGTTAAAGTTTTAATATTTCGGCGGTGGCTAATATCATAAGTGCCAATTTTAAAAACTATATTTAAGTGATGCCATCCCATTAAAATTTTGGTGACACGTTTTCGTATTGTCGAAATTTTTAGGATTGCCGATGAGCTGATTTTAGCTGGCATTTCATCGGCGACGTTTCTAATCGAATTTATTGGCCACATTTTTAAGTCACGTCTTCAAAATGGCACAATTTTCCTAACTGATAATTTTTATATACACTGAAAGTAAATATAGTAGAAAATGTAAAATGTACGTTCATAACTACATTTTCCAAATTGCCTACGCTGTCACACAGTACTCAGTAGACGCAACGCCGACGTTATTTCATCAGTCTCCTACCTCGTAGCTGTCAAAATCAGTTTTTTGTTTAAATTAGTGCCATGGAAAATTTGAGTATTCGCATTCGGTTTTTATTGTCGTTAAATTTATTTACATATTTATTTTTTTTTTATTATTAATGGCAATATACAATTATTCTACGTCGTCTTTTATATAAACAATATATTGTGTAAACTTTTATAAATTAAATGATACTTACTAATTTAATTTATAAATAAGTTATAATATTTTATTATTTATTAAGATTAAATCTTATATTGAATTTAAATTAAATAATACATAAAACATGATAAAAAAAAATTATTACCTACAAGTTTTTATTTTCTAGTATATTAATGCAAAATAACCACTGGTTACTCAGGTACTTTGTTACCACCTTTACTTCAACACTATTCTATTTTTCTTCTAATTCCTATCGGCTATTAATCTTTTTTGACAATTCGGGGGAGCGAGTCTTTGGGATGCCTCTACTGTGTACTGTGCGCTGTCAGTCTTTCGGATGAATGTCACATATAACAAAATGATAAAATGTCAGTTTTTGAAATTAATTTCAGGAAGGATGAAAAATATTGTATATGTAACAAGTTTTTTAAAACTTGTTATATATATTTATATTAATTTTAAATTTTTTTATTACATATCTATTATATAAAAATGAATTCTTCTTTCTTTCTTTCTTTCTTTCTTTCTTTCTTTCTTTCTTTCTTTCTTTCTTTCTTTCTTTCTTTCTTTCTCTCTCTATCTTTCTTTCTTTGTACCAAATGGGCGTCTAAACCATTCATCCGAATGTGTTGAAATTTTGGGGAGTTGCTGTGCTCACGCCAACTTAGCATTCGCTTGTGTGATATTTAATTAGTCAAAGTATATCTTACATTTGCGACAAAATTCATTGAAATAAACTACTCAAAAGTATTTTATATTTTTGTCAAAGTCAAAATTAATTACGGAGTAGTTGACACTTTCCATATGAAATTTTGTTCGACTACTAATTATTACCTTTCACTACATTAGATTGTTAACGGATATTCAATTACAAATTTTTTGTTACTAATTACTACTTTCTGATCTCAGTATATTTTATAGAACCTTTTATTTATTAATATTCATTTGTTTATTACAGCACAAGAAGTTGTGTGCACTCCTGTGGAAAGAGGCTTTAATAAGCACAAAAACACTTTTAAACGAAAAAATAAACAAATCCAGCAACTTCAAATAAAAAGAATATATCAGGCAGGTTCCAGAAACCGTTGCAAAAATGAAAAATTAATCGATTTGATAACGAGAGTTTGCTGTTGGGCGAAGAAAAACTAAAAAAAAATAATTCGTCAAATTTTTAAAATGATTGCATATGTGAAATGTAGAACGTTCCTATATATAACAAAACGCGTTACATGTTTACGCGAATTAGACAGCCTATCGTAAATTTTTCATTTGTGTTTAATTACGTGTATATTTGTAATCTAACACACATAAGAAACTATTAAATCAATCCAGTAGCAGAAAAAAACGCGTACCTAAACTAAAATCAAATGATTTGACAAATTAAACCCGGTAATTATTTAATCAGACAGTTTCTACATTCCACTTCCGCAAAAATCCAAATTGTTCCGCATAGGAATTGTTTTTTGGTGTTCTACGTTCGGCTTTCGCTACTCGTTACTTTATAACCGTTTTCAAAAACAAATTCGCAAAAATGTGCAAGTTCCAGAAATCGATTCCACATAAAAAAATAACAGTTGGAATTCACATCTGCAGCAGTGGAAGAAAATAAAAATAATGCAAAAATATTAAATTGAATTAAAGAAAATTTAAATAAAATTAAAAGATATGCGTAATAATAATTACAAAGAATTATTTATTTCAAGGGGAAAGTCCAAAAACTCTGCACAAGATGCAATACTCTTAAACTTTATGGAGAAGCACCAGAAACATTCTTATTTTTGTACGACATTTTCTTACCAACATATATTTAATAAATTAAATTTATCCACAGCACCCAGATTTTTCAGAATTTTTGGTATGCTGTTTATTATTTCTGTCACAGTGTTTCGATTTAATTCAATGTAGCTGTCTTTTCATACAGTATTTTGGAATTCACTTTCTGCTAGCAAATTTACCGTAGTAAAATTTCCTCTACCAGGTTCCAAGCCCATTTGGTCCAATAGTTCCAAGACACATTCGTGAACACTCAGATTGGTCCATTGTTTTAAATTCGATGTTTTAAGTGGTACTCACGGTCTCCTGAACAAATGTCAAATACCGATATCGCTAGTTTCCTCTACCAGATTTAGTAATATATAATATTTTATTGATAAATTGTTTTCTTTTCAAATATCTAGTCCATATGTTATATATGCATAAAAATTTAAAATCCAGAATATGATAATTTGTTTAAGTTATTAAAAAATGATGGATATCAAAAGATGCACTAAAGATTAACCCACGAAGAAAATTAGAGTATTAATGGTTTTATGTTCAAGTTTCTTACTCCTAAAAGAAGTTATAGAGTGGAGCTTAAATTTTGAGATTTTTAATTATTAAAATTGTTTACGTTTTCCACAAATTAGTTGGGGTTTTTTGTTTAAAAATCTGATTAGACATTTTATCTCCGCTCAAATGATGTATTAAATCTAAGAAAGTAAATTGTAACTTAAAGATGGGCAATAAATTTGTAATTTACCGTCGCGGTTTTGCACTATTATAATTTCACCTTTATGCGCTTGCCACAAATTGGAAATTGAAAAAGCACTACCAAGACGCTTGGCAACCCTATCCACTATTGCTCGTGACATTTTTTCAGTTGTCAGCTGACTCGACCCTGTAAAATTGGTTTTAGCTTCGTCGAGGAAACTAGTGTCAAGAAAAATATTAATTAAAATGGCTCTGCACTCAGCAATTAAAGGAAAATTGATTTCGGTCATTGGCGACGAAGTGATGCAAATCTAATGTGTAAAAAAGACTGTCTGAACTAATCGATTTTTCTTGATTGTAGGACACCTGCGTGGGCTTTCTGTTGGGGGGTGTTGGCGAAATCAACAAGAATCGTCACCCCAATTTTATGGTTGTCGATAAGAGTAAATACTAAAATATTATAATTTTACTACCAAACCATTATATTGAGCTTCTTAAATTTTTTTTATGTTCGAATTAAAGACACGGCTGTAAGTGAAATCGAGGACTGCTTCAAGCGCTTTCTGAAACGCGAAGACATCGACATAATTCTGATTAACCAAAACTACGCTGAACTCATTCGTCACGTGATCGATGCACACACCTCACCCGTCCCGGCCGTACTTGAAATTCCCTCAAAAGATCATCCTTACGACGCCAGCAAAGATTCAATCTTGAGACGTGCCAGAGTAAATTATATCAACCAAGCATTTGTAAACAAATTAATCTTAATATACTTTTTCAGGGCATGTTCAATCCCGAAGATTTGGTACGTTAAAGTTGAAGGGTGACCTCACTCGCCGAAAACATTCTTCTAAAAATGATATTTATAACTTAATCCAATCAACTTTAATTCGAAATGTTTTCAAATGTTACCATTTAATTAAATAACTGTTCATTCATTCCAATTTCTATAATGTATTTTTTTTTTGTCGCAGTTTGATTAGAAACTTTGCCATCCAAACTACATCGAAAAATCACATTGGGACGTGTAATTAATAACTTTATCTCTGTTTTTTACGTCATTAAGTTTTTGATGGCAAAACGTTCCTTGAAATAACTATAAATAATAACATTTAATTGTAAAGGAAAAAAACAAATGATAGGGCCACAGATGGGCATCGTTAATTAAAAATTTAATTTCGTTGATCCTAAAAAAGTTAACCAAAGCTTAGCTTTTTTAAGTTTAAATCGTTAATCTTGTTGAGAAATTAACGTCGTTAAAAATTTAACCTTGCATTATCAGTCAATTCTTACTGATTACAGAAAAAATTGCAGCAAAAACATATTTTAACTGATTATTATTGAAAATAAATATTAAAATTAAACAAATTTTTTTTGGAATCAGAAAAAAATTATTCTTACTGATTAATGAAAATGGTTATTATTATTAATGGTTACTGGTAGTTAAAAATCAATGAAATACTAAAAAAAACAGTAAAAATAATTATCACTTTTTTTTTTATAAATTCTTTTATTTATTCTTTTATCTTCTTGGCTTAAGAAATAACAATAAGTTTTTTAAATCTTAAAACTAAACGCTACATTACACATCTAAAGTAACTGTAGTTGATAAATAATTGTAAATTTCATAAAATTATTACAAATTCAGAATAAAACATAAATTGCATATATATTTGCATAGGCAGCGAACGTCGTGGTCAATGCCATACAGTGCATCATGGGACATTAAATCATGTGAAGATTTGTAAAAATTTATATTCGAAGAAAGCCAATGCGACCTGGCGCATCATGGGGCTTTACTTGTACTTGTTGGTATTTCTGGAGAGGGCCAATGCAACGTAGCGCATCATGGGGCCTTAAGTGAATGAGTTAACATTTTCGAAGAAAGCCAATGCGACCTAGCGCATCATAGGGCCTTAGGTGGATGAGTTAAAATTTTCGGAGAAGGCCAATGCGACCTAGCGCATCTTAGGGCCTTGTATAGTTAAATGCTATTTATGTACAGACCAATGCGACCTAGCGCATCATGGGGTCTTAGCATAATATACAAGTGTATACAATTGTATGGTGCATCATGTGGATGCAGATTACATGGCTGGGAGATCGTTTCTTCGGAGACGGGATGTCTGAATTGTATTTATCAATGATCGTGCCAACGGGTTGGGTGAATTGTTAGTTTCTGCAGGTAGCTCTGCTTTATGCGCATGGCTTCATCTTTAACCATAGGCAAATTAAGATAGTTACTGATATTAAAAATCAATGCATTAAATTAAAAATTAATTAATTTTGAACAGCAAAAAAGCAGACCGGACAGCGCTGTTTTGGAATACGCTACTATTCCTCATCAGCGGTCTTTTTGCTTGGTTAAGCTTTATTTTCGTATCCGTTTATAAGTTACTTTGGTTTAGAAACAAGCGAGAATTCAAAGAAAACTCACAAGTTTTAAAACACAAGAATCGCTGAAGACAGGCGAAAGAAAAAAAGCGACACCAACTAAACAATTTTCTTGTTGTTTTATTCAGTTATTTTTTATGTAAATTGAATTATTTAAATTCAAAATTGGTCGCTTATAACTTGCAATGTAATTTAATTTCGATTGATAATGGGGATTCAATTATATCAGAAATTTGCATTTGGTTTTTTCTAAAAATTTGGAAAAAAAAGGATTATAAATCTTTTTAAGATATTAATAATTTTTTTAACAAGAAAAATTAAAAGTAATTGATTGGGCTTTAATCCTTTGCTTTTAACGTCTAATCACAATAATAATATTTAAAAAAAAATACGGTAGAATTTTTTTTTTTAATTACTATAGTATTTAGAAAAATTACTTGTTACTGTATTATCAACCAAATTACTGTAGAATAACGTAATATCGGTAAAGTTAACATCACTGATCTGAACTGGAACTATTTTAATTAATTTTATTTATAACGCTAAAATTGGTATAAGGGATTAAACCATCTTTAATACCTTCCCTTCGCAGGGGGTTAACTTGCCCCCAGAAACCGACCAACGAATTTTTTTTGTGAAATCGTTGTTTTATTTTACACTATTATAGACAATTTTACATATTTTTTTTGGGGAGACGTTCGTCGGTCAAGTCAACTCTCACCACTTAAATCGCAATACACTTTTTCAATTAATTGAAGTTAGGTACATACATATGTATGTATATATAAAACGAAAATTTAAAATCAATATCATTAAAAGAAAATAGAAAGAGAATTATCTGCGGCTATACCAAAGCTCATATATCCTCCGCCATTTCAGTGACACGAAAAATTACCTTCATTTAGCACATAAGTGCTACATATCTTTATTATATGTGGGCGTTGTACTTATCAGATTACGCCCCATCGTAAGTCGATTTATGATACTATTAAAGTGTCAAATACCGAATTCGAACTAGATATTTACACTGTAACTATTTTTAATAATTTTTTTATTCGCATGGAAAGGGATGTTTTGTATGGGAGGTGGACGTGGTGCTATGTTTGTATGGGAGGGGTTAATAGTTTGGATCCGAATCTGAGAGTACCGGGAAGTTCCATTACTAACGGGAGTACCGGGAAGTTCTGCAAAAAATTTTTTTAAGTGGCATTGCAACGCATGCCGGGCATTCGCTAGTTATTTAATAAAATCTTCACCTTTGATGAGATTTGAACCACTGACTCTCGGACTTGAAGTTGCGTGTAATACCGCTGTGCCACATCATACACGTAACGGTTTAAAAATGTTTAAATACTCTTCCGAGAGTCCGCTGGTACTTATTTTGTTATCTAATATCTTACTTAACATAGTCCTGATTGAGACTTGCTGTGGTGTTGGGGGTTGTCTACCTGTTTTATACTGTGTTCAATGCCTGCGAGGGGCAAACAATACTTTATAATATGTTTTTTCCAGTTTTTGATTATTTTTTTTATAACAGCTTATTAATTTTAATATAAATTAATTTTTAATTAATTTATAATTACAAATGGAAGAACAAACCCAATATACCCTTCGGTAAGTGATCTTGGCGAAGGGTATATAAATAAAAAGTGAGATTAGGCTCTAAATTTCTCATAATCTTGTTATATTAAACGAGCTTAGTTTGTATAAATTTATATATTTATATATTTATATATTTATATATTTATATATTTATATATTTATATATTTATATATTTATATACTTATATACTTATATACTTATATATTCATATATTTATATATTTATATATTTATATATTTATATATTTATATATTTATATATTTATATACTTATATATTCATATATTTATATATTTATATATTTATATATTTATATATTTATATAATTATATATTTATATATTTATATATTTATATATTTATATACTTATATATTCATATATTTATATATTTATATATTTATATATTTATATATTTATATACTTATATATTCATATATTTATATATTTATATATTTATATACTTATATATTCATATATTTATATATTTATATATTTATATATTTATATATTTATATATTTATATATTTATATATTTATATATTTATATATTTATATATTTATATATTTATATATTTATATATTTATATATTTATATATTTATATATTTATATATTTATATATTTATATATTTATATATTCATATATTTATATATTTATATATTTATATATTTATATATTTATATATTTATATATTTATATATTTATATATTTATATATTTATATATTTATATATTTATATATTTATATATTTATATATTTATATATTTATATATTTATATATTTATATATTCATATATTCATATTTTTATATATTTTTTTATATTCATATATTTATATATTTATACAATATATTCATGAATTTATATATTTATATTTTTGGTCACTCTTGTAATTTACATCTAAATCTTTAGTTTCCACAGTTTGATATAACATGCTTCGACTACTCCGTCATACGGTATCTAAGTTATTTGACAATTTTCAATATCTCTAATAACATATCGATCCTTTGGTAGTGATTTGTGTATGGTATATGGGCCTTTATATTTTGGCAAAAGCTTTTTATTAACACCCACTGTTGTATCTACATTTTTTATTACAACAAAATCGCCTTCGCTAAATTTAGTAACCTTAGGATTTTGATTTTCATTACGTTTTAAATTGTACTCTTGTACCTTCTTTATATGTCCATCTGCGATGTTTCTTCCCGGACTTGAAGCACCCTCCTCCAAGTACTCCGTCAATCTGTCCACAACTTGCCCTCTCTGCGGCACTCCAAACAACGCTTTACTGGGAGTCATACCAATTGATCTGCTAACCGTGTTATTAAGAGCAAATTCTATTTTTGTCAACTTTTTCACCCAATCGGAATGCATAGCAGGTTCGCTCAAATTTGCCAACATTCCTTTAAGAGTACGGTTAACCCCTTCTACCTGTCCGTTAGCTTGTGGTGAGTAAACCGCAACTTTAATGTGTATTATATTTCTATCTTTCATAAATTCTACAAAGTCTTTTGACGTAAAACAAGTACCATGGTCTGTTAAACATCTTACACGACGACTATAATACTCAAAATATTTCTTTAAAGATGCTATAACTTCCCTGGTACTCGTTGTCAACACCGGGTAAAGTTTTAAAAATTTTGTGAAGGAATCTATTATCACTAACAAGTGTTTTCGTTTTGATTGAAGGAATGGTAAAGGTCCTAAATGATCTAAGTGAACTGTATGAAACGGTACCGGCTCTTTTGGTATATTATGTAATATTCTATCGTTGGGTTTTTGAGGAGCGGAATACATTATGCATTTTAAGCAATTTTTCTTAAAGTTGTCTATCTTAACTTTCATATCTGGAAACCAATAATTCGTTTTTAACTTTTGGTAAAACTTGTTTATTCCTAAATGACCTAACTGTTCGTGTATTGAACGGATTAATTCGTTTTATTATCTTTTCTATTATTATCTTTTCTATAAATAATTCCATTTTCCATTTCGTATATTGTCAAATTTTCGTTTTCTAATCGGTTTCTTTATTTTACAATCTCTTCATCTCGTGCTTGCATCGCCTGCAACTGAAAATCAATATCTTCATTATTAATAGTAGCGACAACATTCTCGAAATTCGTTTCATTTCTACTTAGTGCATCAACATGAAGCATTTTTGTTCCTGACCTATGTTGTATTGTATAATTGTAATTTTCGAGTTCCAATGCCCTCCTGGCAATGCTATTATTTATTACCCTTTTCTTTAGCGTAAGTGTAAGAGAGTTACAATCAGTAATAATTTTAAAACTTATTCCCTCAAGATAAACGCGGAATCGATGAAGTGAATTTATAACAGCTAGTGTTTCAAGTTCGAAACTATGATATCGCGCTTCAACTTCCGTTGTGCGTTTTGAAAAGTACGCAATAGGATAAAATTCACCATCGTTTTGCTTTTGCATCAAAATAGACCCAAAACCGTGCGAACTAGCATCGCAATGTAGCTCGGTTTCTCGTTTAGAATTGTAAATCGACAGAACGGGACTTGAAACTAATTTGTTTTTTAAATTTTCAAATGAAATGTTGCACTCTTCGGAGAAATTAAATTTTCAGTATTTTTTATTATGGTACAATGGACGTGAAATAATCGCAAATGACATGACAAATTTTCTAAAATATGAACACAAACCTAGAAACTCCAATTGCAATTCACGTTGGTTTTTAGGTATTGAATAAGACAATATAGCTTTATTATGATTTTCTGAAGGTTTTATTCCAAAAGATGAAATATTGTACCCCAAATATTTCTTTGTAGGCAAATTTACATTTCTGTAATTTTAACTGAAGGCCATGCGATGCTAAACACTGTAAAACCCGGTTCACAACATTACAGTGGTCTTCAAAATTCTTACTTCCAATCATAATATCGTCCATATATAATACAACAATTTAATTTTTTCAATAAAAGGCCTCAAAATTTGTGTTATAAATCTTTGGAAAACAGCTGGGCCATTTTTCAGCCCAAACGGCATTCTTAAAAACTAGAATTATCCGTTAGAGATCACAAATGATGTTAATTTAATTGAATCTTCAGCCATTTTAATTTTTTAAAAATCCGATTTTAAATCAAGCAAAGAAAAAAAATTGTTTCCCTTCCAAATGCTCTAAACAATCATCTATTAATGGCAAAGGGTAATTGTCTCTTATAGTTATTTTATTTTAATTTCTGTAATCTATGCACATTCGTGTTTCTCCAGATTTTTTCTTTGTAAGGACAATGGGGGAAGCATATTGAGAATTACAATGCCTTATAATTTTTTGTTCGAGTAACTCCGAGTAACTCGAGTATGCTTGGAGAAAGATTAGGATTAATATCTATTTTATCTTCAAATGTATTATTTACTTCGATGTTACAAATTTGTTTAAATTCTTCGTCAAATTCTGACGAAAAGGTTTCTTCCGAACTATGTAGTAAATTAATTTCACAGCAAGTTTCGTTAACAAAAATATTATTTTTAGTTTTGGTCAAAATTTTTTCCTTATTTTCATTAATCAAGACATTTTCAAAACATAAATTATTTTTATTCAATTCATTTTCAAAAATAAAATTTTTTGTTTTCGGAAAATTTGTTTTCTTATTTTCATTAATAAAAACATTTTTAAAACATAAATTATTTTCATTCAATTCATTTTCGGAAATACATTTTATTAAAAATTTTATCTTCATTTTCGTTCACTAAAACGGTTTCAAAACATGTTTTTTTTTATTTAATTCATTTTCAACATTTTCTTTAAAACATAGTGTTTTGCATATAATGATATGTTGAAAAGTTTTAAAAAATCTCTTCCAAGAAGAAGTGGACAACAAAACGTTTTTTATTTGGTTTTGAAATTTAATTTTAGCGGAAACTCTGCCACATGGTTTAATACGAAAATTTCCAATTCCTTTTAAATGTGAAGTACTGTATGCTTGCAATTTAACATTTGGATTTGCAGCATATATAATGGATCTTCTTATAAAACTACTGGGGCTGCCGGTATCAAAAATAGAAAATAATTTCTCAAACTGTGGTTCACTAAAACTATCTATATTTAAAGGGACATTCATCATACCGCCAAAGTTAACGTCTCTATAATACTCTTCGTTTTAAATTGCAGCAACCGTCTTCATAGGGCAATTCAAAAACCGATGATCCAATTTTCCGCATTTGAAACAGGAACCCTTGGGCGCTTTTCTTTCTTGCAGCTCTTCGACGCTTGTTACCGCAGTCTTCTTTTGATTGCCGAAATTATGTTTTTCATATTTTGGAAATAAAACCTTCATTTCAGCAACCGACGAAACATTGTAAAAAATTTATACACTTGAAGTTTTGTTTCTTAGTCCTTCAACGATGTAATCGACTAGTTCGGCCTCTGAAATCGGCCCGTTTCTTGCTATTTCCTGCATCGATAGCACGTAAAGACGAAGACTTTCTTCTTTCTTTTTCCAGTAACGAGTTTCCAATTTTTTGAAAATGTCACGGGCGCTTAGCGTCTTAGAAAACTCCTTAACAAGTCCGTCTACTAGAGCAGACCATGAGCGCACTGCGGCCATTCGTAAAAACAGTGCAGCGCTGCCAATCAACATTGTAAACAGTGGTAACGCATTTGAATTAAGACACTTCAATATGCTGTAGTCATCATCGCCATTAAATTTTGGCATGTCAGCTTCATTGTCACAAAATTGAATATTTATTTTTTGGGAAGGCGCGCACTGCTCGTTTAGTTCCTTTTGCAATCGTTGTTTAAGATCGCGCTCAATTTGTGAAAGAGCTGAACTTGCACTTATTGTCACTCTCTCTGCAGATAATTCATTCGCTATTTGTTGGTTCGTAGCTTGATTTTCGTTGTTTAAAGTAACGTGTACTGCTGCAGAATCGTCGATACTTTTTTCGCTGCTTAAAATGGCAGCTGCGTCAGCAGGAATAATCGAGATGTTCTCCCCAACTTTTTCGTGTTGAATCATGTTGCTGGAAAAACCGCGTGTTTCTGCTGCCAGAATTTACGTCGTTTTGTGTAAAAATGGTGGCTAAATTGCCGCGATCGTTCTCATTGGAATTTTCATGATGCATCATGTTGAGAGTCGGCAAAACTCCTCCACTGAACCCTCCTCGAGGGTGCCGGCTGGTAATGGACACCACAGAAACCTGTATTTTAGCAGGAAAGATATGTGTTTGATACTCATCAATAGTACAGCACCTGTTTCTGCACTCTTATCATGGTTGGAGGTATTAGGGTCGGATCAAGGTGTCATGCGACCCGTGCCGAGGATCAGCCTGGCTGGGGGCCCTTTTTAAATAGCCCAGTCTCTAACGTGAGCCTCACTGATACTTGGTCGACTCAGTGAGTAACTGTGACCTTACCGTGTTACTGGGGGCTATGACACGGCGGACCTACCTACCCCTACACTCGTGGGATGTTATATGGAGGAAATAAATAAAATCAAAAAACTAGCGGGAACTCATACCGCAACACAACTGGCAGATCAGGCGGAGTACTATATCCGAGATACTGATCGTCAGGCTAAAAAATCTAGCAGCAGGAAAACTGACAAACGGAAGGAAGGTAAGGACACCAAGCTTCAGATTGGTTCCAAGCCTAGAACAGGAATACCGAAACTGAAGGAAAGTTGTGGTTCAGGTTCAGTAGGCCCTAGGGACGAACAACCATCGACTAGTACTGGACAGATATCCGGACAGACCAAAATGGGAGATGTGCGGAAATCAACGGGATTGAGTGGCGCAGGTGCCAAATGGTATATGCGATACCTCAAGGAAGGCTTAACGCCAGAGGAGGCCAAGAAGAAGGTACTAGACCGCCCCAAAAACTCGCCGACGACAAGTTCTAGGAAGAGGAGCGCGGAGGAAATTAGCCCGCAGGTAGGCAATGCGGCTAAGAAAAATAAAGCCGACGAATCTAAGCGTATAGCGCCTGAATTTAAGGTAGGAACCAGGAAGCCTGGTGTTAGTTATGCTAGCGCCGCCAAGGCAATTAGACTGGCCATACTACCAAAAAAGTATCCGGAGCATATACTCACGCGTGAGGAGCTAGGACAGATTGAAGACGCCATCGTAGGAGAAATGTTTAAAGGTTGGAGATCAAAAATCCAATTCGACGGTATTCATTTTAGGCCAGGTCTCATACTGGTGGACTGCGTTGGCGAGGAAACGGCTGAATGGCTGAAACTAACGGTCCCAAAACTGGCCAGCTGGAAGGGAGTTGAGTTGTCAACGTGCACTGGGGAGAACATACCCAGTGTGCACATGATGACTATTTATCTCCCCAAGGCTGCAGGAGTGGACACAAAGATGCTCCTAAACCTCAGTATTGCCCAAAATGAGGGTCTGTACACAGACTTGTGGAGGATCTTTAGAAGTAAAGATGAAGGCAAAAACAAGTTGATGACAATCGGAGTGGATGACCGATCGCTCGACGCGATCAAGAAAAACGACTACATCATTCGATACAGGTTCGGCTCCATCCCAGTCCATCTGCATAAACCACGGGTAATTAAACCGGACAATACTGCAGCTTCCTCGGGCGATCTACCGAAGGAGAAGGATGAAATACCAATAGCAGTAGCTAAGGTAATAAAAGCAGCGGAAAAAGAACGGGTCGAGGAAGTCAATTTGCTTCCACACGAGGCAGATGGGCTTGACGACATCGACCTTACCCTGCTAAATATGGATGAATCCCAGGAAGGCGCCTTTTCAGAGGTCGATACTCTGACAACGGATGAAGACTTACGGCAATAAGTTCGTTTTGACCAGCACGCGAGGTGGCGCAAATAAACCTGCATCACGTGAAAGCTGCCTCGGCAGTAATCTCGAGAGCAGCCACCAAGACCAATATTGGATTAGTGCTGGTCCAGGAACCCTGGGTTTTCAGGGGGCAGATTAGAGGTCTGGCAGGAAAAGATATGCAGGTAATTTGGGATATTCGGTGCGAAAAACCAAGAGCCTGCATATTAATAAACAAATGTTTGAAGTATATTTGTCTTTCAGAATTCCTGTCTGGGGACTTAGTAGCGGTTCAAATACCGATGGCCATCAATGGTAGCATTCGGGATGTTGTGGTATCATCGGCATATTTCCCAGGAGACGACGTCCATGCTCCACCGGATTTGGTCGATAAACTGGTGGGATACTGCAGCAAGCAGAAACTACCACTTATACTCGGATGTGATGCCAATACTCACAACGAGGTGTGGGGAAGCACGGACACCAACAAAAGGGGTGAGTACATTCTTGAATTTATTCTCAGTAATAAATTAGAAATTTTTAATTTGGGTAACACACCAACTTTTGTTACTAGAACACGAGAAGAGGTACTAGACATAACACTAGGAAATACTTTTATGAGTGAGTAAGTCAATAACTGGAGGGTGTCGAGTGAGCCATCAATGTCTGATCATAGAATAATAAGATTTGACAATGTAGGTTTTCCCACTATCAATAGAAGAATTAGAAACCCCAAGAAAACAAATTGGGACCTGAATCTAGATAATCTGAGTAATAATACAACTATCTTAAAGGTTGGCAACCATATCAGAAATGAATTAGAATTAGAATCAATGGTGGAAAATTTCAACAGGGTCGTAGTTGATGCATTTGAGGAGAGCTGTCCGATAAGTACAGTAATCTCATCCAAAGACGTACCCTGGTGGAACAAAGACCTAGCCAAACTGCGAATTGAGGTTCGCAGGCTGTTTAACAGATCAAAACAGACTAGGGATTGGACAAGATATAGAAGCTTACTAACGACATATAACAATGGAATTAGAGAAGCGAAGCGAATAAGCTTTAGAAGATTTTGTGAAAATATTGATCAGACTACTGATGCCTCCAAGCTATACAAAGTCATGGCAAAAGATAAAACCATATCTTCCGTCAGCTTGAAAAGAGAAGTTATACTGAGAGTGAGGAAGAAAAGGCCCAACTACTTCTCAATACTCACTTTCCAGGATCTTTTGAGCCAACGACTTTACATAACCCAGAATCGTTGGGTAGAACAAATAAAGAAAACTGGAAGGTAGCGAAGGAAATATGCTCAGAACCACGACTAAGGTGGGCAGTGGGCACTTTTAAACCATTTAAATCACCGAGTGTGGATGGCATATTTCCCGGCCTGCTGCAAAAAGGTATAGAAATTCTTCTACACCCACTTATGAAAATTACTAGAGGAAGTATAGCCCTGGGTTATATACCAAAGGCGTGGAGATGAGGAAGGGTTGTCTTTATTCCGAAGGCAGGGAAGAAGGATCCTCTTCACCCAAAATCCTTCAGACCAATATGCTTGACTTCATTTGTACTTAAGACTCTCGAAAAAATGATAAATAATTATGTAAGGATGACGGTCTTAGTGAGTGTACCACTTCATCCTTGCCAACATGCATACAGGGCAGGCAGATCGACCAAAACTGCCCTGAATCAATTAACAGGTGTACTATATGACACCCTTGAAGCAAAGGAAATAGCTTTATGTGCGTTCTTAGATATCGAAGGGGCCTTCGATAACACCACGCATGAAGCAATAAAAGAAGCTCTCATCCGAAGGGGGGTTAATAATACCCTGGTACGTTGGATGGGAACCATGCTGAAGACTAGAGCAGTCGAGATACCAATAAGTTCATGCTCTCTGGTCGTAAATACGACAAAAGGTTGTCCACAAGGTGGGGTAACGTCTCCGCTAATGTGGAGTATCGTCATAGACGAACTTCTGGAGGAATTATCAAATACTGGACTTATGATCCAGGGTTACGCTGATGATGTAGTAATAATATGTAGAGGCAAATTTGAAAACACTCTATGTGATCTAATTCAATTGGGACTGAGAGTCACGAAGATATGGTGTTTAAAAGTAGGGCTGAATATTAACCCAGCAAAAACTACAATCGTACCATTTACAAGGAAACACAAACTTAAGAATTTAAAGACCATTCGTCTGGATGGTACGGAAAGGTGGGGTAACGTCTCCGCTAATGTGGAGTATCGTCATAGACGAACTTCTGGAGGAATTATCAAATACTGGACTTATGATCCAGGGTTACGCTGATGATGTAGTAATAATATGTAGAGGCAAATTTGAAAACACTCTATGTGATCTAATTCAATTGGGACTGAGAGTCACGAAGAGATGGTGTTTAAAAGTAGGGCTGAATATTAACCCAGCAAAAACTACAATCGTACCATTTACAAGGAAACACAAACTTAAGAATTTAAAGACCATTCGTCTGGATGGTACGGAGGTAAAAATACATACAGAGGTGAAATTTTTGGGAATTATTAGGTGTACAAATAAGTTTCCGCCGTTTTTTGTTAATAAAATAATATTTAAACGATTTTAAACGATGTGAGACTGCTTGCTGAGTGACTTCTAAACTAAGTGCAAGTTCCTTTTGTGTTTGAGACGAATCTTCACCCAATAATTTCTCCAAATCTGCATCCTCGTAAATTTTCGGCCTTCCACTGCGATCTTTGTCTTTTATGTCAAAATCACCTTTTTTAAATTTTTGAAACCACTCACGACATGTTCTCTCACTCAAAGCATCCTCATTATATGCTTCTACGAGCAATCGATGCGACTCAGCAGCAGATTTTTTTAAATTAAAAAAATAAATTAAAAGTTCCCGCATATGACACTTAGTTGGCTCAAATTGAGACATTTTTAGATGAAGAAAAATATATATTGCTAATGCGAACTTAATAACATGATAAGGTTATGTTGTTCTGGAATAAACAAACTAATCTTCAAGTAGGTTACCATCTGCGAATTCCAACGTAAACCTCGTGCCACGCCATCTTTCTCAAAACGGCGGAAACTTATTTGTACACCTAATAGGTACATGGTGACAATAGTTACAAACACACAACGTGGAGTAACGGGAAGTTCTGCATACAAATTTGGTATAAAATTATCAAATTAACCAAATATTCATACAAATATATTGGGTTGTCGAAAAAGTCTTTTCGTATTTTGTCAATAGATGTCGTTGGAGTCGTCTATCTTCAGTGCTACCAATCACATTGTGTCATACCATATGGTGTTGGAAAGGTGACATTTTAAGCAAAAAAAAAATTAAATTCGGAGAAGTTGAAAAAAAGTTACAGCTGTTCAAAAATGAGTGAAAATAATGAAAAAATTCGCTATATTTTGAAATTTTTGTATAAAAAAGGGAAGAATGCCACGCAACCACCAATGAAATTTGTTAAGTTTACGGAGACGATGCTGTATCAGTTCGTGTAGCACAACAATGGTTCGCTCGCTTCCGTTCTGGAAATTTCGATGTGAAAGATGCACCTCGCTCTGGTCGACCTATCGTTGAAAAAGTCGATGAAATTATAGAAAAGATTGACCAGGACCATCACATAAGCAGCCATGACATCGCCAAGGAACTAAACATTCATCATCAAACGGTTTTGAACAATTTAAAAAAGGCTGGCTACAAAAAGAAGCTCGATGTTTGAGTACCACATGAATTGTCTGTGAAAAATTTAATGGACCGAATTAACATCTGGATTCTTTGCTGAAACGAAATGAAATCGAACCATTTCTGAAGCGAATGATAACAGGAGACGAAAAGTGGATCAAATACGACAATAATGTGCAAAAAAGATCATGGTGCTAGCGTGGTGAAACTCAACAAATGGTCGCAAAGCCAGGATTGACGCCTCGAAAGGTTATGCTGAGCGTTTGGTGGGATTGGAAAGGAATAATCCACTATGAGCTGCTCCAGCCTGGTCGAACGATTGATTCTACACTTTACTGTCAACAACTGATGAGATTAAAGCAAGCAATCGAAAAAAAAGACCAGAACTGATTAACAGACTCGGCAATACCTGGGAGAGCTTGGCTGGGAAGTTTTGATGCATCCACCATATAGCCCTGACCTTGCATCATCGGACTACCATTTGTTTCGGTCAATGCAGAACTCCCTTAATCTAATAAAGTTGGCTTCAAGAGAAGCCTGTGGCTTCAAGAGAAGCCAGTAAGAAATTTAGTTTTGTAGTTATATGAAAATACAGTTTTCTTGAGTTATATTGTATACTAGCTTAAATTACCCGGCGGTGCCCGGGTTCTTTTTTAATATAATCAAGTCTTATTTGTTAATTTAGATTAATAAACTTTCCAGCCTAGCCCACCATTTTTGGAATGTACCTCTTAACTGGGTTTCGCAACTGTTGCAGTTAACCTCCCCGGTATTCGCATGTGTATGAAACTAAAATTGTATTAGTACTTTCCGGTCAGATTTAGTAACTAAGAACCAAATTTCTTCATAGTAGTACATCACGTTCCTGAGCTATGGCGGTGGGTGTTAAATTGACCCCAGTTTTTCTGAGATGGTAGATATAGTTCCCAAACACCTTCACACTAAAGTTAATCATCGTACAATATCACGTTTCTGAGCTGCAACGGTGAGCGTTCTATTGATCCGACCACGCCCACTTTTTGTAAGATGGTAGATTTAGTCACCATACACCTTTATACAAACGTTTATCTTTGTAGAGCATCGCGTTCCTGATATATAGCGGTGGGCGTTAAACTGATCCCACCACGCCCACTTTTTTTGAGATAGTATATTTCATCATCATACACTTCTATATCAAATTTTATCATCAAAGATCACTACGTTCATGAGATATCGCGGTGGGCGTTAAATTAATCCCACCAAGCCCACTTATTGTGAGGTGGTGGATTTTGTCACCATACACCTACATACCAAGTTTTATCATTGTAGACCATCGCGTTCCGGAGTTACGGCAGTGGGCGTTATATTGATAAAACCACGCCCACTTTTTGTGAGGTGGTAGATTTCGTCACCATACACCTACATACCAAGTTTTATCATTGTAGACCATCGCGTTCCGAAGTAACGGCAGTGGGCGTTAAATTCATCTAACCACGCCCACTTTTCGTGGAGTTGTCGACAGTGACCATACCAACTGAAATTCCAAATACCAATTTGAGATTTTTGGAATTTTAATAGTGAAATAATCGTTTTTGTTGACTTAATTTGACTATTTGTGGGCGTTATATGTGGGCGTGGCAAATTTCATATAGCCTATCATTTCTTCCAGACCCATCTTGATATATGTTCCAAGTTTGAAGTAAATCGGTTAAGCCGTTTAATCGTGAAAACGGTACAAACGAAAATAAATAAATATATAAATAAATAAATACACCTTCCTTTATAATATTAGTAAGGATAAAACTTACTTATGTATATGATCCATTTAGACAAAGATACCATTGTTATAGTGCATAGGTACATATGAATATGTCTGTATTTAATTTGTTTTTGTCAAATAATAAAAAAAACAACACAAATAAAACAAATGGAACCTGCATTAAGATTGAAGAAAATAAAAGTATCAAATTTATTTTGATCGCTTTGCGTTGGTCAACTGAATCGATCGACCAGTCGATCGTCTTGTTTGAGATCGTGTGATAGGTCGCGCTTTGTTCTCATCATTGGAAACCGATGACAAAATCTTTAAATTAATTTGTCCCTCTGTGCTCGCAGAACAAAAACTTATTTCTAAAGAGTTTTCGTTATCCTCTGGATGAATTTGGCTCAATTTATGCGGATTTTTCATTTCAACATTTGCGTCATTTTTGTTGCCAATAATGTTGTTGTCGTTTATCTTTTGTTCGACAACTTGTTTGGGAGATATATCTCTTTGTACAGCTGCGCATCGTTTGGTGTGTATGGCCAAAGAGCGCGTAGTCTTAAATAGTTTCCGGCACTTTTGACATTTAAGTGACTTTCTCATCTGTTGAATAAAGGAATTATTGCTCTTGTACTTATCGTCATGGCTTTCTCCCGAATCAGACTCTGAGCTTAATATCAAATCATTCTTATCAATGGAAAGATTTGAGCGTCCCTTGCGAATTGCAATAGAAACAGAGATTTTTTCTTCAAAACTGGTTGAAGTTTCTTGTACCGAAGCAGATGGTTGTTTTGTTGTAGTATTTTGACCGTTCTTTTTCTGTGGTGGTACTACACCAGTATAGATCGACTGTGCATTTGGGAATGATCTTTTATTTAAAGAAGTAGACACTGCTGTTGTCTTTTTTTTGCGTCTAAATATTTCATCTAGCTCTGGTAGTTCTGTTTCCGGATAAAGATCAACTTCGGTAATTGTTTGTTCTCTAGTGGGAATTTGGACAAATTCTTCCAAATTGTTACATTCATTTCTTTGTACTTCAAATATTAAATTTTCAGAGCCTGTAAAAAGTTTAAGAAAAATAATATTAATAGTATATCATAGAATACACAACATATATATAGAAAACATAGCACAAGATTATTTATAATTACGATATTATTTATTACACTAGCTTAAATTACCCGGCGGTGCCCGGGTTCTATTTTAATAGAATCAAGTCTTATTTGTTAATTAAGATCAATAAACTTTCCAGCCTCGCCCACCATTTTTGGTTAATTTGATAATTTTATACTAAATTTGTATGCAGAACTTCCCGTTACTCCCCGTTGTGTGTTTGTAAATATTGTCACCATGTACCTCTTAACTGAGTTTCGCAACTGTTGCAGTTAACCTCCCCGGTATTCGCATTTGTATGTAACTACAATTTGTAATAGCACTTTCCGGTCAGATTTAGTTACTATGAACCAAATTTCTTCATAGTAGTACATCACGTTCCTGAGCTATGGCGGTGGATGTTAAATTGACCCCAGTTTTGGTGAGATGGTAGATATAGTTTCCAAACACTTTCAAACTAAAGTTAATCATCGTGTCACGTTTCTGAGCTACAACGGTGAGCGTTCAATTGACCCGACCACGCCCACTTTTTGTAAGATGGTAGATTTAGTTACCATACACCTTTATACAAACGTTTATCTTCGTAGAGCATCGCGTTCCTGACATATAGCGGTGGGCGTTAAATTGATCATACCACGCCCACTTTTTTTGAGATGGTAGATTTCATCATCATACACTTCTATATCAAATTTTATCATCAAAGATCACAACGTTCATGAGATATCGCGGTGGGCGTTAAATTAATCCCACCAAGCCCACTTATTGTGAGGTGGTGGATTTTGTCACCATACACCTACATACTAAGTTTTATCATTGTAGACCATCGCGTTCCGAAGTTACGGCAGTGGGCGTTAAATTCATCTAACCACGCCCACTTTTGGTGGAGTTGTCGACAGTGACCATACCAACTGAAATTCCAAATACCAATTTGAGATTTTTTGGAATTTTAATAGTGAAATAATCGTTTTTGTTGACTTAATTTGACTACTTTTGGGCGTAATATGTGGGCGTGGCAGATTTCATATAGCCTATCATTCCTTCCAGACCCATCTCGATATATGTTCCAAGTTTGAAGTAAATCGGTTCAGCCGTTTAAGCGTGAAAACGGTACAAACGAAAATAAATAAATACACCTTCCTTTATAATATTAGTAAGGAAGTAAGGATATAGTAAGGATACTAGCGAATGACCGGCATGCGTTGCAATGCTACTCAAAAAAAAAAACATAGTAGCAGAACTTCCCGGTACTCCCGTTATTTAGCGGAACTTCTCGGTACTCACCGTTGTAGCGATTCTGAGTTACTGCTGTGAAATTATTGGCATACAAACTCAGAAACAAAATCCCTAATTTTTAGGAGCAATATTAGCAATGTCATCGTACATTTTCACTTAATAAAACAAATTGAGGGCGTAATAAGTGGGCGTGGCAAATATTGTATATCCTGTTATTCTTCCCGTTACATGTTTTCTATATAGCACATCAAGTTTCTGAGCAATGGTGGTAGGCGTAAGAATGCTCTACCCATTTTTTGAAAGTGTGCGTTAAATTGACCCAACCACGCCCATTTCTGGGGAAGTTATCAACAGTGCCAATACAAACTCAGAAACCAATTTTAGATTTTTAGGAGCAATATTAGCCACTTTATCGCATATTTTCCATTTTTTTTTCAAAGTGGGCGTTTAATTGGCCCAACTTTGCCCATTTTTGGAAAGTTGTCGACAGTGTCTATAAAAAATCAGATACCAATTTTCAGAAAGAAAGAGAGAAAAATTCATTTTTATATATGTATATAGATTATACTAGCTTAAAGTTGCACGGGTTTGTTTTTAATAATGAACGGCACTTTCTCGCCTTCTTCTGGAATTATATTTGAGAGTATACGTGGCCAATTGGATACTTTCACCGCAAATAATTACCTTTGCATGCAGAACTTCCTGCTAACTAATCGTTATGTAACACTATCCCAATCAAAATTAAAGTGTGCGTAGCAAATCCCTTTACTCTGCAACAAATTTATCATAAAAGTGCAACACCTTCCTGATTCATGGCGGTGAACACCCACTTTTTGTGAATTTGTCCAGAGTGACATTATCAACTCAGATATAAAACTAAATATTTATATGATATTAGCAAAATAATCAATTTGTAGGCGTAAAAGGTGGCCGTGGCAAAATTTATGCACAACCATTTGGATTGAGGAATGGAAGGCACTTCAGGATTCAGTATCAATATACAACAGCTGCACAGCAATCGCTTCTATTTAAGGGACTGAACAGGCTACCAACTTAAATATGAATCAACTTTTAATTTGTTTAAAAGAAATTGCGTCAAATTTTAAAGCTTGAAAATGTGATATATTAAATGAATTATGATTATAATTTTAGTTATAAGTACTTATCGCTTTTATGGAGCTATTTGACTCCTTTCAAACACGTTAAAACTCAGCAGAAATGTATGATAGGTGGGAAATAAAATACCACCCGTGAACTAAAACATACAAACATATATGTAAACATAAATTAATTTTTTAAAGTATTTCAAACTAATATATAAATAATAATTTAATAATTCATACTAATATTCGGTTTCTAAAGGCTATGTGTACCAAATCGAACACTTCGCTGAGTTTGGTTAGATCAATTTAATGCCCACTTTTAGAAACAGGCCAAATCAGTTTTACGTCTACTTCCATAGCTCAGGAACTTGATACGCTATATAGAAAACTTACAGGAAGCGATAAAAGGCAATGCACAGGTCTAAATGGGGTAATTGTTTACTGTTGGAATCCATCTAACTTGATGAGAAATACATTTTCCATTTTTCATTGATATTAATAATTTGTTATTTACTGAAATGGGTATTTGAGCTTCGGCATAGCCGAAAGTAATAATCTTGCTAGTTTTAATTATAATTAAAGAAATCATTCATTTCAATGGTTACGATTAAAATGTAATCGTGATCATAATTTTGTTTGATAACAATTACTGTAACCGTATTCGTTCATTTCTATAATTATGATTACTGTAATAGTAATCAAATTTTTTCAATTACGATTACAGTAATCGCTAATTTCTATAACTACGATAACTGTAATTGTTATCAAAAAAAATTTTTTTTAATTACAATACTGTAAATCGTTCATTTCTATAATTATGATTGCTGTAATCGTAATCAACATTATGTTTGATTGAGAATACTGTAATCGTTCATTTCTCTGATTACGAACACTATAATCAAAATGTAATCATTATGTTAATTGCCGTGCTCTGGACCGGGGTCATCATTATTGAACTTATTTTAACTGTTATTCCCCTAATTGTTGTCCCTTATATAAACTCTGAAATTGTTCTCAAAAACTTTAAATTAAAATTAATGTAATTGTAAATGCAAATTTTATAACTTAATTTCCATTGAAATTCATTATTGTATCGAAATTTTCATTGCATTATTTACAATGATTATTTAAAAAAATTGCATTATCTAATATGGTAATGATCATTGCAAAACATAAACAAAATAATGCTTGATTGTAACAAGTAAGTCTGATTTGTAAAAATAATAAACAAATATGTTTTCAAACCTGGAATAATGTTAAGTTTCTGTTTGCGTCGATTTTCGTTTTTACCATGCGAACGCTGCCTGATCATCGGAATATTAATGGAGCTCGTATCAAAGTACTCGGAGAGATTAATCGAGTCACCACCACCGACACTGCAATTATCGCTACATACAGTAGTACCTGTAACTGTGCGCCTCGCTGTATGCATCAGTTTACGGGTGCGTAGTGGATGCATAACTATCATTTCTGGTGGTTGAATACATTTTTTGCGTGGAAAAACTGCCGTCCAGTGAAGATGACTCTTTTGAAAACCAATTGTGGGTATACGTGGACGAATTACGGGTGAAGAAAATGAAGCCAATGGTAAAGATGATCTTTTGTTTTGGGAAAATTGCTGAGGGGCTGTAATAAGCTTTTTTGAAGTTACCTCCGTTGCTGCGGAGAGGTTCAGCGTCGGAAGACAATTTCTTGCTGCTGCTGACGTTTGCACGAGGCGCCACTCTTCATCGCAACGCCTAGGATCTTCCTCTTGATGTCCGTAACTGCTTTGGCTAATCCGACTGCCACACGCTTCGATCAAATTCAAATTTTCAGGCAACAAAAAAGAATTACACGACCCGCCACCTTTTTCAGTCGTCAAAAATCGTGCCTCAATTGTCACTTCTTGCTGTGGTAACGGAGAAAACTGACGCTGATGATGCACCTGCAGAAGAGATTTTGAGTTCGATTTAACTTTTATTTTGATACTAGCGAATGCCCGGCATGCATTGCAATGCCACTTAAAAAAATGTTTGCAGAACTTCCCGGTACTCCCGTTAGTAACGGAACTTCTCGGTACTCACCGTTGTAGCGATTCTGAGTTACGGTTGTGAAATTATCGGCTTACAAACTCAGAAACAAAATCCCAAATTTTTAGGAGCAATATTAGCAATGTCATCGTATATTTTCACTTAATTAAATAAATTGAGGGCGTAATAAGTGGGCGTGGCAAATTTTGTATTTTCTGTTATTATTCCCGGTGCATCCCGTTTCATATTTTCTATATAGCGCATCAAGTTCCTGAGTAATGTTTGTAGGCGTAAAATTGATCCACCCTTTTTTTGAGAGTAGGCGTTAAATTGATCCAACCACGCCCATGTCATTACAAACTCAGATACCAACTTTCAGATTTTTAGTAGCAATAATAGCCACGTTATCGCATGTTTTCTATTTTTTTCAAAGTGGGCGTTAAATTGATCCAACCGCGCCCATTTTTGGGAAAGTTATCGACAGTGTCTATACAAACTCAGATACCAAATTTCAGATTTTTAAGAGCAATATTAACGAAGTAATCGAATATTTTGTTTTAGTTTTACAAATTGTGGGCGTAATATGTGGGCGTGGCAAAATTTTCTTTGTCCTAAACCTAAGTTGGCGTGAGCACAGCAACCCCCCAAATTTCATCACAATCGGATGAATGGTTTAGACGCCCATTTGGTACAAAGAAAGATAGAAAGAAAGAAAGAAAGAAAGAAAGAAAGAAAGAAAGAAAGAAAGAAAGATTTTATTTTTATATTAATAGATAGACTAGGAATAATAAGTTCGGTTTTGGCGAATATAAAGGAAGTTATTTTCTTCTTATTTCAATATTTTCGTTTTTACTAATAAACCGTTTTTTTCAACCTTGAAACATATATAGATGAGTCTGGAAGGAATAATAGGGTATATAGAATCTACAACGACCACATTCTACGTCCACGATTAGTGGCATAAAAAATTTTTAATTTATATTAAAATAAATATACTAAATCTAATACTCTTATCTTATTAAAAAGTTTATCTTTCGTTGAAAATCCTTTCTATAGTATGACTTCTCAAAATAAAAGAATGGCAAGATTTTCGCCGTTAGCTTAAATGTATAAATCGACCTTTGTTTTTATATTTTATATTTAAAATATTATAAATATTATAAATTATAAATAATGTACGAAAAAGTAAAATTTTGTCGCATTCCGTCAGCGACTAAAATTGCTTTGCACCAGTATTTTGTTTCCATAAATTTAAAAACTAAAAATTTTTAGTATACAGATTTTTTGCATGAGCATTTTAATATCCGTACTAATGACCCGATCTCTCCAACAACACATTTTTATGGATGCGATCAATGAGAGACCAAAATCGAATTACATCTTTAAGACACACACAAAAAAATATTCATTGACATCAGGGAAGGATTTAATTTTTTCGGTGTTTGTAGTTACTTTTTTGATCAGTACAAAAGTTTGTACTTCATTGATCAGTAAAGCGAGTCAAACGTTTCGAATAAGGTAGAGATTTATAACTTTTTAGTATATCAAAAGTTAGTGGCTAGATCAATCAAAGCTGGCGCTTTCCAGTAATTTTTTTCCAGTTTACGTATTGAAATATTTATGTTGAGACCGTTTCCCCCACAGAAAGGTTCTTGGCCAGTGAAAGGAGTTTTTGCAACAGTTTTTTTTAAATAGAATCCGCTATTTCATTACCCTTATGTTCCAATACCCATGTTAGACTACTAGGGTTCATCTCTACTAGGGAATTGAAAAAAATATCTTGCATTTCCAGATGAATTTTGATTGTTATGAGAAGTTAACGAATGATTTTAAATTGCCTGGTTGTCGGAAAGAATGCATCAAATAAGTTTCTACTTAAAAACCCAAGCAACACTGGGTACTTGAAGCTTCAATTTGTATACTTACTTGAAGCTGGTGATCCTCCACTGCAATAGGAGTAATTGTTGTAGACGCGGGCAGCGAGCCAATCGTGTTAAGAAACGAGTCCGAGTAACCAACGGCGGCGACCCCATACGATAACGGCATTACTGGTGGCGGCATTACACTCATAAAAGACATATGCTGCTGCTCCAAACTCTGTAGCCACTGGTTAATGGTCGACGTGTATTCACCACCGACAAAGGCACAATCCGATGCAGAAAACTCAACGGTTGCATCAGTTCCGTTCACCGTGCTGAAAAGGCCTTCGTTGTCAATGTCACCGCCTACAGACTGCTTTGATGATTCAGAGGGATTTACGTACGAATGCGTATTAACCACAGTCTCGCCACTAGCATCATGTAGCGCTGACCAAGATCCAGTGCCGTCGTCCCCGCCGGGAACAACCGATGAACATGGTAAAGAATTTAATGGACCGACCTGATCTCCATAGCAAAAATTCTTACTGAACTCGTTAATATCGCCGAGAATGTCATTAATCGGGTTTAAGAAGGATGATGAATCCTGACACTCGTCAACTTCGCCACCTATTGGTCCAATATCGCCCCTGAGAAGGGTCTCTTGTGCATCAAAAAGAACTCGATCTATTCCGTCGTTTCCACTTATAAATCCGAGATTGTCCATTACATCGGCGCAGACTTCTTCGTTCGGCCTACAAACAAAAGAAAATATATAATGAACTAATTAAATAATTTACATACTCATTAAGTTCGTAGTTAAATCCATCCATCATCGAATTAAAACTTGCAAAATTTTAATGCGAATAACGGTTATTTAAGATGCCAACTACGGTCTTTAATTACTATAAATGCCAACTATGTACTTGAAATGAAAATTCACCTGGAATAATTGCCACCTATGCATTGTCTTTTAAGTTTTGTGCACGGTTCAGAAAACCGCCATTTTCAACTGGTTTAATTTAGAAACGAATTTCAACGACGAACATTTTAAGTGAACGAATGGGAAATAAAACTGTAAATGACAAGTCAAAAGAGTTCCTATGAGACGAGTTAAGTTTCGTCGTTAATTTTTACGTCATCGTTGCTTTATTTTGGAGGTTTGATATAATCTTCAAAGAATTAAATAATTGTTTAGTTAATTATTAATGCATAATAACAAATGCCGGAAGAGATCGAGCTTGCTCGACAGATTGTTCAATCAGGCTATAGTTAAATTTTACTTTGTTGCGGATGGTTTTTATATATATGGTCATTCTTGAAATAAAAATCATTAAAAATTTCAAAAATAACACTTTTAAATGACCTTGAACTAACAAAAAAAAAATAAAGGCAACAAACAAAAACAAAACAGATGCAAAAAGAAATAACAATAATTTTGAAAGAAACGGATAACAAAAACTGAAAATAAAAACGAAAAAGTTAGAAACTCCGAAAAAATTTATCAAAAATTTAAAAACAAGTGGAGAGGTGCGGTTGCAGCGAAAATCATACTTCCAAAGAAATTAAAAAAAAATAAGAGTAAATTGGATTAAATTTTATTTTTTAGTTAAATTAATTGAAAAAAAAAACATATTTTTAGAGTCGCGGCGGAATCAACTAAATTATTATATTAAACCAAGGAAGTTGTGTTAAATGAAATATATTTGTCCAATCAAAAAATAGATTTTGTTCACGGGACTTCAGCAAATCGGAGAACTGGAACCAGACGAACATCTGCAGGAGAGGTTGGGGGCTCAGTAGCTTCGACTGCGTAAAGGCCCAGGGATTTACGCGAATCAACAGGAAGTCTTGCGCCACGCAGTCATTAAGTATATTTTGTTACTCGTACCAACCGCACTACAGAAAAAATAAATACCTAAATCTAGCTGAAAAAACTGTAAGTCAGAATAAACCAAAAAATAAATGAGTCCCGTACAGAATATGTCCCGTGCAATAAAATACCCATGCATAGAAAATTTCGAGCACAAAGAGTATTCCGTTGCCTCAAATCATCATTGTGCGAAGACACGCCATTTCTACCAACCATAAAGTTTTGAACAACATTATTAACAAATATAAAAATTTGTATTAATAAAATTTTTTTTTTAAATTATGACGGGTTGAATTAAAATGTAAGATTTTGTTGCATGATTTAAAAACAAAAAAAAAAAAAAACTGAAGCGGTATTAGTGTCGCATTTATTTACATATATTTTTTATCTGCCCAATTTTTTTTATTATTATAAGTAAAATTTAAATTTTGTTTTTTCTAAGACGATGTAAAATTTTGGTGGTTAATTTTTTTTATACATTTTTTTTATAAATTTCTTTTCTTAATAATTAATACGTCGCCATCAAAACGTTAGAGTGTTTTGCTATAGTAAAAAAATATATATTAATAGATATAATTATGTTCTTTATAAATAAATTTGTCGTATGTTAATGGAAATAATGAAATTTTGCAAAGTTATTTTTTATAGGGGTAAATTGACGGAGGAACCCTAATTAAGGTAAATACAGTGGTATGAGCTGTAATAATAATTTTAATTGCAGTATGGTAGGGAGGGCAGCATCCAAATGTGGGCTTTTGTTGAAGTTGTAAATGCAATGTTTTTCTTTTTATTGTTGACTCCTCGATCCGACATGGCGGGTTAAGTGACCTCGCCCGTATCAACGATCTTGCTAGGGTGACCATGTCTGGATTCCTCACAACTTGCAATCTAATTATTTAAAAAAAGGAAGGATTCACATTAATTCTGGAGAAATTTAAATAACTGAAGAGTATATTGGTTTTGTGGCACCTTTGTGCCATTATAATCGAAGAAAGTTTTGAATTCAATAAAACCGATTTCCGTGTAAAAATTTTGGAGGACACGGTTATTTTCTGTAGATATCACAGTATAATTTATTTTTGATGTGCACATGGTATTTGTTGTTATTTAGTTCAAATAGAAAATAAAAAAGATCTGAAGGGCACTCATTGGTTCTGGAGAAATCCCAGTGGTAGTGTTTTTGAAGAGCACACGGTTTATCTTGTTATTGAAAGCCAATAAAACCGATTTACATAAACAAAATCCCAATAGAAGAGATTCCCCCAAGAACTTATAAATTTGTTAAAACTTTATTTCCAGTGGATGATCAATCAACCAAATTAAAAAAAACCGGGTCAAATTCTGACAACATTTTTATTTCATCTCATTAGAAATAATTTTCGATCAAGTTCACTTTTTTTATCCACTTTGCAAGTTTCCCCGGAGATCAATGTTGTCGCAATCTTATTGTTGTACCTGATACCCACAATCTGGCAAGTTTCAACAAAATCTTAAGAGTCATTTTCAAACAGCCAAACAGTAATTAATATTGAGCATTATTGCAATATTAAAAATTACTTAATTCTAAAAAGTGTTTACATTAAATTACGTTATAGTTAATTTCTTATTGTTGACAAAATTCATTGAATTTAACAACTTTAAAGTATTTTATTCTTTTGACAAAGAAATTGTGGAAAATAATAACGACGTAGTTGACAATTCTTTTACAAATTTTGTTCGACTATCAATAGTTAATGTTCACGCCAAACGTCGTTAAGTTAAAATTTATTTAGTTAAATTAGTTAAAATTTATTTAGTAAACACATTCGATTTTCAACGGAAATTGCATTATGTCAGAGTACAATTTATAGTTACTTTTTACTAGATTCTGCTCTCAGTGTACCCTTCCACAAAGTCAACTTGAAAGCTGAAAAAAATCGCCTAGTATTTTACCGATTTGTGGTTGAAGTTTACCGACTAACAAAATAATGCAGAAATATTGATAATTGTCTTAAAACACGATTGCTAAAAAAAATTTCGGCGGTCGGATTCCTTTAACGTTTAGAAATGAATGGGTTACAACTAAAAAATGCTGCTGCGGATTAAACAAATGAGGTGTCAAATGAAAGGTATTAAAATAGGTTCTAATCTCCCGTACCATTTTTGTGATATCTTTACAAATATTGAAGATATAGGCACTTTTCGAAAAATTTAGTTCAATTTTTTATTTAATGTCTTAATTTCTCGCAAAAATAACAGATTATGGCATAATTAAGATCCCGTTTTATTAAAGCTGTATTACCTTTCATTTGATTCATCTTATGTCATACCTATCTCATATCAACGTGGCTAAATTTAAAAAAAACTGAAGCAGAGTCTGAGCATTTTAAGTGAAATCCCGAAAAAAATCTCCCATTACATTCCTAAAAAAAACATTAAAAACACAATTTTTTTTTTAAATTTTGTAACAATAAAATTTGCTATTTTTAATTTTATCCTGCAGCGCTTATGTTAAAATATTTTTTTTAATAAAATCGACAAAAGTATAATAGGGTATTCATTCAAGAAATGAAAATATCGTATAAAAAATCGCGCGATTTTGTATACAAAATTTTGGCCTGCGGCGCTAAAAATCAGTTATACGTAAAATGTAATGATTTCTATCAATTTTTTAAACATAACTAGCGAATATTAGCCACGTTATCGCATATATTCAATTTTTTTCAAAGTGGGCGTTAAATTGATCCAACCTCGCCCTTTTTTAGGGAAGTTATCGACAGTGTCTATACAAACTCAAATCGAATATTTTTACTTTGTTTTACAAATTGTGGGCGTAATTGGTGGGCGTGGCAAATTTTTCTTTGTCCAAAACCTAAGTTGGGCACTTAAAAAAAATTGTTTACCAGAACTTCCCGGTACTCCCCGTTAGCGGAACTTCCCGGTACTCACCGTTGTAGCGATTCTGAGTTACGGCTGTAAAATTATCGGCAGTTACCATGTGTCATCGTATATTTTAACTTAATTAAACAAATTGTGGGCGTAATAATTGGGCGTGGCAAATTTTGTATTGCCTATTATTCTTCCCGGTGCATCCACATGTTTTCTATATAGCACTTCAAATTTCTGAGCAATGGTGGTAGGCCTAAAAACGATCCACCCTTTTTTTGAAAGTGGGCGTTAAATTGATCCAACCACGCCAATTTATTAGGAAGTTATCGACAGTGCCAATACAAATTTAGATACCAATTTTCAGATTTTTAGGAGCAATATTAGCCACGGTATCGCATATTTTCTATTTTTTTTTCAAATCCAACCTCGCCCATTTTTGGGGAAGTTATCGAAAGTGACTAAACAAACTCCGATACCAAAATTTCAGGAGTAATATTAGCGAAATAGTCGAATATTTTAATTTAGTTTTTCAAAGGTGGGCGTGGCAAAATTTTATTGCCCAAAACCTAAGTTGGCGTAAGCACAGCAACTCCCTAAAATTCGGATGAATGGTTTAGACGCCCATTTGGTACAAAGAAAGATAGAGAGATAGAAAGAAAGAAAGATAAAAAGAAAATAAGAAAGAAAGAAAGAAAGAAAAAAGAAAAAAGAAAAAAGAAAGAAAGAGAGAAAGAAAGAAAGAAAGAAAGAAAGAAAGAAAGAAAGAAAGAAAGAAAGAAAGAAAGAAAGAAAGAAAGAAAGAAAGAAAGAAAGAAAGAAAGAATAATTCATTTTTATATGTATAGAAAAAAAATTTTTTTTTGGAATTTATTGGGAGATTTTTCCGGATTTTACTAAAAATGCTCTGACCTTGCTTTATTTGTTTTTTTTAATGAAAATTGTGTTTTTAGCATATTATCGGCATTTCTGTATAGTAAAGTCTGACCCGATTTGCTTCTGCTGTGAATTCCACCACATTTTACACAATTTATCCGAAAAAGTTTGGGAACACATTCAATCTGTTAATGATAAATCATAGTTTGTGTGTCTTGGGTGAATACAAACAACCATATGTACATATTTTGAAAACTATAAAACAAGTTTTGAGATTCTTTTGATCTTGGGCGGCATTATTTAATAGTTTCTGCAAAAAAGGGTTTTGGAAAACTATGTTGCCCGGTGTTGGGGTTTTTGGAACAGGACCAATAACTAAAGTACTGGTGCCGTTACTGCGGGAAAAGGGCTTTGAAATCAAGGCCATCTGGGGTCGCAGTTTGCGGGAGGCTGAAGCCGAGGCTCACAGTCAGCAAATTCTCTTTTACACAAACAAAATAGACGATGTGCTGCTACGCAAAGACGTCCACTTGGTATTTATAGTATGTCAGCCGTTTCTACATGCAGAGATCTCGGTGAAAGCGCTAGGCATAGGTAAACATGTCGTATGTGATAAACCAATGGGACTACACCAAGCGGACGCAATGAAAATGGTTCGCGCGGCGCAGTACTACCCAACACTAATTTCGCTTGTCAATCATTCGTTACGCTTCCTGCCAGCTTTCACACATATGCGGCGTTATCTGCATGAGGGTATTATTGGACCACTAGCAGATGTTTTTCTAGTAGATATACGCGTGCAAATGGGCACGCTTTTTCCTTCGCATTTTGACTGGATGTGTGAAGCAGCAATGGGCGGCGGCGCTCTCAATTTGGTTGGCAGTCATGTGGTCGATCTGGTCAGCTTTCTGCTACAGCAACACGCTGTACGCGTACACGGAATGATTAGAGCGTACACCAAGGCGACTCGGACAATCAATGGCATTCGACAGATCAGTGCTCCTGATTTCTGCAATTTTCAAATGGAGTTAGCAAATGGTACGATCAATGACAAATTAAATAACGAAATGGGGTAGTTTATTTAACCCATTTTAGGGTAAATTTCTCCTATCAATAACTTTAGCATTTATCTTTATTTCGAATTTTATATTATAAATTTTGAATGAATATTTACTAATTTATATAATTATATAGTATTACTAGATTGTAGTACCTGGTTTTGTTTTGAACATTAAAATGTGTAAGATAATTATATAGCGGAACTTCTTGTTACTTCCTGTTGGATCGCTAAATTGATCCAACAACGTTCATTTTTGGTGACGTTATCGACAGTGCAATGAAGGTTTTTTTAAATCGTAAAATGATATCGTTTTAGTGTTGGTAAATTGAATTGAGGTATCTTAGTTCTAATAGTGAATAGCAGTTTTGTTTTCGTTAGGTTCAAAGACAGACCACACCTAATAGCCCATGTAACTTAGTGTTCGCAGGGACCTCACCATGGTAACAGTGAGAAGAGACAGAAACAGACATAATCTAGAATCACCACTTCATCAGCGAATGCAAGAGCTTTGATACCAGATTATTTAAAAGATTTGAGTAGTGATACTACACCGGATTTGGTGATGCAGCAAAGTTCTCCTCAATGACCCTTGACAGCAACATGGACATAGTCTAGTATACATGATGCTCGATCAGGTAATTCAGAGTCAGAGTTCTTGGCTGGAAGTATACCGTCCGGACCTAGTGATTTAAAAGGGGAGAACATTTTCACTGCCCATATAAAATGTTAACTAGTGATGAGAAAATCAGTTGCTATGCATCTACTGGAGGAGATAAATACGCTGCATTTGCACTGAGCTCTTTGGATAGGATTCTACCAAGTCTTGCAGAGTCTATGACAGTCTTAATGGATTCACAAAAATTTGACCAAAAGCTGCCTTCCGCCTAGCTGATCATTTTTTTTTTGTAGGTTTTAAGTCAGGACTTTTGTATACTCGTATAATCCTTTTTGTTGTTGAGCTCCTTCCTAACAAGCTTTCGAATGAATATCAGGTCATCGTTCCACTTACTGTGGGTGAAAGGCCATGAGTTCATAAAAGACGAACTAAAGGCCTTATCGAATTATTCATACTCACCAAGTTCAGAAAGGGATGAAGAGATGGGTGAACACCTGCACAATGGGGAGTTCACAGAATTACGAAATTTTACCAGGTTAATCCTTTTTGGATTCGTATAAATAGGCTGATATTTATTTTTAGTTCGAGACTGAAAAGTATCCAGTCATGATCGGAAAAGGATTACTGACTAGATACTCTCCAGCCTACTACTTGATCTCAGTATTTATATTATTTAATATAAGATCGTGGACCTTCTATCCAATAAAATCATCTGTACTTGAAAAAAAATGAGGGGAGTTTCCCCGGTTACAAACATCAAGTTCTGTTTAAATAATAAAATTAAAATCTATATATCGTTTATCTTGCTACTACCTCAAATTGGTTTTTGGTTTTATTTTAGCGTCGTAGCCTAGAATATGTTTCATCCCTGTACAAGTTTTGACCAACATGCTTTACTATAACTAATTGTAAAAAAATAATATTTTTAGCTTTCTTTATACATTTTTTTTGTTAAAGAATGTACAGTGGCTGTCATATATAAGTAAACAAGCTCATCACTTTAGCTTTGCTTTGAATAACGGTAAACTTAACGGTCAATATTTGGGAATTTACGCGTTTTTACAATAATTACATTATTTTCAATTGTGTTGATTGGAAATTTGAATCATTTAGTTCATTCTTAGTTTATTGTGCAATAAGAATGAGAAAAACCTAGTTCTCGGGCGTTTCAAAAATAAGTAAACAAGCAACCTTTGACTGAATTTTTTGAAATACTTCTTAAATAAAGTGCAGTTTTTGGATAAAAACGAGTTAATAGAATCTCCTGTGTACTTTTTTTTACTTTGTAAGTAAAAATAAATAATTTTTTTTCGACTATTTTACAACATTCTCTAAAACTACGATTTTTTAAATTTAGTGTTAATTTCGACTGAAAAGATGGTTAATTGTGCGCGTTTAAGTACAGGGGAACGAAAAGCAATTATCAAACTACACGATGAAGGTGAAACATTTAGAAATATTGCTAAAATTTTTGATAAAACACCGGCCGCTATATTCAAGGTGGTTAAAACCTTTGAAAACGATGGACGCATTGACCGCAGATATTCTCCAGGACGACCAAAGATAACAACAGAAAGAATAGATACAAGAATAAAAAACATCTCAGCTTCAAATCCACTACTTTCTGTTCCAAAAATTCGATCTAAGCTAGTCTCAGAAGGTCAAACAACACCATCTCTATCCACTATTCGCAGGAGGCTTTATGAAGATGAAAAGCATGGTCGAGTTATTCGCAAAATTCCCTTCATAAGCAAAGTTAATCTGCAAAAGAGAATGAAGTTCTATGCAGATAACGTCTTAAAACCCGAAAGTTTTTGGGAAAAAATACTCTGGACGGACGAATCTATGATTCGCATGAAATATAATGGTGGGCAGATGTACGTTTGGCGCAAATTTAATAAGGCTTTGTCCTTCAAATGCACAAAACCAACACTTAAGTCCGGCGACAAGGGCTTAATGGTTTGGGGATGCATTTCTGCTAATGGAGTGGGCAAAATAGTCGTACTTGAAGGCAGAACCAATTCCCAAGTTTACCTTAATCTGCTGAAAGATGTAATAGTTCCTGAAGGTAAGCGTCTAATAGGTGAGAATTTTATTCTACAACAGGACAACGCACCTATTCACAAGGCTAAAATTGTTTCAAAGTATATAGCTGATGAGAGTATTAATATTTTGGAATGGCCTCCTCAGAGTCCAGACCTATCACCAATCGAAAATACATGGGCATGGCTAAAAACTAAAATTAGTGAACGCTGTCCTCGAAATTTGACCGAATTAAGGGATTTAATTATTCAGACTTGGCCTTCTTTTTCTCCAGAAATGTGCAGAAAATATGTACTTTCTTTGCCAACTCGGCTGGCAAGAATGTCTCGAAATAATGGGGGTCACTGCGGCCATTAACTGCAGTGTTTACTTATTTATGACTCATTGAATTTTTGTTTGTTTTTATTCTTATCATTATTAATTAGTCATAATGTGTTTTGAATTAAATCTTATGTTGTTTTTTTGTAAATAATACATTGTACTTTTAAAAATAATTGCTACTTTTTTTATTCTAAAACTAAAACTTGAAATATATGCACTTTGACTCAAAAAATTAGTTTGTTTACTTATATATGACAGCCACTGTAGCATGTACATTAGCCTTAAGATTTCTGTTTTGATTTGTTTATTGTAAAACTAAACTATTTTTCATTTATAGGAACAACGCTTGTAACAGTCTCACTACACAGTCATACGGTGCCGACGAAAGCATTCTCCCAAGAGGTTCTCATCTGCGGCAGCAAGGGCAATCTGGCTGTGCGTGGTGGAGATCTGTTTGTATTCAAAAGTAGTGCAGGTTTTGCTACAGAGACGCAGTTAAAGGAAGATGCTATTTATGTCGATGTGCAGGATTTGCATTTTGCTACATCCGAGTCGCTGTTGCCACGCCCCTACATCAAAGGACTTTGTAAGATGGTCGGTGCTTTGAAAGAGGCTTTTGCAGGCAAAGATGTATGTCTGAATTCATATATTTTCTTATAATTTTAATAACATAGTGTGTAACAGCTGGTTATGAATTTAACGACAAGATCGTTACAGGTTTATCTTAGTTAAGTCGTTAAGTATGCGAAAAAGTAGACATGGTCTTATTTGATCGAGAATATTTTCGTTTTGATTATAAGTATATAAGCTTAAAGTAAGGTTTTTTTTCATAGAATCAAACTTTTTTTTGGATTCATATTCATGTGGTGAATTGGATAATTCAAACCAAATTTTAATGTCGTACAACGCAAATCTTTCTGTTCCTCCCCGTTGTGTTTGAGCGTTATTAAATATTTATTAAAATAATGTTTGGAAGTTGTTTGTATTCTTTCTCGAAAACGGTTATAACGATATAGATGAAACTTGGCAGTTTGCTTTTTTCTATACTGTCTCCCAAACCAGAAATGACTTTGTCGACAGTCGAATCTGGGATGCCATATGAAAATCGCAAGAGATTTTGAAAGTTGCAAAATTGTTATTCAACAGATAAGCATAATCAGAAATTAATTCGGGTGAGCATTTTGATTACTGGGTCTTCCAGGAAACGTAGGACTTAATACAACTGGTTGGAGAACTTACTCATACAACAAAGCTGGATCGGAATGCGCGTTTACCTAAATTTTATCGGACTTTTTACTGCTCTAGATTCTGATGAGGGTAAGGAGAAGTAAGTAATGATGGCTACAGGCCTCATTATTCTAAGATTACTTGCTTAAAAGATATGTCTTGAATGTATGTACCAATTTTGATTGAACCGTTCTTTACGAGAAGGTATTAATATACATATGTCAGGCATAAACGAAAGTGTGTTTATTGACCTTTTAAGAAAATACAGTATGTATATTATATATCATTGTTATGTACAAAATTTCGAGCATGTCTCTTAATGTGCAACATCAGGCGTTGAACAATATTTTTCATTTGGGCGCAACTGGGGACAATTTGGTGGGTTGAACTCCTTTTGCACAAAATTTACATGATTGGCTTTTTACCAGTCAATCGCTGCTCTCGTGTAGTATACACTCTTATATTGGAGGATAAGTGAGGACGAGGATGTGTAGACTATTTTGCGCACATTTTTCTTTAGGTGCTATATTGGTGCAGCACCTAAAGTATTTTTTAATTTCATAAAATTTAATTTTGAATGAAAATATATTTATTTTAATATATGCAATATATATTTTTATTTAATAAGAACTGATAATGAATGTTTTTTTTTATTAGTTGGCAAGGCCGACTTTAAATTCCTTGTTATATTACTTTTATTTTTTTTAGAATTCATGGGTAAAGGAACCGGTACAGGCGGCAGCTACTTTCGAAGACGGCATGTATGTGCAGGCTGTACTAGAGGCGATACGTAAATCAAGTGAATCGCGGTCGTGGCAACGCGTTCAAATCACATCGGACAATCCCACAAATCACGACCAGATCATGCGATTTGCACGCATGTCCACAATGTAAAATGACGATAATGACAAAATTAACCTAACGTATAAAATGGTTTAAATTATCGTGTTGTATTACAAATACTATTTGATTATATTATTTATATAGCGTATGTTATGATTACGTCTTATTAAGATTAACCAGACGGTACATTTTATTATAAAAATCTGATTTAATAATTTAATGCTAATAAAAAAATTACTTACAAAATGTTTTTTATGTGTACTTAAGCCTCAAGAGCAAGTTTTGTACCTATGATATTAAACATCAAGTAAAAAATACATTTGAAATCCTGTTTGTTTTATCTGGTGAGGGAGGATATTGGTATACTTTTAAAGTGAACAATAAAAAAATCAAATATTTATAAATTTTATCTTCATTTACTACTCATATCGGTAATAAGGTTAAAATCAGTATATATTTTATTGTAAAATAAATTGTCAAATAAACAGGAATTATTTTTAGTTTTATAAAAAAGAGAGCGTTAAACTTTTTTTAATATTCATTTGATCTTAAATTAAAAGTTTTTTATTAAATATTCTTAAAAGTAGGATTTAGATAATTCAATTCACAATGTATTGTGTGAAAGCAACTTTCATATTTATTTTGTGTGCATCTAAATTTTCTTCGGAGCCGATGGCAATCCTAATTGTATTTCGTTTTAATCAGGCAGGTTCCAGAAATTGTTGGGGAATTAAAAAGTAATCGAATTGAAAACGAGGGGAATTATTTTTGTTGTTCTAGAAACCGTACGATTTCAAACTTCGCATGTTTAAACAGCTCTTTGCTCTTGCACGAAGAAAAAAAATAATTCGTAACCTTCTTAAAAAACAAAAGAAATTTGTGATATTAATTAAAAAGAATTATTTATTTCAAGGGAAAGTAATTACTTCTAAACTTTTTGGAGGAGTACCAAGAACATTCGTATATTTGTATAAAAAATTTACAAACATACATATATTAAATGAATTAAATTTATCCACAGCGCGCAAATTTGCTTTTCCAGAATTTTAAAAATGCTGTTGATAATCCACTTTCTGTCAGGAAACTTAAATTAGCAGCCAACTGGACATGCGCCGGAATAGAAGATGGTTTCTGGCGCGGTGTTACAACATTGAACAGCATTTGGGAGGCATTTTGGTTTACTAGGTAGTGCGATATAAAACTAAAGATATCGTGTCATTAAAATCTTATTTTATTTCATGCTTTTCAGTGACGTACACAGATTTTACAATTTTCAGAAGGTTATGTGATCGTGCGAAATCCTTCTTTTGAATATTTACTTTAACTGGCATTATTGCCCACAATAAATCTTACAAATTATTTTTTACGGTTTTCTTCGTGCAACATCAAACAGCTGTTCAGAAAAATTAAGAGTAGAAAAGTTATAACGAGTTGAGTTTCTAGAACACCAAAAATAATTCCCCTCGTTTTTAAATAGATTACTTTTCACTTCCCCAGCGGAACCTGCCTGTTTATGCAGTATTTTTACTTTCAACAACTGCCGCTGATGTGAATTTAACGAGTTTTTGTCATGCGAAATCGATTTCTGGAACCTGCAAGTTGTTGCGAATTTCATATTGAAAACTGGTAAAATGTACCGAGTATCGAAAGTGGAATGTAGAACCAGGCCTGCAAACCAAAAAAAAAAATATCAAAAAAAAGCATTGAACCACTGGTTTGGTTCAAAAACGGTTCTGTTCAAAATAATTTTTCCCATACAAGAGTTTGAAATTGAATTTTTATCAACTTAAAAATGTTTACATTTGATATAGGTATGTACATTTATTTTTAACTACCGAATGCATGCGTTGCAATGCCACTTAAAAAAAAATGTTAGCGGAACTCCCCGGTACTTCCCATTCGTAAACGGAGCTTCCCGGTACTCACCGTTGTAGCGATTCTAAGTTACGACGGTGAAATTATCGAAAACTAAATTTCAAATTTTAAGAAGCAATATTAGCAATGTATAATCATATATTTTCACGTAATTAAACTAATTGTCGGCATTGCAGATTTTATATATCCTGTTATTCTCCCCGGTGCATCCCGTTACATGTTTTCTATATATCGCATCAAGTTCCCTTTTTTAAAAGTGGACGTTAAATTGAACCAACCACGGCCATTTTTGGTGAAGTTGTTGGCAGTGCTTATACAACTCGGATATCGAATTTCAAATTTTAAGAGTAATGTTAACGAAATAATCGCATATTTTTACTTAGTTTTATTCACTATTTAGATGTTTTCGATAATTCACTGTTTAGAGTACTCCATGTAAAAATTTGGGCGTGCACTATATCGAGGTGTTCACTATATCCAGACACTACTGTATATAGATTTGTCGATTATAAAGCTTTTATCAATACTGGCACATATATCTGACAGGATAAACTTTAAATTGAAAGAGGCTCTTTCTATAGAAACCTTGGTAAAGGAATCACAAAAACTGTAAGCACTAAGTCTTTTATTTCTTCTGAATAACACTAGCCGACGAATTTAAAAAAAAATCTGATCTGAATAATTTGATTTAAATTTTCTATGTAAAAATAGGCGCTGATTTCGAAAATCATAGCCAAAAAAATTCTGTCACACCGTTTATGAGATATCGCTCATTTAATGTTTTTGTTCAATTTCGAAAAGGTGGTGTCACGTAACTGCACATATAACACGTTAAAATTGGTCGATTTAAATGAATGATAGTTCAAATTAAAGGTAATAAAAATGTCTATTATTATCAAGACCAACATCTTAGACGTAATTAACTAAACTAAACAAAATTAAAAAATTTTTTAATTAAAAAAAAAATGGAATTAAAATATTAATTAAATGACGAAAATGCAAAACTCTGAAAGGTTTTATATACAAATGGGTAATTAATAATAACACAATGGCGTTTTCAGTTCTTCGCCATCACGTCGGTTTCATTCTGTATTTATAAAAAAATGACGAGATTATTGAAGTAAAATCATATCGACCCGTGTATTTAAGTAAAGATTGTATTAAACAAAATTTTTTCCAATTCGTCTCTTATTTAAACTTTCATTCGTTTCTCTGATGAGGAACCAAGCGTAGTCCCCCAACATGGATTCGTTCCAAGTGCCAGCAAGTCGCCGCTCTATAATTTTCATCTGCTGGTAAAATTACCTTTAATTTAAACTATCATTCATTAAAATCGACCAACTCTAACGAGTTATATGTGTAGTTACGTGACACCACCTTTTCGAAATTCAACAAAAACATTAAATAGGCGATATCTCCTAAACGGTGCTCACAAAAAATGGGCGTGATCGGATAAGAACCACGCCCACCTCCCATATAAAACACCCCTTTCCATGCGGAAAAATATGATTAAAAATAGCTACAGCGGATACAACCAGTTCAAATTCGGTATTTAACACTTTGGTAGGAGCAAAAAACTACTAACCAATAAGGAGGTTGTTCCGATAAGAATAACGCCCATTTTTAACAGAGAAATGTAGCACTTATGTGTCAAAAAATGCTCATCAAAATGTTTACATCAATTTAACGCCCACTTAAAATTAAAATAAAATATTCGATTACATTACTAATCTTGCTCGGAAAAGTCTTTTCGTATTTCTTATTAAAATTCAACAAATCTTGTTATATTTATAATGAACTTTATTGAACCAAATATGTACCATTTTGGTCGACCACCTTTTGCCATTTTTCCGCTAGAGACATTATTCCATCAGTGTAAAACTTTTGTGGTTTCTAGGCGAAAAACTGCAACAAGTAATTTTCACAAGCTTCTCTTGAAGCCAACTTTACTCCATTAAGGGAGTTCTGCATTGACCGAAAAAAATGGTAGTCCGATGGTGCAAGGTCAGGGCTATATGGTGGATGCATCAAAACTTCCCAGCCAAGCTCTCCCAGTTTTTGCCGAGTCATCAAAAATGTGTGTGGTCTAGCGTTGTCCTGATGGAAGACGACGTCCTTTCTGTTGATCAATTCTGGCCGTTTCTTTTCGATTGCTTGCTTCAATCTCATCAGTTGTTGACAGTAGAGTGTAGAATCAATCGTTCGACCAGGCTGCATAACCTTTTGAGGCGTCAATCCTGGCTTTGCGACCATTTGTTGAGCTTCACCACGCTTGCACCTTTTGCATATTTTTCGCACATTATTGTCGTATCTGATTTACTTTTCGTCTCCTGTCCTGGTCAATCTTTTCCATAATTTCATCGACTTTTTCAACGATAGGTCGACCAGAGCGAGGTGTATCTTTCACGTCGAAATCTCCAGAACGGAAGCGAGCGAACCAATTTTGTGCCTCACGAACTGATACAGCATCGTCTACGTAAACTTCACAAATTTCATTGGTGGCATTCTTCCCTTTTTTATACAAAAATCTCAAAATATAGCGAATTTCTTTATTATTTTCACTAATTTTTGAAAAGCTGTAACATTTTTTCAACTTCTCTGAATGAAGCTTAAAATGTCACCTTTCCAAGTAAGTAAGTAAGTAAGTAAATTTTATTGAGTCTTCAAAATACATGTTATATACATTGCTCCTTTTCTTATAATTAAAAACTAAGAACTATTCGTATTATTCTATAAAAGTATGAGGCAGAACGCTACATAGCAAATACTTAAAATTACGTTTGAACACAAATCAAGAAGGTATGAAGAGCACAGTGCTTGCTCCCGGAACTTTGGTAATAACATTGAGATAGATTTATCTCTGTTTAACAAACTTAACACTAAAATAAGAAAACTTAAATAACTTAAAACTAACAAATAAACAAAAAAATAATAAAATTCAATTCAATCGAAAATAAACGAACAATGAAAATATTTAATTATAAAAAGGTATTCCTTTACATATTAAGTTAGCCTCTATGAGTACCGGGAGTGACATTCATATAAAATTCAAATAAAAGGGAAGCAGTTATATCTTGCTCAAAAGGAATGTTTTCATTCAAAAAACCAATTGGTGACATATAATTAACATTAGTCCAATTAAAATTCTTTTGGTATTCAAAAATATTTTTTAACAAAATGTTGTCATGAACAGCGCGTCTTTTGATAAAAGGGTCAAGTAGAAAAATAGCATATTTACAAAGAGGATTAATAAGAGCATGTCTGTATATATAACTATTCGAGTATCTCTTCTTGTTTTAAAATTTCTGTCAATGCAAAGTCGTAAAATTTTCCGTTTCAGAATTTCATAATCTTTGGCGAAAAAAATTTGGAGAAATAGAAAACCAAATTGGAAAAAAATAAATTAATACCGGACGAATGCTAACTTTATAAATCAATAATTTTGTACGTAAGCAAAGATATTTACTATTGAAAAGTTTGGCAAACATGCCTTTAATACTGTAAGTCTTTTTTAAAATTACTCTAGCATGTTCGTTAAACTTCACCAATTTGTTAAAATAGACTCCTAAATATTTAAATCTGTTTCTAAATGGAATCTCGACTCCATCTAAAAAAGCTTTAAATTCTTACTATCGGGAACCACAAAAGATTTGCATTTGCCCGAAGCATTTCTCAAACAGATTGCCTCCGATTTCGTTGTATTAATTTTAAGCCCCAATCTTTGTAAAATTTATTAACCCTACAAAGATGCGTTGACACCGAGTTCAAAGCAACCGAGGGAGATTCATGATGCGCATAGATTAAAGAGTCATCGGCATACAATATACCGGTCGAACCATTATATACATGTGGAAAATCATAAATAGATATATTATATAAATGCGGAGCCAGAATGGATCCCTGAGGAACTCCACTTTTGACCTCACCCTTTGAAGAAATAGAATAATTTATTTGAACACAAAACATCCTATCCTTGAAAAAACTAAAAAAAATCTTCAAAATAAATGGGTCAAATTTAACATTTTAAGTAAAACTCCATTATGAAATGCATTATCGAATGCCTTTTCGATATCAAGAGAAACTGCAACTGTACATTCTTGTTGTCTTAAATGAAGCAGAAAATTTTTAGAAATTTTCCAAGCAATTGGGAAGCAAGAAGGAATAATAATCAAATCATCCATATTAATAAAACGTTTGGAGTCAGAATTATTTAATGAAGAAAAATTACTATCAAAATAAAAAATTGAATTTGGAAATTGTGGATTCCAATTTATTATTAACTTCCGAAATATCTGAACGGTTTAGTTTCTTTGTAGATATTTTCAAAGTGTTTTTTAAAAGCTAACAACTTTCCTCATTTTCCGAAATACGCTTATCATCTACTATAATATCCTTGGAATGACCTCCCTTCCTATTGCCAACTACATTATAAATTTGCTTATAAGCTGTTGGCCCAGGTAGGATTAAACCTAATTTTCTCTTCTGCTTTATAATATTCTTTAAAAGTTGAATTTGCTTTGAGAGCAAATTATACTCGAAGTTGTTTCTGCTACCATTTCTGTGGTAAACTTTTTTCAATTCTCTTTGCCAATCATGTTTTAGTTTAAAAAGTTTATTTATCTTATCAGAAACAATAAACTTTTTGTTTCTCGGGTCAATTTTTTTAGAGTGCAGCTTAGTTACAGTATTCACTATTTCAGAGAAGGACTTAATAAAAGCATCAATTTCATGGTTGTCTAAATTTCTATCTGAAAGGGGAAGAGCTTTGGATAACAAGGCCTCTAAATCGCTTTTATAAATATTCCAGTTTGTGTTTTGAAAGGAAGTAAAAAAAAGAGACTTAAGTTGGAATTCAAAATTTAACAAATTTACTTTTAATTTTAACGGGAAATGATCAGAAAATGTAGAAAGACTTGAGATAGAAAAGTTTGTATTAATGAAATCTAAAATAGAAGAGCTAATGAGAAAATGATCTAGAAAAGATGAACCATTAGGATAAGAGGGCCTATTACCCGAAACCCTTACAAATTCAAGAGAAAATAATTGCAACCAATTATATAAAACTTTACCATATCAATTATCCATCAAGTCACCCCAAGAACTATTTTTGGCATTAAAATCAACACCGATGAATGTTCCGTCAAAGTCTTTAGAAAAATTATTTATTTTTGTAAGTCCATCCGAAAAGTCTGAAGAGTTTAAATTGCAAGGAAAATAAACACAGCCAAACAAAAAAAATTTTTTAATACCTTCAGTTAATAAAGTTACTGAAATAAAACAATTTGGAAAATTCAAACCGGAGACAGTGACAGAATTGTATTTAAATGAATTATAAATTGCAATACCAACACCTTGAGACGAGGTATCACGAACAAAATCAAAATCTTCCAAAAAGACTTTTTTAAAAGTTGGCAAATGCGTTTCTTGAATAAATGCAATATCAATTTTATTGCTATTTAATATTTTTAAAAGTTCCATTTTACGACTCGCTTCGACGAGCGATCTTACATTAAAAGTCAGAAAATTTAAAAACTTACGGACCATAAACATTCTGAATTTGTAACAAAAGACTCTGACATTCTGATTTTGCTTGGACTTTAGACAAATTTTTATAATTTAAGACGAACTTTTCAATTTTTGATTCCAGGGATTCTGGTTCTGGGTCACAAAGTACTTTAAAAATTCTTCTATGATTGGAGGCTTAGGAGGCGCTCGCTGTTCTGATGTGGAAAAAGAATTGATGTGAGGATAAAAGTTACTTGCATAACTTCTATTTTGCGAAACAAAAGACAAATTTGAAATATTCTTATTAACATTATTGAAAGCCACTGGTTTGCGTTCTTTTGCTTCAATAATAAGTTTTTTCTTGTTTTCCACATATTTTTTATAAGCTGGGAACCCTCTCCAGTTAGCAGGATGACCTGTCTCGTTGCAGTTTTCACAAAAAGGTGATGAATTAATTCCTTTATGAAGAGAGCAACAACCAGGCTCATGAATTTCATTACATTTTACACACGTATATGCTCGATTGCAATTTCGGGCGATATGGCCCCAGTGCTGACATCTTTTGTATTGAATCTCCCTCAAATTTGATTTTGGTGCTCCCTACTAATAGTCTGACTCAGTAAATTTTGAATATGAGTTAAGTCACCAATATTTTTACCCTGAACAAAAGTAATTAAAAACAACCCGGTGTCAAGTTGACTACGAGTCGAAAAAAGAGTTGAAAATTTTGAAACTTTTGCAACAGTGTTTGGAACTGAATCATTTAAAGCCGCTTGAATGTCAATTAGTTCAGATTTGAGATACAAACTTCTCAAAATTACACTAACTTGTTTTTTTTCTTTTGGAGTGTAAGAATATGATTAAATTGTTTTCTCTTAATAAAGACATCATTTGCTCATGTGCCTCAAAATCCTCAAAGTACAGCTTGTTCTTATTTCTACGCTTATTGATGATCTTGAAAAAAACCTTTGGACTAGTGGCATTCAACTGATCTACCAATTTTTTTTTATTTACATTATATAGAAAAATTGGGTGACATAACTTTTTACGAGAGGGAACAACTGTCTCACCCTTATCAGATTTATTTTCGGTATTGCCTTTTGGCGCACAATCATCATTTTCAATATTTAAATCACCTAACATTAATTTTTGGCTTAGAGCGTAATTTATTCAATTTACGGAAACCAGAAATATCAAACTTTACCGCCTCTTCGTTGCTGGAGCGTTTTAATTTTTTTTGCCGGTTCTGCTGAAAACCCTCTGTATCTTCTTGAATAGAAACAAGTTGTTGTGCTGCTAGTAGAGTCCCTGGAGTACGTGCAGGCTCTGAAACGTCCATCTGCGAGATTTTGCGCTGAGGCGAACCAAGTTGTGGAAAAATATGTTCTTGTCCGAGCGAAGAAATAATTTTGAGCGACATTTGACTTTGCAGAAAAAGAAGGCTTTTGCGAAAATCCATTTGAAAAATTTTGCGGCTGAGTAGGCTGATGTTGCTCGTGAAAAGTCATGTTTTTACACGATGGATTTGACTGAAGGTTAAGTTCGGCACTCTGTGGCGAGCTACTAACTGCTGCAATTTGTGTGACGCCATTTTTAAAAACAAGCGCTCCGCCACTGCTGGCTGCAAATGAGCTATTCGCGGAGATAACTTGCGCAACTTTGTTGCTAACTGCAAAAAATTTTCAAAAATTTCAACATTCTGGACAAACGGCTTGTCTGGAGGTTCCTTTTTTTCATAATTTTCGATCATGATTTGATGCTGCTTAAGCTGCTCATCCATGTTAAAAATTAAAAATTTCCACGATTTAAAATAGTTTTTTAAATTGGTTTTTCTTTTTTTATTTCTTTTAATTCCACGAAGTCAACTGTTTCAACGACGGCTGCCTAGAGAATTGGTAGCACTGGAGATAGACGACTCCAACGAAAATACGAAAAGACTTTTCCCACCACCCAATATATATATTAAAATGAATGTACTTGAATAAATAGATTTCAAAAACAAATATTTTCTTTTTTATGTGGCATTGCAACGCATGCCGGGCATTCGCTAGTTAATAATATAAAATAAATTTATTTTAAATTGGATCTGATGTTTAAAAACATAAATAATAAAACTGAAATATATATATATAAATCGTTGCCCTTTGCAGGCATTCAACACAGTACCCCATATTTAAAAAGCAGGTGAACAATCCTCGACTCCACAACGTAGTATTCAATCAATTTATTGAAAAAAATAAGTACTATCATGCACTCGGAAAAGTATTTTTACTTTTTCAAACCAATTGGTGTATAATAATGCAGTGGTATAGCGGTCGAGCATTGCAACTTAAAATCCAAGAGTCCGTTGTTCAAACTTTAAATCCTAGACATTTTTAAACTAAATTCCAGCAAAAAGATAAATTCGGATTTTTGACTACGCTATGTTACTACTGTTAGATTAATAAGTCTAATGGCAAGTGTATTAATACACTGTGACGAACCTTCGGGCCGGAGTTGCAATCAACGGATGTCCGAGGGTCCGTTTTACAGAAATTTGTTTGATTTCGGAAACTATGGCAAACAGGGGGGCGACTATATATTTAAATAAATTTTAACTTCACTTAATTAATTTTCTTTAAAATAGATTTATTAGTTCAATTTGTTTTTAATATTTTTTCCAAACTTATATATCAGTTTATTATTTTACTTAATGGCTATTTCTATATTTAACACTGATTTTAATTAGTCGACGCCTTTCGGTCGCAAGCAAATGGGTGCATGCGAATTATGTGCGACTCAATTTCGTTGTTAATGCTGGTCGCGGGACGGGGCGTAACGCTAGGACGCCGTTAGAAAATAACGATATTCAAGGCCATGTCACTTGAATTCTGTAACGTAGAGTACGAAACTGGACAGAGGGATAATGAACATTTAAGGCGGTGGCTCTTAAATTTCGTCTCGTACGGCACGCAGCGGGAGAGCGCAAGTATTTAAGGAGGTATCTCTTAAATATTTATGCACGGCACGAAGTCAGTAGTAAGGGGAGAGCGAATACTCAAGGCGAGTTCTCTTGATCGATGCGCTAGAGTTTGGAGTGAGAGCAAGAAAGCAAAAATTCAAGGAAGTAATCTCTTGAAAACACACAGCGCTCTTGTTAGTTTTGTTTAATAATTCTAAGCTAAATCTTTAGAATTATTAAACTAATTAATTTCTTACCGTTTCCTTATTTGCAGTTTGAATGTTTCGGCCGCTGGTGGACTGCTAACGGCTGCTGTTCGGCACCAAGGAGGATAGGAGTGGAAAGAAGATAAATTTAAAGCACACTGCTGTCAAAGTAAATACAATTTGGTTTAACGAAAGATGGAAATAGTATGGGGAATAATTAAACAGCTGTTAAATTTTTAAGATTCTTTGTAAATTTTTTTAAGAGACAAATGTTTAAAGAATACATTTCAATATATATACATTTCTAGAATCTTTTGGTGCATATAAAATACAACTCAAGGCAGAAATAAGTTCATAATCACGGAATTACTACTGAAGGTTCCGTGAAAAAGTTTGCGGGCCGACAGTGTTGTCAATTAAAAACAAATAAAAGTTAGCTGGCCGACTAAAACTACTACTACCCCATACAAACCACATATATCTATGCGAAAAATTAATTAATTAAAATAGTTACAGTGCAAATAACCAGTTAATATTCAGTATTTAACATTTTCGTAGGAATACAAAACTACGAACTAAAAATGAACGTGATTCGAAATATTTAATTAATTTTTTATAAATTAATTTTTACGCGATAAGTTTAATTTTTCTACGGATTTAGCCTTTTCTTGTTTGGTTATGAAGTGGCAACAATGTCGGCCAAAAAATTTCAGCGGAACCTTCAACATTTTTGATTGTGTGCTTTTTACCGCATGAATTTATACTTTATGTATATCGAAATGTTCCTTACATTTCTATCTTCGAGAATATATTAACTTCGATGCAAAGAGACACATTATACCATTGCAATTTATGTTTAAATAAAAAAGTTTTCATTTTTGGCTGTCGCAACAGCTGATTTATTATTCACCTACAGCAACAAAATACACACAAGCAGCGTCCAACAACAATTTAATGTGGTTGTTGGAATATGTGGGGAGTTCATATTTTCGAAAAAAAATTGTCTCCAACAACACTACAATGTGGTTGTTGGAATATGTGGGGAGTTTCGGCTGTGTTGTTGCTGTTGTACAACAACATTTATTGTGTTTGTTGTAAGGACAGTGTAATGCCGGACACGAAGAGTGCCTTCTTATTGTTCTCTGTTCGGCACTGACTCACTTTTCGCTGAACTGCTTGTTCATGTTAAACCTCTTGGGTTTTCTTATCCGTAACTTGTCAATGTTGCCCACTTTTATTTTCTAAACCGTAACTTGTCAGTATTGTCCCCAATCGGTTGTATTTGGAAACTCATGATGCACGTTTTCTAATTGGTTGAATTTGTATGTCTACTATTCCATATCGTTTTTAAATTATTGAATTGGATTGAATTAATACTAGGTTTACATTATACATTATATTATAAAACAAAAATATAATCAAAATATGTGGGCACAAACGACGGTAGAACTTGTGTCCTCACAACACTTACTAACGAGATATCGGTTTTTATTAATTCCAATGATTCCGAGATGATTTAATTATTGTTTTTGCACAGCAACAAATTTGCATTTTACATTTTTAACAAAAATTTGAGAGGTACAAAGCAATGAATAAGACATAAGCTATTCTTGCCATGTTCAATGTGTTAGAATAGTCTCTTAAAATAACGCGATTAATGCATTCCTTTTTTTTCATTTTATTTTCTTTCAAATATGCTCGAAAACACAATTTTTAAACATAAACACAAAGCATATAATTGAATTCAATTTCCGCCTTCAGCCAAATCGTCTGTTTTTTAGCACACCTTTGGCAAAATCATGCGATTTAAGATTTCGATTTTGAAATATCGTGCGATTTCCATTCAGCACATGCCTGAAGAACAAAATAGAAACACATAAAAATTGAAAATATTTTTGATACTTATAACATTTAAGAGATAAAGTCTAATATCATCATTGGAAAAGTTTAAAATTTATGAAAAACAATTTTTACTTACCTAATTTACAGATTTTTATTGTTTAAATGTAGTGTGATGTAATTGGGATTGATCAAGTGCAATAGTTCTTCTAAAACAAGATCACACATCGTTTTAAACTTTACATTTAAGTTTTTTGTCGAGATTGTGCCGTCGTTGTCAATGGATCTAAAATATATATAAAAGTTATTATCACAATTGTTAAAATTCAAATATAAAAATATGTACTTTTAAATAAATCAGCAAGTAAATAATGATAAATCTTTCATTGTGTTCAGATGTCCCTATCAATAATATCATCATTGGAAAAGTTTAAAATTTATGAGCAACAATTTTTACTTACCTAATTTACAGAATTTTTGGGTTAAAATGTAGTGTGATGTATTAGGTGACCATATAATCTTCGATGTAATTGGGATTGATCAAGTGCAATAGTTCTTCTAAAACAAGATCACACACAGCTTAAAATTTTACATTTAAGTTTTTTGTCGAGATTGTGCCGTCGTTGTCAATGAATCTAAAATATATATTAAAGTAATTATCATAATTGTTTAAATTCAAATATAAAAATATGTACTTTTAAATAAATCAGCAAGTAAATAATGATAAATCTTTCATTGTGTTCAGTTGTCCCTATCAATAATATCATCATTGGAAAAGTTTAAAATTTATGAAAAACAATTTTTACTTACCTAATTTACAGATTTTTATTGTTTAAATGTAGCGTGATGAAATTGGGATTGATCAAGTGCAAAAGTTCTTCTCAAACAAGATCACACACAGTTTTAAATTTTATATTTAAGTTTTTTGTCGAGATTGTGCCGTCGTTGTCAATGGATCTAAAATATATATTAAAGTCATTATCACAATTGTTAAAATACAAATATAAAAATATGTACTTTTAAATAAATCAGCAAGTAAATAATGATAAATCTTTCATTGTGTTCAGATGTCCCTATCAATAATATCATCATTGGAAAAGTTTAAAATTTATGAGCAACAATTTTTACTTACCTAATTTACAGAATTTTATTGTTTAAATGTAGCGTGATGTAATTGGGATTGATCAAGTGCAATAGTTCTTCTAAAACAAGATCACACATCGTTTAAAATTTTACATTTAAGTTTTTTGTCGAGATTGTGCCGTCGTTATCAATGCATCTAAAATATATGTTAAAGTTATTATCACAATTGTTAAAATTCAAATATAAAAATATGTACTGTTAAATAAATCAGCAAGTAAATAATGATAAATCTTTCATTGTGTTCAGTTGTCCCTATCAATAATATCATCATTGGAAAAGTTTAAAATTTATGAAAAACAATTTTTACTTACCTAATTTACAGATTTTTATTGTTAAAATGTAGCGTGATGTAATTGGGATTGATCAAGTGCAATAGTTCTTCTAAAACAAGATCACACACAGTTTTAAATTTTACATTTAAGTTTTTTGTCGAGATTGTGCCGTCGTTGTCAATGGATCTAAAATATATATTAAAGTCATTATCACAATTGTTAAAATACAAATATAAAAATATGTACTGTTAAATAAATCAGCAAGTAAATAATGATAAATCTTTCATTGTGTTCAGATGTCCCTATCAATAATATCATCATTGGAAAAGTTTAAAATTTATGAGCAACAATTTTTACTTACCTAATTTACAGAATTTTTGGGTTAAAATGTAGTGTGATGTATTAGGTGACCATATACTCTTCAATATAATTGGGATTGATCAAGTGCAATAGTTTTTTTAAAACAAGATCACACATCGTTTTAAACTTTACATTTAAGTTTTTTGTCGAGATTGTGCCGTCGTTGTCAATGGATCTAAAATATATATTAAAGTCATTATCACAATTGTTAAAATACAAATATAAAAATATGTACTTTTAAATAAATCAGCAAGTAAATAATGATAAATCTTTCATTGTGTTCAGATGTCCCTATCAATAATATCATCATTGGAAAAGTTTAAAATTTATGAGCAACAATTTTTACTTACCTAATTTACAGAATTTTTGGGTTAAAATGTAGTGTGATGTATTAGGTGACCATATACTCTTCGATGTAATTGGGATTGATCAAGTGCAATAGTTCTTCTAAAACAAGATCACACACAGTTTTAAATTTTACATTTAAGTTTTTTGTCGAGATTGTGCCGTCGTTGTCAATAGATCTAAAATATATATTAAAGTCATTATCACAATTGTTAAAATACAAATATAAAAATATGTACTGTTAAATAAATCAGCAAGTAAATAATGATAAATCTTTCATTGTGTTCAGATGTCCCTATCAATAATATCATCATTGGAAAAGTTTAAAATTTATGAACAACAATTTTTACTTACCTAATTTACAGAATTTTTTCGTTAAAATGTAGTGTGATATATTAGGTGACCATATACTCTTCAATGTAATTGGGATTGATAAAGTGCAATAGTTTTTTTAAAACAAGATCACACATCGTTTTAAACTTTACATTTAAGTTTTTTGTCGAGATTGTGCCGTCGTTGTCAATGGATCTAAAATATATATTAAAGTCATTATCACAATTGTTAAAATACAAATATAAAAATATGTACTTTTAAATAAATCAGCAAGTAAATAATGATAAATCTTTCATTGTGTTCAGATGTCCCTATCAATAATATCATCATTGGAAAAGTTTAAAATTTATGAGCAACAATTTTTACTTACCTAATTTACAGAATTTTATTGTTTAAATGTAGCGTGATGTAATTGGGATTGATCAAGTGCAATAGTTCTTCTAAAACAAGATCACACATCGTTTAAAATTTTACATTTAAGTTTTTTGTCGAGATTGTGCCGTCGTTATCAATGCATCTAAAATATATGTTAAAGTTATTATCACAATTGTTAAAATTCAAATATAAAAATATGTACTGTTAAATAAATCAGCAAGTAAATAATGATAAATCTTTCATTGTGTTCAGTTGTCCCTATCAATAATATCATCATTGGAAAAGTTTAAAATTTATGAAAAACAATTTTTACTTACCTAATTTACAGATTTTTATTGTTAAAATGTAGCGTGATGTAATTGGGATTGATCAAGTGCAATAGTTCTTCTAAAACAAGATCACACACAGTTTTAAATTTTACATTTAAGTTTTTTGTCGAGATTGTGCCGTCGTTGTCAATGGATCTAAAATATATATTAAAGTCATTATCACAATTGTTAAAATACAAATATAAAAATATGTACTGTTAAATAAATCAGCAAGTAAATAATGATAAATCTTTCATTGTGTTCAGATGTCCCTATCAATAATATCATCATTGGAAAAGTTTAAAATTTATGAGCAACAATTTTTACTTACCTAATTTACAGAATTTTTTCGTTAAAATGAAGTGTGATGTATTAGGTGACCATATACTCTTCAATATAATTGGGATTGATCAAGTGCAATAGTTTTTTTAAAACAAGATCACACATCGTTTTAAACTTTACATTTAAGTTTTTTGTCGAGATTGTGCCGTCGTTGTCAATGGATCTAAAATATATATTAAAGTCATTATCACAATTGTTAAAATACAAATATAAAAATATGTACTTTTAAATAAATCAGCAAGTAAATAATGATAAATCTTTCATTGTGTTCAGATGTCCCTATCAATAATATCATCATTGGAAAAGTTTAAAATTTATGAGCAACAATTTTTACTTACCTAATTTACAGAATTTTTGGGTTAAAATGTAGTGTGATGTATTAGGTGACCATATACTCTTCGATGTAATTGGGATTGATCAAGTGCAATAGTTCTTCTAAAACAAGATCACACACAGTTTTAAATTTTACATTTAAGTTTTTTGTCGAGATTGTGCCGTCGTTGTCAATAGATCTAAAATATATATTAAAATTATTATCACAATTGTTAAAATACAAATATAAAAATATATACTGTTAAATAAATCAGCAAGTAAATAATGATAAATCTTTCATTGTGTTCAGATGTCCCTATCAATAATATCATCATTGGAAAAGTTTAAAATTTATGAGCAACAATTTTTACTTACCTAATTTACAGAATTTTTTCGTTAAAATGTAGTGTGATATATTAGGTGACCATATACTCTTCAATGTAATTGGGATTGATAAAGTGCAATAGTTTTTTTAAAACAAGATCACACATCGTTTTAAACTTTACATTTAAGTTTTTTGTCGAGATTGTGCCGTCGTTGTCAATGGATCTAAAATATATATTAAAGTCATTATCACAATTGTTAAAATACAAATATAAAAATATGTACTTTTAAATAAATCAGCAAGTAAATAATGATAAATCTTTCATTGTGTTCAGATGTCCCTATCAATAATATCATCATTGGAAAAGTTTAAAATTTATGAAAAACAATTTTTACTTACCTAATTTACAGATTTTTATTGTTTAAATGTAGCGTGATGTAATTGGGATTGATCAAGTGCAATAGTTCTTCTAAAACAAGATCACACACAGTTTTAAATTTTACATTTAAGTTTTTTGTCGAGATTGTGCCGTCGTTGTCAATGGATCTAAAATATATATTAAAGTCATTATCACAATTGTTAAAATACAAATATAAAAATATGTACTTTTAAATAAATCAGCAAGTAAATAATGATAAATCTTTCATTGTGTTCAGATGTCCCTATCAATAATATCATCATTGGAAAAGTTTAAAATTTATGAGCAACAATTTTTACTTACCTAATTTACAGAATTTTTTCGTTAAAATGTAGTGTGATGTATTAGGTGACCATATACTCTTCAATATAATTGGGATTGATCAAGTGCAATAGTTTTTTTAAAACAAGATCACACATCGTTTTAAACTTTACATTTAAGTTTTTTGTCGAGATTGTGCCGTCGTTGTCAATGGATCTAAAATATATATTAAAGTCATTATCACAATTGTTAAAATACAAATATATAAATATATACTGTTAAATAAATCAGCAAGTAAATAATGATAAATCTTTCATTGTGTTCAGATGTCCCTATCAATAATATCATCATTGGAAAAGTTTAAATTTTATAAAAAAATATTTTTACTTACCTAATTTACAGATTTGTATTAGCACTTCACATGCAATAGTAGCGTAAATATATTGTAATGATACATAGTGACCACATCCTATGAAAGGTTATCGCAATTGGTGAAGCCTTTTATAATTAGATTTTCAAAAGATTGAATGCTACAATATATCACTTGATGGTGTTGTACACGGTGATTACATCTGCCATCCCTCAAAAATTGATTTGATAAGATTCACACACACCCTAGTTTATAGCGGTGATTACCAGATGCTCCATAGTTACAGTATCCACAAAAAGAAAGCGGTTTGGAACGATATATTACCATTATATTTAACATTTGTTTCTAATAAAAAAACCGAGCACGTCAGGTACTATAAGCAATATTGGTAATAAAAGCTAAAACAACCGTTAAGCTGTAAATTTAAGTTAGTAACAAAATTCAGTCTACTAACTGTGTTGAAATATTTTAAAGAAATGTTGGATCACACGGTCCATGACTTACGCACGTGGCACTGACAGAGTTGCCAGAATTTGTATAGCAGAATCAGGGCTCACTTAACAAGGTTTTAGCGTAAGAACATCTGATTAATTTTTTTTTAATTTTGTAAAGGTTTAATTTTACATTTGGTGGCATACAATTTTTTTTTAAATTCATATACAAATACTAAACGTTTTATTTTTGTATATAATAAACTTTCTTTTCAATTTGCCAACTTTTGAAAGAAAAAAATAGGAAACTTCTTTATGAAAAGTGCAGTCATTGTCAGACATAATGTATTATTTCGCAGTAGTACTTTTTTGATTAAAATCCATTTTGGCACATTTTATAAAAACTTTCGGTTAAAAGTAAATTTTAATATGTTAAAATTCATCTACAATTTCAAAGCTTACAGAAGGAGGCGTTCAGCAACTGCTAAAATAATTTTTTTTTGAAGCTTGATCAAAACTAAATTTAGCAAAAACTAGAGTTTATAAATAGTATGCAATATAATATATATGTATATATATATATATATATATATATATATATATATATATATATATATATATATATATATATATATATATATATATATATATATATATATATATATATATATATATATATATATATATATATATAACGACATTCGATATGTATATTGAAATTCCTTTAAGACATGAGATTTAAAAATATTTAATACAACATTCTGCTCCTGTGAAGTTATATGAAATTTATTGAAATAGTAACTACGTTCCCAATTTTTGTCGTATCAGATTATTATTATATGATTATTTGTTGCATTATTGCCATGTATGTATGGCAACACTTAGGAAACCTCTTTTCTTATATTTTTAGGTGTATTGGTAACTATGCCCAACGCACGTTTTTTTAATTTTTAATAACAAATAAGATGGAAGGGGTGTTGGGAGTTTTTGGTGGAATTGTCTCTTCAGGCGAAGACTTTTTAGAAGTTTACTTAGAAGCATTAAACGATCATCAAAGTTTTCGTACAAAGGTAATTGGCATCCTGTTTGCATAATGTTTGTGTTTAAATCGTCATTTAATTTTAGAAATCGGACGATGTGGTGCAAAAAATTAGCTCGCTGCTTATGAAGCCAGAAAGTCGCGCGGTTGGTCTTAAATTACTGACTCGATTTCTGGATCAATGTGCTGTCGAATTGTTAGAGCCGAAGTTTACTCTATGGACGAGCCTTGCGTTGAAGGCTTGCAATGCGAAAGAACTAAATTTGCACGGACCGCTTTTATTTAATGCCCTTGGTAAGTGACTTTTCTAGAATTGATTAAAACTAATGGTATTTTCCTTCGCCTTTAAAAAAAAATCTTATTTAAAAAGAGTTAAGTGACGGATGGCTAAAAATTTAAATAGTATAAAATATGAATGGCTCGATTTGGTCCTAAAATTAAGAAATGCGTAATATTCATTAAAAATGCAATATATCGGAGAAAGGTATAAAAAGGGTTAAAGTGCAGTATACCGGTGAAAAATGTTGGCGTTCGTCCTCCAATTTGAAGCTGGGGAGTTTAAGGATTAAACACACAAAAATAGATTTGCGGCTTTCAACAAATAAGGCGACATTTAACAAATATTGAATCGTACTTTAAGTTATTGTACCCATTTTTGAAGTTACCTTTCAAGGATTAATTTCTCGAAGAAAGCATTATGAAAATGCAATTTTGTTGGTATTAATGTAAAAATGTTAATTAATAATTGATGTAAAAATAATAAATAATCATAATTGGTGATTGACCAGTGCAACTGGCTGCAATGGAAAAGTGGCCACAGCACGAATCAAAGCAGTCTGCAGAGGTGTAATGTTGGTCTATCTTTTGTGCCAAGCCATGTCTCGGGTACTTTTAGCCATATGTAGCGGCGCAGAATACTGGAAAGTCAATAACTGTTTTTAGAGCATTGTATTGTTAAGTTGCTTCACAACAGCTTCCAAAACAGTTTCTTGGTAAACTTTGGCCGAAGTTTTGATCCCATCGTAAAATACACTCCACTAAACCATGACTGAAGCTGGATGATGACCATTTTCGAACCGTGGGTTCAGACACATTAAATTAAATACAGAATAAGCCAATTTAAAGCTATTTTCCTGAAATTCGCTTTTAAACTTAGAGTACATCTAGGTACATTTTTGTTTTTGTAAGAGGTAATATATTATTGATTGGTCTTAAACCATGTCCTATTAACAAATGGTCATTGTAACTAATTTTTTCAAGAAATAAACCATTGAAAGGTAATTTATTTTTTAAATTTTCATATCTTCAAAAGTTTTAGAGATGATGCCTTAAAGTACCCTTAAATACCTTCACTTGTTGAAATCCGTTTCACTGTTCTTGACTTTTAACACATATAATCCCGAAATTTGTTTTGCATTCGCTGGGATACTTCATTTAACTCAACATTTTTAAGTTGAACAACTTTGATATTCATTAATCGAAATTATTTAAGTCGCTCTAATTTTCTTAATTTTTAAGCTGTCCTTGCCACTAAAGCGCAACAGTCACCAGACTTGTCTAAGGTGTTCAGTAGCAATCATTTACATAAAGTCTATGAAGTCATTACTGCGGCACCATCGCAGGCATACCTTGCCAGTCTGCGCTGCGCGGAGGTATGCTTGTGTCTGTACCCGGGTTCAAGTGGACCCACCAAACTCGTATTCGAGCGTTTTTTGGGAAAATTTGTTGACTCGACAGACGAAGAGGTAAGCAGTGTTGCTGGTCGATGCTATCATTTGTTGCAACAGGTGCGTGGCGGCGGTGTGCAGGGTATGAATCACAAAACGCAATGGCAACAATATCAGCTGAAGCTTGTGGGCAGTTTGCATATTTTGCTAGATGATGCATTCTCAAAGTGCACGGAGGAGCTATACGATGAATCTGGGTTTCAGCGGGAGCAATTAAATACGTTGCCCGTGTTGGAGCTAAGTGATGAACCGGTGCAACGAGCGGTACAGTTATACATACGTTTTCGCAACCTTGTGGGATACTTGGAGACAGCCTTACGGTAAGAGCGAACATACAATTATTTAATCTTAAAATCTAATAAGATCGCATTTTTTGTCGTTGTTCATACTTTATACTCGGCCCAAATTTGAAAACTAAAAGTACTAAATGAATAAATATTTGGTATATTCAAAACTAAATTAATTAAGTATATTTGTGTAGAATTATTTAAAATTTTGTATATTTAGGGAAATTTAATTTTGTAACAACTTAATGTGTCTTCGAAATGATAAATTAATGGGCAGAGTGCTAAACTATTTAAACATAAATTTTAAAAATCAACTTAATATAAATATACATATATACATTTTGTTTTTCACAGTGAGCCGTTTCCGGTTGAGAAACCTATTCAGGTGAAGAAAATTTTAAACTTAATAAGCCGTGGTCTGGGCGTGACCTGTGGAAGTTTAAGGCACAATGCCATTTCAGATAATTTGGCACTTGGAACCCTTTTACCTAGTATGCACGTTAATCTGTTACAGCTTTTACGCGCTTTAATTTTGACGTAAGCAAATAAATCCTTTTTAAAAAATTGTCAAGCCTAAAAATTTTGCATTTCACAGTTTGCGCAGCCATTTGCGTGTTTACAATCAACTAATTCTGGGTTTACTTAACGACGTACTTAAATGGACCTCGTCGAAGCAGTCACAAGGCGTCACAAAACCTTTTACGTAAGTTCCATGTTAAGAATAACAGTTAAAATTTTTTGAAGTATTCCAGTTTAAAAACATTTTTACTCCAGTATAAAATTAAAATTTGAGACAAAAATTATTTGAATAATCAAAAGTAAAAATAAACAAATTAAAATGTCATATATTATCATACTTTATATCACAGTACACAGAAGACGAAATGCTCAAATTTTGCACCAGAGTTACACCTATGAGCTGTCAAAATCCTATAGTTATAATTCAATAATGTATTGCCGATAAATGGTTTAAATTAAAAAAATTAAACATTTGAGTTGTACGTTGTGCAAAGATAAATACAAAATTATAATTTTTACAGTTCCAAAAATTAATAAACTCACTTGTATAAGTTAAGTTTATTTCATAAATTATAAACAACATACAATTACTCTACATTGTGTTTAAAATACACAATATATTGTGTAAACTTTTAATCCGAAAATGTGACTTAATTTATAAATCACTTAAAAAATATAATATAATCAATGTGCAGTTAAAAGATCAAATCTTATTTGCAAACTAAAATAAATAATTTGAAGTTAAATTGAATAAAAATTAAATAAATACATAAAATATTTTAAAACAATATAACCACAGGTTACTTCGGAACTCTGCAATCACCTTCACATCAACACTACTGTATTTTTCTTCTTCCTATCAGCTGTTTCTCCCTTTTGACAGTTTAGAAGTGCAAGAGTCTTCTGGGTACAGTGCTTCATACCGTGTCAGAAATATTTTATGAGGTTGTTCCAAATCGAAAAGTAAAAATATCGATTGGCAACTTTTAAAAAATTTGTTTACACTGTTGATATTATTTTTCTTTTTATTGCTGAGTTTAAATATTTGGTTTGGAAAAATTGCTTATAAAAAGTAATTTTAGGAGTAAGACAATAGAAGATAAATTTCCGAGTTGTTATATATCAAAGCATAACCTCGTAAACGGCATTATGGGTGTTACCTGTATATCTGTTGATATTATTTTTCTTTTTATTGCTGAGTTTAAATATTTGGTTTGGAAAAATTGCTTATAAAAAGTAATTTTAGGAGTAAGACAATAGAAGATAAATTTCCGAGTTGTTATTAGGTGTACAAATAAGTTTCCGCCGTTTTTTGTTAATAAAATAATATTTAAACGATTTTAAACGATGTGAGACTGCTTGCTGAGTGACTTCTAAACTAAGTGCAAGTTCCTTTTGTGTTTGAGACGAATCTTCACCCAATAATTTCTCCAAATCTGCATCCTCGTAAATTTTCGGCCTTCCACTGCGATCTTTGTCTTTTATGTCAAAATCACCTTTTTTAAATTTTTGAAACTACTCACGACATGTTCTCTCACTCAAAGCATCCTCATTATATGCTTCTACGAGCAATCGATGCGACTCAGCAGCAGATTTTTTTAAATTAAAAAAATAAATTAAAAGTTCCCGCATATGACACTTAGTTGGCTCAAATTGAGACATTTTTAGATGGAAAAAAATATATATTGCTAATGCGAACTTAATAACATGATAAGGTTATGTTGTTCTGGAATAAACAAACTAATTTTCAAGTAGGTTACCATCTGCGAATTCCAACGTAAACCTCGTGCCACGCCATCTTTCTCAAAACGGCGGAAACTTATTTGTACACCTAATATATATCAAAGCATAACCGCGTAAACCCTATGCGCTTCTAAACCATTCATCCGGTTTTTTGGATGACATTTTGGGGAGTTGGTATGCTCACGCCTGGGAAGGTTTTGGGTTAAAACAAATTTCCATTCATAATAAAAAATCTTAAAAAGTATGTCAAACGCAAAAGCAAAGTTTTAAGTACAAAAATTGCTGGTCGCTTTTATAGATAAGATACAGTTATCCCATTAATTGTTTAATATATAATATCGACTACGACGCCAGTTTTAGATATACTATGCGCTGTGCAAGGTTGCAAAAGTCAGATAAAATATGTTCGCTTAAGTAGATCTTTTGATGCACAAATTAACAAAACACCTTTAGATCTCATGACGCTCTATCTTGCGACAGCCACTTCCGACACAATATGCATCAAATTAACAACGTTTTATAAAGTCCCTAGACATTTAAGGTAGCGTTGACTACAACTGACACAAAGTGTGCTTTTAATATGCTCAAGATACACTAGACAACAAAATGCTGTGCGCGCACGTATTAGTCATACATCTCATTTTATAAATTTATCAATAATTTAAGAGATTTGCCGAAATACACCACTCCTTTGGATCCCCTTTTTCACTTATTAAGTATATGTATTAGAATTTTAACTTTATATAAATAATTTAAATTCACAATTTTATAATTATATCCTTTTTTTAGGAAATTACGCTCCAAAGTTTACGAATTAATTTCGTTGTGGTGTGTGACCATGCACAGTGGCAGTAGGTGCGAAATAGTAGCTGAGTTTCTAGTTCAAGAAATTTTTAATGATGCTTTGCCATATCAATGTGGTTTTACTTTAAAGGTAATATTGCTTTTGTGACTTAATTTTATGAATGTAGAATTTTCTTGTAGTAGTTGTATACTGTTAAAGAAAATTTTAAATTAAATTAAGAGTAAGAGTGAAAAAAATATTCAATCATTTTAATATCACTATAATATCTCTCTAATATAAACTATTAGAAAGTGAATGTAAGCGACATGTAACAAAGTTTTAAGATAAAAAAATAGTTTAATAAAAATAAGACCAGTGTGGACAACCAGTTCAAATACGGTATTTATAACCTTGCTAGTAATACGAAACTACTGACAAATGGACTTGATCGGATAAGAAGAACGCCCATTATTAATAGACATATAGCAAATATAGCAAACAAATTAATTCAAAGTTATAGCATAGCTCTCTTGAATTGGTTTTTACTTTTCGTGATTCACATCTCTCAAAAGTTGATAAAATTTAATTTAAAAGTGATTTAAACTTAGGTTTAATGTTACTTAACCAAATTTAAAAATATCAGCACATTTTTTTTCAGTCATATACACTTACTTTCAATGTGGCTTCAATGCGGTATCTGATGGAATATTGTTATATTCAATAGAATGTTCAACCTGTGAGCTAGCTCACATATGAGCTATCTCAAAAATAGCTCACATCGTGACCTAGCTCACGAGGTGAGCTAGCTTAAAAGTGAGTTAGCTTAAAAGTGAGTTAGCTTAAAAGTGAGTTAGCTCAAGTGTGAGCTAGCTCAACCTATGAGTTAGCTCAACCTGTTTGAATCTGGTCAAAGTGACTACATAATTCAAATATTTTTTTTTTTACAAAATATTTTCATTGGCAATTAAATATGACCTAATAATGATGCGGCATCTAGTAGAAAACTAAAACTGCACTTTGGCAAAGCAAAGGCATTTTACTTTACTTTACCTTACATTACTTTAACAATGACATTGTTTTCTTTTACAATTAAAATTAAATACCATACATAGTTGTATTAAAATAGCAATGTTTTAATTAGAAATTCCATAAAAATCTTAAGATTCAATCTTCTAGATTGTTTACAACAAAATCAAAACTTAAATTTAATTCAACTTTAACAAGACTTAAAAAAATGAGTAAGTACATAAATAATAAGATGAATATTAATAGTAAGACCAAATTAAAATGATGTGTAAATCGTTAATTGCATTTTTTATACTCGTAAATGATCCTGAAAGAACAATAAAAATAATTAAAAAATTTGCATTTTATTTGTTCAATCATATGTTCTATATGTACCTTAACTTCTCGTTTTCTGTTTACGTAAAGCAGCAATTGATTTTCAAAATTTTCATCTGCTAGGCAGCATCTATTTAGTATAAGTGTTAACTTTCCTACGCTAAATAGCAGGGTTGTAAATAGCTCACATTCAACTCGATCGCTCAACTCAACAAAAAAAGTGAGCTAGCTCAACTTGTGAGCTAGCTAAATTTGTGAGCAAGCTCATATGTGAGCAAGCTCATATGTGAGCTAGCTCAACCTGTAAACTTGCTCAAATGTGAGCTAGCTCAACCTGTGAGCGTGTTTGTAGTCAAACTACAAGTAATATACACAGTTACGGCACGTACACTAATGCGTTACTTGTAAAACGCCCGCGGCGGACAGCCACATGACATATTAGACTTCACATTTTAGTGTTGCTGTATTTTTTTTCACGTGCACAGTCTGCATAGTATATTAACTTGCACTGTTGGTTAAGGAGGAGTGTTTTTGTATCAAAATTTTCTATTTTTCGCTTGGGTAGAACGCTCGCATGGCAAATTATTGTAGTTTATGTCAGAACCATAAAAGATAAGAAACCTAAATTTGGGTATCTTAAAGAAAATTAAAGTTAAATAAATAATTTATTCGTAATTAATAGATTATTTTAAGTAAATTAAAATATATTTCGAATTTTAAAGTCTTGTTAAACGCAATGTAGGCCAGTTAAGAATTATGAATATATGTATAAAAAGTTTGTTTAGTTTTCTTGAAAATTATTTTCTTTTCTATAGATCCTGATAAATTAAGTAAAAAATTCCTATAGGTGACTTCCTCTTTGATATGAAAAATAAAAAGGATTTACAATCTTCTCTATTGCCACTTACAATGAAGTTTTAAGATAGTTTAAAATTTTGAAAAAATTGTATGCGAGTATGGGGAAGTGAGGATGGCATTAAATTTATTTGATAACAATTCATTAAAACTGTAAAATATTTTTAGACTTACCGACTTTTACAAATATACTACCTTATATTTTTATTATTACTTTTTTGTACATACCACAGCAACAATTCTGGTATATTAATCTAAAATTAACGTATTAAAATATTTGAAGTCCTTCTATTTAGAAAAATAAGGACCACCTTAATCTTCCCCAAATCAAGCAAATTTTATTCTGCATTACACTAATTTCTCCACCAATTTTTATAGTGTTTACTAGTGTTACATATATTTTTATCTCAATATACCTGCCATAGCGCTATTCAGTTATACGCCGATTATAATTTTTGTTTTTTATGCTTTTTGATGATGGTTTTTATGTCAAAATATCTTATTAAAAGTCAAAAAGATGCAAAAGTGTTTGGTATCAAAATTTTCGTCAGACATCGCGCTAAATGACAGAAGGTTTGATAATAATTGAAGATAACTTGTAAAAGTTGTCCATTAAAGAAGAAGTCGATAAAACTAAAAAAAATCGATTTTAAGGCTCATTTTTCCAGCTCATATCCTTTGAAAGGAATATGAAATTGATATCATTTATACACCAAAATTTAGATCTATTCTTATGCATTATTGCTTTAAAAATTAGTTACATTTCATCATTGTTTACTAGTGTTACATATATTTTAACAAAGCTCTTTAAAAATATTTTATGATATCGAAAATCATAAAAAAACACCTAACTTTAGATATCCACCAAATTAACACATATCAGTTTTTCGAGTTTATTTTTTCAGATTTCTTATCACCCAAGTAGAAGAACCATTACAAAAAAACCGCATAAAAATTTTTGCGTTAATGCGAGCGTATTTGATACTTTTTTCCCACCGTGCGTCGCCAGAGTTCTTAGCAAAAAAAAAACAAATGTATTTGATGCATGAAATTTTCGTTAATTATTAAAAAAAAATGCAAATTTTTCGATTGGCTGTCTTCTTTTGATTTTATAATTTTTCACGTTGAGCAGATAGGTTAGTGTCGATATAGAAGTATTAAATATATTGATTGCAATTTGTATCACTCTGTACATCATGTGTGAAAGTCTTGACCGTTTGTTTATTTGGATTGAATTTTTAATTCTTTACTACGTTATATATTTGTATTATTAGTATAATTATTTATTTCTTAAGTTATATAAAAGAAAAATAATATAAATGTGGCCGAAAACGGTACTCGGCGAGTTTGTTCGTCACACTAGTTTAATTTGAATTGAGTCTTGTTTACCTTTGTACTTTAGATTTTAAGTTTAATTTTAAATTGTTTTTATAAATATTATATACAAAATCGAAGGTTGTATTATTGTACCACTAATGTTGAAATTCGTGATAAATCTAAATATAAATCTTCTTTTTTTTTAGGTTTTGAGTGGTGCACGAAAGCATATGTCAAAAAAGGCGCGTCGTCAACTGCATAAAGCTCAAAACGAGCAATCTAGTTTGGCACAAGTTCATTCCAACGATAACACATTGCGAAAAGAGAATTTATCAGATGAGGGCAATCAAATTCTTTGCATATCTGCTTTACGATGTCTACAGCAAATCTTGTTGGCGACATCATATTTTTTGAAGCCAACAATCTTAAAGGTAATGTTCATAAAATTAAAAAAATTACACTTTTCAGGCTTGGAAGAGTTGGCATGAAATATTGTTGATTACATTTGTTTACAGAAAAAAAAAATCTGATATCGAATATTAACATATTTTTTTTTTAAATAAAAAGATGTTGAAATATCGCGGTATTAATTTTTTGTCACTAACTAAAATATTGTTCGACATAATTGTAAATGTCTTAAAAAATGGTGGTGCGATAAAATCAAATAAACTATTGAATAAAATTAATAAAATTTGTAATACATCATGGTTCAATTAGACTAGCCATTTTTCCGCAACTGTTGAGAAATTATGCATTTACAATAAAAAAAAAATTGTTTGTTACTCGCGAATTATACGATGCTGCCAAGGCTTCGTCATTAAGCCAGGTACGATTCAAGACTTGAAAGTCATCGTAATTCGCGGATAACGTTAGCAATGCAAGGAGGGGTAATCTAAAATTGGACGGCCAACATTTGAATGAAATTATTTTAAAAAAACAAATGACAGATTGCTATTTTGGGTAAAAAAGGATCCGACATCCAGTTCTATTTTAAACGTTTTATTTAAAATTTAAATAAAAAGGTCTAAATGCATCGCCCGGTATATTATATATTATCAAATTTGTTAAAAACAAAAGCTTTCCTAGTTATCTTGCCTTAGTTTCTAGTGCTCTATCGAGGATTGAAGGTGATCCTGCCTCAGCAAGTACATTTTTACTAATGTGGTTTTGTAGGCGAAAATGCTAGACATTACAGCTTAATGGTACAAAGGTCGGATGAGATTAAGTGTTGATTTTGTGCAATTTCCGTATAGAAAGAGTCCAAGTCAGTTTAATACTAGCGAATGTCCGGCATGCGTTGCAATACCACTAAAAAAATAAAATGTTAGCAGAACTTTCCGGTACTCCGCGTTAGTTAGCACAACTTCCCATAAACAAATTGTGGGCGTAAAAATGGGCTTGTATATCCTGTAATTCTTCCCAGTGCATCTTGTTACATGTTTTCTATATAGCACATCAAGTTCCTAAACAATGGTTTTAGACGTAAAATTGATCCACCCTTTTTTTAAAGTGGGCGTTAAATTGATCCAACCATCGGTGAAGTTGTAGACAGTGCCATTGGATACCAAATTTCAGATTTTTAGGAGCAATATTATTATATTTTCCTTTTTTTTAAAGTGGCCGTTAAATTGATCCAACCAACTTTTGGTGAAGTTGTCGACAGTGTCTATACAAACTGAGATACCAAAATTCAGATTTTTAGGAGCAATATTAGCGAAATAATTGAATATTTTCACTTAGTTTTACAAATTGTGGGCGTAATAGGTGGGCGTGGCACTTTTTTTTTTGTCTAAAACCATCCGCGTCATCTGTGAAAAAGAGCTGCAAATCGTCGATATTGTAGTGCCGGAAAAATATAAATCAGAGATTTATTAGAAAAATTACAGACCTAACAAGAACGCAGTAATCCCAGTTAAAATGAAGATTATTTTAGAGAAAGGCGAACCAATATATTCCGCACCAAGTAGAGAGAGAAAGTTGACGAATGTTTGGAGATTGGAATCATTAGACCATCCAAGCAGTAGCGTTGTATTGTCAGATAAAAAGGGTATTTCTAAAAAAATTTGCATCATCACCGCTAGAACAAAGTTGCGTTCAAAAACCGATTTCCATTTTCGAATATGGAAAATATCGTGAAAAAAGTATGGATGATTACTGAGTACCTTAAATGCTTCTCTAATCCCTAGAGTTGCCGCTTGAAAGATGCTGGATGAGTTTCTCAGACGAAAGGAATTGGATGCCTTGAGTTCTTTGGGGTACACCCCTGCTTCTACCCCATAATCCAACTTGAATCCTTAGTTGAATCCTTAGCTTGACGGTGTTTTCCTTAACTACCAGGTTCAATTCCATTCGTTTCGTGTGAGAAATTTAATCTAAAAAAAAAAACGACAGAGGCGGAGTTAAAACATCACGTTGCCGAGGCATATGGAGAGAGATCATCACTCAAGCACATGAAAACGGCCACTTGTCTTTCAAAAACCGTTCATAAATTGAAATTATAAATTTTAACCTTGATATAGTGAACAACCTCAATACAGTGAACATGCCTTGCAATAATAGTGAACTATATCTTTCTTTCTTTCCATTTAATCGATTGCAGTTTTGGGGAGTTGCAGTGTTCACGACCGGAAAGATTTTGGGCTAGAAAAACTCTGCCACGACCTCCCAATATGTCCAGAATTTGTGTAATTAAAAATATTAAATTATTTTGCTAATATTACTCATAAAAATCTGAAATTTGGTATCTCAGTTTGAATGGGCACCGTCGACAACTTTACTTCAATGAGAGTGGTTTGAACAATCGAAAGCCCACATTTTTAAATATGTTGGATAATTTTACGCCCAACTAAAGGGTTTTTCAATAAGAGCCCTTTTTTTTAAATAAAACAAAAACTGTTTTGGATATCAATGGAATTCTTTATTCCCTACGTGTGGGCATCAAGGACCGAGTGCACTCGATGGTTCCACTGTCCTCTACACAATGGATACAGCCTGGAAAGTGAGTGTAAAGCAGTAGCTGTCCCGTTTCCTCTAGGCTTTCTGTTAAATTTCCGTCTGCCTTTTTAAGTGCAGAAAGGCCATTCGAATGATCTTTATTGAGTGATTTATGCAGTCTTGTAGCTGCTGATTCAATCTCCTCACAGTGCTTCCTCCAGGATTCTCTTTTAGATCTTCTCAGTTATAGGCCGTTAGAGCAATCTTGTAAGATGCCAAATCGCCATTAAACTTGGCTCTATTAAATAACTGACGTGCTTTCTTGCGGAGCTCGTTTAATTGCCCACTCCACCATGGATATTGAATAGATTGATTGAATATCCTAAGATATTCAAATTTGGTGGGAAAGTACCTAATTACACACAAATATAATCTAAAAAATTGCTTTATTTATGAATTTGAGGTACTTAGTGGTTAAATAAGAACAAATAAATTTTGATTGATAAAATAATTACTTGACTGAGCACATAAGCTTTTATTCTTATAAACTAGGCAAAACTACTTGGTGTTAGTGTGTTACTAAAAACTAAATTTTTATTTCTTACAGTCTTATACTTAACTGTAGTAACTTTAAATCGTCATGCAAGGCTGATACAATTAGAGCTAACATAATATTACTTTTTATTTCAGAGCATTCAAAACAACATTTTGGAAATTTGTGCATTGTTTTATGAGGTGCCACTCAAACGCCAGCAGTTGTACTTTAACTGGCTGTGCCGTTATGAAGTCCACAACACTCTAAACATTATAATTCAGATACCAAACAATTTATGTCCACCGCCCACTCAAATGGCGATAAACATTCTACAGACGGCTCAGATGCGCGATGGAAACGGTCAAGTACGCAGTCGGTGCGGAAAGATTTTGCTTATTTTGGAAAAGCTTGCCCACCCTCAGAAAGAGAGCTTGTTATTTCCTGTTGAATTGCGCAACATAAGAAACACTTTTATAAAATTTGGGAAGGAGCACCTTTTGCAAGACTCCAGATTAGATGATATTTTTTCTACCGTTACAAACGAAGATTTGACGGAAGAGAGTGAGAATGAAGGCGAGGAAGTAGATGAAGTAAACAAAAGCCAAGTACTCATGCTAGATAAATGCGATTTGACATTGAATACCGATCTATCCGATAACGAAGACTTGATTTTAATTGAGTGCGGTGAAAATGCTAGGGAGAAAGAGGGAGAGATTTCGTTGACGAAACTTGAACCTGTAGGCAAATGTGGAACTAAGCAAGCTGATGACGTAATTATTTTAGTCGATGATGAAGTCATCAACGAGAGTCAATTAAATACAATTGATAGTGTGTTAAGTTTACCGCCGGCGAAAAAGCAAAAGCTTGAAAATGTACACGAAACAGAAACAGAAGTAAATAAAAAGCTTTTGGAATTGAATCAGAATGACAACGCTGTAACAACAGCTACGCTTGACGACGACGATGAAAACTTAATTATGGCTGACATTGAAGCTGCCTTCGTTGATGAATTGAATTAAAAGTTAGAACATAAGTTATTGGTTTTTTTTTTATTGATAAATAAACAAAACTTTTTATAAGCTAATAATATTAAAAACCACTTTTATTTAAATTCAAATACCCTATTTTTGATAATCAAGTAATTTTAAGCTGATAAATATTTTAGAATCTAAAATAATGAATATACTTCAAAATTAAAAAGTCCATGATCTAAGTGCTGCAACAGAGGGCACAGCATATACCCACTGCGGTAGTTTTATCAACATATTTGCAAATACAGATGTGTGGTCTTTGTGGTACTCTAAATGGTATGTCACCAATGTTATATCAGCAAGCGATCTTTTGTAATTTTCTTCGGCAGTCTGTAAAGGAAAAATTTTATAAATGAATGTGAATAACAAAAAAACATCTTAATTTAATTTAAATCCAAATTTATTATTAATATATTTTGACAAATCATTTGAAATTTTAGCCAAGTTTTCTGTGTGCATTATTCTTGTTTTTGTTTTGGTTTCTAATAATCTGTTTATTAACTTATTAACCAACCTTTAAGTCTAACGTTATGTTAAGCGATTCCGATTCAAGTCCATGTGATATCATTACAAAGTACGTTTGTTTATTTAGTTCAGTTTCGGGTGGCACACGCGCAGTCAAACTCCAGTTCTTTAGTGTCACAGAATCCTTAAGACGTATTTGCATAGACATCAGGTAGCTGCCTGTTAAAAGAAAAGTCATGCGATGCAATGTTGTCGTGGGTTTTTCATGACTTAGTAATGTTAGTTGTCCTACTTCACGTAACAGCGGTGCTGGACCAGGTACCCAATAGCCGCTGCAAAGATGTTATGTAGATTATCGGATTTTATACCGATTTATGAAACAAAACCGAAATAGAAATAAAATTCAAATAAAATAAATAAATATTTGTTTACTCATGAACTTAATGAACATCAATTAGTACTAGAGTTATCGTCGCCAATGTCAAAGCTCGAATACAGCGAGAAATTTAAGGCTTGTATAAAAAAAACAAGCACATTTTTTTGGTGTCAATGAAATGGCGAAAGGCTCTTTTTCAGTAGTTTTGCGTTCGGTACATGCTTGCGCGTGGCAATGGTATACAAATTTATTTTTTATTATTTTGTAAAATCTAATACTATAAAAAAAACACACGATTTTTATGAAACATGTATCAAAAGTTTCGTTACGCGGTACATGTAGTTTGTCACGCTAATATCTTTCGTCCACAAAATGAAATGGGTTTTTAGTGCAAACAAAAATATTATTGCTATTAATATTATGTTTGATATTATGGACGCTATAACGATGAAATTCGGTTTACAGGCTCATGGTAAAATGCGTGCTTTATGTGATAATATTCGGAATTATGACCCAACCAAAATATAGATCCCAACCCTATTTCTGAATATTGTAATCATTTTCCTAAACACAATATATAACACTGTGTGCCATGCATAATAACATTATCCTTAACATAACTCACCCTGTCTGAAGCTGGCGAACAGAATACATGGGCAGACCACAAAATGCTTCATTTTTGCAAAGTATGTTTTTATCTTGCGGTATGGGTTCTTCAGGCATCGTAAGACTCTCGATTGTTTTGCGTGCGTTGCGATCTAATTCCAGCATCCAAAAGCCGGAGTCAGTGTATCGAATGTTTCCGTCCTTGTCGTAAAGAGTTCGACTTGTATGCTAAACGGCAAAGAACAAATAATCACGAATATAAATAAATTATTATTTTCAACCAGGGTTTTATATACTTTTTAATAGTTATGTTTTTTTTTTCAAAGCAAAGTTTATCAAACAGTTTGTTAAAAATCGCAAAAACGTAAGTACGACTGTATCTATTTCTAGGTTGTGTAACTTTTTGAAAACAATTTTAATATCAACTGAACAGCTTTGACATAAAATCAGAACACATCAAATTATATGACCAATTTTTGAAATATAAAATTTAACTTTCAAATCAAAAAGGACAAACATTTATTTAAGACCCGGCGGTGCCCGGGTTCTTTTTTAATAGAATTAAGATTAATAAACTTTCCAGCCTCGCCCACTATTTTTGAAATTATATTTGTATGAATATCTGGTTAATTTGGTATTTTCATACCAAATTTGTATGCAGAACTTTCCGTTACTCCCCGTTGTCTGCTTGTAAATATTATCACCATGTACCTCTAAACTGAGTTTTGCAACTGTTGCAGTTAACCTCCCCGGTATTCGCATTTGTATGTAACTAAAATTGTAATAGCACTTTCTGGTCAGATTTAGTTACTATGAACCAAATTTCTTCATAGTAGTGATTCACGTTCCTGAGCTATGGCGGTAGGTGTTAAATAGACCCCAGTTTTGGTGAGATGGTAGATATAGTTTCCAAACACCTTCACACTAATCATTGTATAGTATCACATTTCTGAGCTACAACGGTGAGCGTTCAATTGACCCGACCACGAACACTTTTTGTAAGATGGTAGCTTTAGTCACCATGCACCTTTATACAAATGTTTATCTTCGTAGAGCATCGTGTTCCTGAGATATAGCAGCGGGCGTTAAATTGATCCAGCCACGCTCACTTTTTGTGATTTGGTAGATTTCTTCACCATTCACCTCAATACCAAGTTTTATGGTTGTAGAGCTTCCCGTTTCCGATTAACGGCAGTGGACGTAAAATTGATCTAACCACGCCCACTTTTGATGGAATTGTCGCCAGTGACCATATCAACTCAAATACCAAATTTTGTGGAGTAGTATTAGTGAAATAATCGGTTTTTTTATTTAATTTTATTAGTTGTGGGCGAAATATGTGGGCGTGGCAGATTTCATATAGCCTATCATTCCTTCCAGACCCATCTCTATATATGTTCCAAGTTTGAAGTAAATCGGTTCAGCCGTTTTAGCGTGAAAACGGTACAAACGAAAATAAATACACCTTCTTTTATAATATTAGTAAGGATGTAAGGATTGCTTTAATGTTAACGATAATTACGATTCAAACAATTTTAAAACCACTTATTTAACTTTAAGGTTTAAATTTTACGATTAAAAGCTATTTATATTATGGGAAACGTTTTAAAACAAATATGTTTTCTTTAATATAACATTTAGCAATTTTGTTTGAGATCGAAATAACTTTAAAATAAATTGGTTAAATTTTAAAATACATTCAGCATGGGCGCATATTTGATATAAGACTTCTTGTAGTTGTTTTAAAAACTATCACTTTACTTGACTTTCATAAACGTTTTTCTTTGATTTTAAGGTAGATATTTTTAATTTCACGTTGTTTTTTTTTCTTCCATATGCTGCATTTGCGTTTTTGTGAATTTTGCATACAGCACAGTATCACGCACACTTTAAATATGATTGGAAAAGAGCTACGAAAATTTTAGTTACATATAATGTGATTACTAGAAGGATTAAATGATATGGTAGCGAAACTATATTTAAAAACACACAGGAGGGAAGTACCGAAAAGTTTTTTATGCCAAGATAGCCGATATAAATTATATAGTACATAGGTGACCGAGCTCACTCGGCAGATTATTGAAACAGGCTACAGTTAAATTATATTTTCAATTTAATTGAAGAGTACATTCTCATATTTTTTGAAAAAATAGGTTTGATCATGGTCAGTTAAAATCTCGATTTCCCCCATTTAACGGCTTATATATAGGATAAAACATGTCGAAATCTTATTTTCTCGTCAAATACCACCAAACTGCAAAATTTCATCAAAATCCTTAGAGCCGATCTTGAGATACTGGAGACAAATATACAAATATTTTATACAATATAATAAATATACAAACTTTGCTCGTTTAATAGAATAAGATATATATCTACATAAGTATATATGTATCCACTGACTGGTGTATAAAAATATTTTAAAAGCTTACCGATATATAATGTCGCTGAATTTTAGGCTCTCCAAGGTTCTCTTCCGTGTATGGAAAACCATATTGCGTAAAGGCAATTACATAAAAACGTGTTATGATGTAAATAGCGAACATGCTAACAAGAAAGTTTTTGCACTTTCTGAATAGAATAACGAGCGGTGAAAGGTATGAGGTTGCAAAGAAAGTCAGCGTGCTGCACATAATCGCTATCATTACGTCCGGGTTTTTGCCACCACCTAAACGACCTGCAGTTGGTATGAACATATCGACTACCATGTGATAGAAGTTAGTGGCCCACAGAACAACAATTGCTTGACCAATCAAATGAATATAAAGCCAGCTGCGTACTGTAATTAAAACCGTTTTGAATCAATTTCATTTCTTTTAGATGAAATAAAAACAACACTTACTTGCATTTTGATAACCAAAAAGGCCAATAATAATGTTTGAGAGTAGCGTAACCAGAAGCGGAACCACTATTGCATATGCTGTGCGTATTCCAGCACCTGTCAGGGCAGCAGCTAGAATGCCCCAAAAAAAACAAGTTCCTATTAAACGCGCCTGCGTTTGTAGTGCCAAACTGAGCGGTGCCTTTAAGGAGAGTTAAATAATTTTATATATGTAAATTATATGCATAGATGTAAAAAATTGTTCTAATACACTAGTTTGTATCGCTACAACCATAACTAAGATATCTGGTTGTTTAAGTTAAGTTTAGTTAACTTCTATAACTTCTGTGAGCTTAAGTAACGATCAAAATTAATTTTAAACTTTTCTTTACGCTTTCAGCTCACGTAAGGCCTTTAAAAATTTTGTGAGATTTAAAACTAAAATCCAATACACTGCACAAAAAGATGTTATGACAATAACAATTTGAATTCCATATTTGTTTGTATTTATAAATAGTTAAATGCAATTTTATTTTTGTTATATATTATTTATTTTATATTATTATATTATTAAAATAGCACAAAAAAAAAAAAATAATAGTAAGATAATTATCTTCGGTTATGGCGATGTTAATATGTGCTTCTGTAGCACATAAGTGGTGATTGTGGGCGTTGTTCTTTTTGGAACACGCTCATTTTTCGTTTGTAGTTTCGTGTTACTGAACCTGGCACTATTTTTGTTATGAATTTATAAAGAAATATAATTATTAAAAATTATACATCATGTATTGTAAGTGACATTAACTGCTGAGGGTATCGGTCCGCAACTATTTTTACGGAAGGGTATAATGAGTTTGTTCTTCCAAATTTAACGCCCATAAGAGGGTAAGGTATGTATGACAACATATACGTGTATATATTTAAATCAAATTTTGAATTAATTTCACGGCGTCTGGCGGCTATACTAACCCTAATTTAAAATATAATGAGCTTTGGTATGTGATCTCCTATTATTATATAAGTTTTAAGATGAGCAGGATCGGTTTACAAATACACCCCCTACCACACAAACTGACCGTTTTTTAAGTTAAATAAATAATAAAAAATAGTTTCAGAGTTTAAATACAAAACTTAACACTTTAGTTGCAATACGAAACTACTCACAAAATAATTGGCGTGATCGAATAAGAACAACGCCCACTTATAATAAAGACATATAGCATTTATGCATAGGTGGTTATCATTAATTAAGAACTAAACTTTGTTAATCTGAGAAAAGTTAAACAAATTTAATTAACTTTGCATAAAAAAGTTTGAATACACTGTTTATTTTTTTTAAATAATTTTCTTAAATTGTGCATATGTAATTTAGCAAAGATATATATAAATTCTAAATGTTGTTAAATTTGTTATTCAGTTAGTTTTTATCAAATTTAATTTATATCTATCTTAGAAGTCAGTTTCTGTCAGTAAATCATTCGATTTGCCCTAAATAATTCAATTCTTAATTTTTTATTTTTTGTTATTGATTATACTTTTAAAATTTTTCGTTTTATATTAAGCAAGTGGTTTTCAAAACAAACGTTTAAATAATTAACTTTTAACTTTTTAACTTGTTCGTGCCCAACTCTGCATATATGTGCGCAATGCAAGCAAGTAAAGCGAATAACCGTATAATCGAACTTTCTATCTTTTAAATGTAAATTAGATAATAAATATTTAATACTTACATTAGGATTGCGGTTAAAGATCAAATGGGCTGCACATTGCATAAACACAGTGGCAAGACAGTACGTCGGAACACACATGAAAGTATTGGAATACCTATAAAAAAATAAATATGTATTTCTGCAATATATCTGGACATAAAATATATTTCAGATATATATTTGATATACAATATTACAGTAAAATTTGTGCTAATATTTAAGAAATATCAAGTGCCCGTCTATTATTATATGATTCTATTTTTATAGTTACATTGCTGACATCTTTCAGTTACAATATTGAAAAATTTTAATTCAATATCTGATATCTCGTATTGATATCTTGTATTGCTTTAAAGTTTAATTTCTGACATATTTCAGTTATATAATGGAAACATTGCCGTCACATTACTAAAAGATGACATTATTTTTGGCCGAAACCGAAAAATATAGCGAAAGGCGATCTAATTACCATGTTGACAAGTTATTATTTTTAACTTATAATATTATATTATTTAACTATGAAGGGGTAAGTAGATGAACGTTGTATCTAATATTATCAAATCTTTTTTTTCATAATTTCAATAAAAAATACATTTAAATAGATAGATAATATATACATATATTAGGTGTACAAATAAGTTTCCGCCGTTTTGAGAAAGATGGCGTGGCACGAGGTTTACGTAACTACTTGAAAATGATACTTGCAATAAAAAATTTCCATTTATTTTAATTTCATTTCCATTTAAAACTTTCAGTTTCGATTTCGACTAAATATTACAAAATGGCCGAATCGCGGTTTCGGGAACGGCCAATTAAGTCGGTCGTTCGGACACTATAAAAAACGAATATTAAAAAGAAGTGTCACTTTTTGATTTAAATTTTAATTTAATTTAAAACCGAACAACTTTGATTTAAGATTGCTTCAAAGTTAAACTATAATTAAAATTTAACAAGTTCAAAAACAGTTTATTCAACTTAAATTTAATGTTGAAATACTTGTATGCAGTAAGATTAAAACATTTTAATACTCGATTTGTAATTTTTTTAATAAGCTTGAAACAACTTTAAAAAAGTTGACACACAATTTAAAAAAAAAATTCAGAATAAGTGCATCTTATAATTATTATTGCTCGTAGTTCTTTTAAAAAATTTAACTTTACTAGACTTTAATAAACGTTTTACTTTGTTTTTTCTGGGTGTAGTATTGAAAAACACTTATATATATTGCAATAACAAACACGCCTCCTTTTCAGTGTTATAAATGGAAGAACAAATTCGATATGGTTGCGTGTGGCGAATGATATAAACATTGTAAATTGTTTTGAATAGCATTAGGTAGTTTAAACCCAAAATCAAATGTATGTACCTACAGCACTGGCTGTATATAAAAATTGAAGGAGTGCTACGTCTAGTTTGTTAAAAGATACATTCATATATTGCACAGTATTTATATGAAAAGTTACAGCTCATTTTAGAATATTGCTAAATAGATAGATAGATAGATAGATAGATATATAGATAGATAGATAGATAGATAGATAGATAGATAGATAGATATATATATAGATAGATAGATAGATAGATAGATAGATAGATAGATAGATAGATAGATATATATATATATATATATATATATATATATATATATATATATATATATATATATATATATATATATATATATATATAGATAGATAGATAGATAGATATATAGATATATATGTATATATATATAGATAGATATATAGATAGATAGATAGATAGATAGATAGATAGATAGATAGATAGATAGATATATAGATAGATAGATAGATAGATAGATAGATATATAGACAGATAGATAGATAGATAGATAGATAGATAGATAGATAAATAGATAAATAGATAGATAGATAGATATATATATATATATATATATATATATATATATATATATATATATATATATATATATATATATATATATAGACATATAGATAGATAGATAGATAGATAGATAGATAGATATATAGATAGATAGATAGATAGATAGATAGATAGATATAGATAGATAGATAGATAGATAGATAGATAGATAGATAGATAGATAGATAGATATATAGATAGATAGATAGATAGATAGATAGATAGATAGATAGATAGATATATAGATATATAGATAGATAGATAGATAGATAGATAGATAGATAGATAGATAGATAGATATATAGATAGATAGATAGATAGATAGATAGATAGATAGATAGATAGATAGATAGATAGATAGATAGATAGATAGATATATAGATAGATAGATAGATAGATAGATAGATAGATAGATAGATAGAAAGACAGATACACTAGTATAGATAGATTATTAAATTAAAAATTTTGTAATGCAACAATAATTTTTCCAACAACATTTTGTTAAGTATGCTTACCATGTCATGGATTTACCAGCCGAATCGAGATCATAGGCAATTGCATAGCAAAGAGCATTTGATGACACCAGACTTATCATGTTTATCAGAAAGCCAAGAAATATTTCATAGCGCAGATGCTTTTTGTTAATTCCTACCAAAAAATGATATTTTATTAATAATTTAAAGTGTTACAATAATATTCACCTTTGGTTGCTCTAGAGAGCAATATGTAGGGAATAAGCACCCCTGTCGACACAACAACATAGTTGAAGATGATCGCAAATTCTACTGAATACGTCACAAAGAAGACACCAAGAACATCGAAAAATACTTGAGGTTCACTTTTAGATTTCTATTTACATAAAAAATAAATAAATTGTTTATAGTTTCAATATAAGGTAAAACTCTATTGTATCTTAGAAAAACAAAATGGATTTTTTCTGTATCATCAAAAAGTGTTTGGGATGCAAATTTTTTATTTTACTTTGCTTTTTTTATGTTTTCAGGAAATATTTTGTGACCAAAACCAAGTTCGAAATAAAATTGTTTTTACATTAAGTCAGTATTTATAACAACTATTTATAATTGTTTTATAACTTTGTGCAAGTGTCCAGAGAAAATATGAAATTTTCCGGCCACATTTTGAAGCTTAAATTGTAAGAAATATTTAACAATAATATTATTTATACAAGTAGTGAGACCCTACAATATCTCAAAATTGATAAATATTAGGAACGAAGGTTATTTGTAAACATCTTTAAGACAAAATAGCTTGAACAAATTTTAATCACTCCAAGATAAATCATAATTTATCTACAAGTATATTCTAATGATTTGGTATTTTGTGCACCGACCGATATTTGTAAAAAAAAAATTTATTATTATTTTCAGTACTTTTCAATGGAATACAGCATGGTCTAGGTACAGTAAATCCTAATATCTATTCCCATGTAGTAAAACTTCGAAATAGAAATTTCCTTAACGTAAAATATATTTTTCGTGACATTTTACCAGCCGTGGTTAAGCTTGGGTTTCGACTTACTTTGTTATAACTTAGTTCGTCACTGTTCGCAATTAATTTTGATAATTCAAGAATATTGTCGCCTGTATGTTGCAGTGCGCTTCGGGGAATGTAGTTAATGTTGTCATATTTCGTATGATATCTGTAGCCGTTAATAAAATGTGCGAAATCAAGTCCAGGCAGGCCTCCATAATCTCGAAATATTCGAAAATCTGTATCAGATGGAATAATTCCAGATTGAAAAATCTCCTCAGCGGCAACTTGTGCACTGGGATATGGTGCTGATTTGCCGTAAAGCTGCATAAAAAAATTGGAAAAAATTGCATTTATGTTTAAGTTATTCAAGTTATGCAAATCAACAATCAATAAGGGAATTGACAATGCCAAGAATTGTCAAAATGTATATGAAACATTGTTTTAGCTAGCCTTAACAAATATTCTTGCAACCAGCCTCGAAAAGATTATCGAATGTTTTAGGGTTGATTGTATGTAGAAAAATACAACAAACAATTTTTTTGAATTACTTTTTACGAGTTTTTAAAGAAAAACAAAAATTTACTTTTATTATTTTACAATTTTGTAACTTATAATAAAAAGTTTACTTATTTCATGGCAGAACATTTGCAAGGCGCTTCGCGTGCTATGTTTCATACAATTTTGAAAGTTCTTTTATCATAACGAATTTTACGTGTCGCGATTAATTTAATTTTAAATTTAACTTTGGTTTAATAAATTAAACTAAGAAATAAAACAAAACCAAAACGAATTATTTTCACGACGGACAAACTGACCAAACAAAATATTTGATGACAACAACAATGTTGCAAACCACTCAGTCGAAGATGGGGTTGGTTATTTTTGATGGGATTAATTAAAGGACTTTTAATTAATCTCAAACAAAACTTGTGAAATACGACCTTAATTAAAGTTTTATCACACAGTGGGATAAAATTACAAAAATTTAAATAAAAAAAATTTAATTAATTTATTTTAAAAAAAAATTAACCCGAATAATAAAAAAAAAAACCCAAAAAATATATATTTTTTTTTCGTTCATAGGTCCGGAACCCTTCTGTGGAGTAAACAGTAGCTTTATAAATAATTTGATACAAGTATGGGAAAAACAAAGTCTACTTGAGCATTGGAGAGCCCAAACAGGCATGCGGCAGTCAAGAAGACTCATTGAACCTTAACAGAAAAGAAAAAAAGTGTAGTCACGAGATTTCTCCAAATCTTCGTGACTACAATTCTATTCCTCCAACGCAACTGCTCCAGAACAAAATCAAGGCTGCTAAAAAAAGGTCGTCACTCAATCAAAAACAAAATCGTTGGTTACTTAGAAAAATAATATTTGCACAAACTTGTTGTTCTACATGAACTAAGACAAAACTGTGATCTTTGCAGATGTTGTTCCAAAAAAAAAAAGTGAGAAATGGATTATCAGACATTTTAATGTAGCGAGATACGGTTTACCACAAACCAGAGTCAGTGTGAGGTAACCTGCCAAGAACCATGTACGTAAATTCCCAAAATGGGAATTTCTGTGAAATTCTGGCAAAATACAAACCTCGCTCTCACCAAATCAACAATGAATTTTGGAGGCATCTGTGCATGGTCGACTCCACAAAAGAGCATAAAGACGAGGAAACAAACAAAACTTTTAAAAATGCAGATCGGCTTAAATGTTAGAGAACTAAATTTAAAGAAAACAAATTGTAAAATTTGTATTCAGAATTCAAATACCTTTACAAGCCATGAATTGTTTGGGCTACTTTGAAAAAGCATCTCCTTCCCGGCTGATCCAACAGATTCTAAATTTATGAAGGCTGCAGAAAGACAATTATATTGAAAATTGTGTTGGTCAGTAGCAATATAGTTTGGTACCTTTTACATCCCTTGCCCACTTATGCTGTGTTATAAATCCATGTGCCGCTTGCAGGCCAGTTTCCTCGGCACCGTTAAACAGAAAAATAATCGAGTGGCGGTTACGTTCGCTATTGCGTGATAGAACCCGCAAAATTTCTAACATTACGACACAGCTTGCAGCATCGTCACTGGCCCCTGGACTTCCCGCCACTGTATCAAAGTGACAATTTACCAAAAGCGTATTGTTTTTGTTGATACTCGCTTGCTGTTCACCATGCAGTTTTACCACAACGTTCTGCACCTTACGGTATACACTGGTCATGCCATGTGGTTTAAAACCCACCCAAAATGCGCCACTCACAACCTAAAAATATTATAAAAAATCATTAATTATTTTTTAATAATAATTCACTTTTAAAGAATAAGATAGCTCTAAGCATAATTACAAACAGAATAAAAAGAGCTTACTTAATGATAGACAACATTTATAAAAAAAATATAATAAAATTCATAAATATTTGATTCCGTTAACAAAATTACCCGCTTCACGGAAAATTGGATAGAAGTGAACAACTGCCACACCCACTCGCACACTTTATATATAACGCTATATTGTCGCTAATATTAGGTACTGTATGGACAAAATTTGGTATACACGTTCTGGGAACGAAACAACTGCCACATCCACTATGCTCTTTTTTGTGCATCCATAGTGACATAATTTACTACATCACCTAAGGTGTACATGGCATGATAAATATGTATGTTTAAACATTAAACAAATCGAATGCTTGCTTTGATAGTGTGATTCTGAAGTAATAATAATAAATTGTGTATGGTTAGAAAAACTTACAAAAAGTAGCATCGACTGATGTAAACAGACTGACTTGTTGTTTTTTTAGCTATCTATTTAATATCATCAGTCGGGTTAGGTCTATTTAAAAAACTGCAAGCTAAAAACATTCCCAAGTACTCGAAAAATTACAGATTTTCTATATTTTTGATTGGTTTCCCTTTTAGTAAAACGTTCAAGTTTAAAGATATGTAAAAATATATACGATTTTTTATGTAAAGTTTATGTTATTTCCTGATTATATAAGTATAAAATATATAAACATGTGTACCTAATATATTAATTACTAGCTTAAAGTACCAGGCGATGCTCGGTTTTTTTTAAATAGAATTATGCCCAAGTTTTTTTAGTTGATAAAGATTAATAAATGTTCCAAACACACCCATGTTTTCTGGAATTATATTAGTATGAAGAAATGGTTAACGTGCTTATTTTACACCAAATTTTAATGGGAACTTATTATTTACTTAATTTCACAAGTTATGGTAGATTTCATATAGCTTATCATTGTTTTCAGAATTTTTAATTCTATTTTACTTTATTATTTCCATATTAAATATACTCCGGTATAATTTAAAATCATAATATAATAATAATTTGCTTCTAAAACAATTATAAATCTGCTGCGGTATAAGTGCAAAACCAAACACCAAAGACATTTAATAAAAAAAGAAACAATTTACAAAAACAACAACCAAACAAAATGTCTAACGCCGCCTCAAACTACGCCTACAAGCGCACTCGCGATGTATCTGCAAATTCGCCCCTTTCAAAGACACCGAGATTATCCGATTACGGCTCTACACCCAAGCTACTAAAGCTTCTGGACCAGCGCTTTCGACAAACAGAGAGACGATTTTGTGGCGTTAATGCTTGACTCAGAAAAGCGAATCTTGAGTACTCTCGGCGGACAAATTTCAGATTTGCAGCGCGATTTGAGCGCAATTACACAAAGAGTAATGCGGCTTGAATCCATTCCATCTGAGGTTGATGCATTAAAGGCTGATGTCGTCAGCTTAAAAGCCCAGCTTGCTAGGCAAGACCTGCGACCTGCGCCTACATGGGGTTCCCTTTAACTCTAAAGAAGACCTTCGCGAACTATTTTTCTCACTTTGTCAAAACATTGACATTAAACCTCCTGCTTTTAAAACCATATTTCGCATAAACAACAATTCACGCAATAAGTCTAAAATAGTCGATGCACCGATTATAATAAAATTGAATACACCACAAGACAAAAATTTTTTTTTGCATACAATCGCCGAATTCAAAAAATCAAGTAAAGATTTACTTCGACTTCACCATCTGGGGTTCGAGTCAGCCGTCCCCATATATGTCAACGAAAGTTTGACCAAAGAAAATCATAACATTCTGAAGAGAGCTATAACGCACAAAAAAAAAAACAAACAGCTGCATGCAGTGTTCACGCGCCGAGGGCGGGTCTACGCCAAGCGCTTCATTAACGATGCTCCAATATGCATTGAATCTGTTCGAGCACTGGATCTAACTGTGCGTGCTCAAAGAGAAGCGACGAATATTGGACACGACAATTGCGATTTTTTTCGTAATCATGAAGACGACAACAATAACGGCTGATTTTCTTCTTCTCAGCATACGAATGCTGTCGGCAACAACAGCAATTCTCTGTCCAAATCATTACTTCAGCAGACTGCGAGTAACTATTAAATGCAGAAATTTTGTTTTTGTTTTTTTTATATGTTGTGACTTTCTTATTCTTAGTATTATCATTTGTATTTTATGTTTATTTGATCTTATGTTATATTGTATACTAGCTTAAATTACCCGGCGGTGCCCGGGTTCTTTTTTAATAGAATCAAGTCTTATTTGTTAATTAAGATTAATAAACTTTCCAGCCTAGCCCACCATTTTGGAAATATTGGGTTGTCGAAAAAGTCTTTTCGTATTTCTAATCAAACTTCAATTTTCACAGGCTTCTCTTGAAGCCAACTTTACTAGATTAAGGGAGTTCTGCATTGACCGAAACAAATGATAGTCCGATGGTGCAAGGTCAGGGCTATATGGTGGATGCATCAAAACTTCCCAGCCAAGCTCTCTCAGGTATTGCCGAGTCATCAAAGATGTGTGTGGTCTAGCGTTGTCGTGATGGAATAAGACGCCCTTTCTGTTAATCAGTTCTGGCCGTTTTTTTCGATTGCTTGCTTCAATCTCATCAGTTGTTGACAGTAAAGTGTAGAATCAATCGTTCGACCAGGCTGGAGCAGCTCATAGTGGATTATTCCTTTCCAATCCCACCAAACACTCAGCATAACCTTTCGAGGCGTCAAATGGCTTTGCGACCATTTGTTGAGCTTCACCATGATCTTTTTTTCACAATATTGTCGTATTTGATCCACTTTTCGTCTCCTGTTACCATTCGCTTCAGAAATGGTTCGATTTCATTTCGTTTCAGCAAAGAATCGCAGATGTTAATTCGGTCCATTAAATTTTTCACAGACAATTCATGTGGTACCCAAACATCGAGCTTCTTATTGTAGCCAGCCTTTTGTAAATTGTTCAAAACCGTTTGATGATGAATGTTTAGTTCCTTGGCGATATCTTGGCTGCTTATGTGATGGTCCTGGTCAATCTTTTCTATAATTTCATCGACTTTTTCAACGATAGGTCGACTAGAGCGAGGTGCATCTTTCACATCGAAATTTCCAGAAAGAAAGCGAGCGAACCATTGTTGTGCTACACGAACTGATACAGCATCGTCTCCGTAAACTTAACAAATTTCATTGGTGGTTGCATTCTTCCCTTTTTTTATACAAAAATTTCAAAATATAGCGAATTTTTTCATTATTTTCACTCATTTTTGAACAGCTGTAACTTTTTTTCAACTTCTCCGAATTTAATTTTTTTTTGCTTAAAATGTCACCTTTCCAACACCATATGGTATGACACAATGTGATTGGTAGCACTGAAGATAGACGACTCCAACGACATCTATTGACAAAATACGAAAAGACTTTTTCGACAACCCAATATATTTGTATGAATATTTGGTTAATTTGATAATTTTATACCAAATTTTTATGCAGAACTTCCCGTTACTCCACGTTGTGTGTTTGTAACTATTGTCACCATGTATAAAATATATGATGCTAATGCGAACTTAATAACATGATAAGGTTATGTTGTTCTGGAATAAACAAACTAATTTTCAAGTAGGTTACCATCTGCGAATTCCAACGTAAACCTCGTGCCACGCCATCTTTCTCAAAACGGCGGAAACTTATTTGTACACCTAATATAAACTGAGTTTCGCAACTGTTAACCTCCCCGGTATTCGCATTTGTATGTAACTAAAATTGTAATAGCACTTTCCGGTCAGATTTAGTTACTAAGAACCAAATTTCTTCATAGTAGTACATCATGTTCCTAAGCTATGGCGGTGGGTGTTAAATTGACCCCAGTTTTGCTGAGATGGTAGATATAGTTCCCAAACACCTTCACACTAAAGATCGTACAGTATCATGTTTCTGAGCTGCAACGGTGAGCGTTCAATTGACCCGACCACGCCCACTTTTTGTAAGATGGTAGATTTAGTCACCATACACCTTTATACAAACGTTTATCTTCGTAGAGCATAGCGTTTCTGATATATAGCGGTGGGCGTTAAATTGATCCCACCACGCCCACTTTTTTTGAGATGGTAGATTTCATCATCATACACTTCTATATCAAATTTTATCATCAAAGATCACAACGTTCATGAGATATCGCGGTGGGCGTTAAATTAATCCCACACGCCCACTTATTGTGAGGTGGTGGATTTTGTCATCATACACCTACATACCAAGTTTTATCATTGTAGACCATCGCGTTCCGGAGTTACAGCAGTGGGCGTTATATTGATAAAACCACGCCCACTTTTTGTGAGGTGGTAGATTTCGTCACCATACACCTACATACCAAATTTTATCATCGTAGACCATCGCGTTCCGAAGTTACGGCAGTGGGCGTTAAATTCATCTAACCACGCCCACTTTTCGTGGAGTTGTCGACAGTGACCACACCAACTCAAATTCCAAATTTGAGATTTTTTGGAATATTATTACCGAAAAATTCGTTTTTGTTGACTTAATTTGACTACTTATTGGCGTAATATGTGGGCGTGGCAGATTTCATATAGCCTATCATTCCTTCCAAACCCATCTCGATAAATTCCAAGTTTGAAGTAAATCGGTTCAGCCGTTTAAGCGTGAAAACGGTACAAACGAAAATAAATAAATACACCTTCCTTTATAATATTAGTAAGGATGTACTTTTATTTTGCGTTTTTTCTGCGTTGCAAATCTTAAATTAATTTTTTATTATGAATTTTTCAAACGATTTGAATAATGTTTATTCTTGTTCCAAAGACCACTCCTTTAACATGGTTCGCATTTTAAGCAAATAGCGAAACGGGCTCAAGATTTGTCACATAAATGCCCAAAGCCTTAATAATAAAATAGATGAGTTTCGTATGATGTTTGAATGTTCAAATGTAGATGTTGTTTGTGTGTCTGAGACATGGTTTGTGACGTATTTAAATGACAATTTGTTTAAGGTATCTGGATACAAAATTTTTCGTGCCGATAGAGAGAGCCATGCAGGCGGAGGTGCGTTCTTTATTAGAGAAAATATACCATGCAAGTTATTTTGTAAGTCTTTGTCCAACAGTAATGTAGAGTATATATTTGTCGAAATATGTAATCGCACTGATAAAATCCTTGTGGGCTGTGTATATAGACCAAACAAAAGTTCAATACTTTTGGAACCATTTATGCAAACGCTTGAATCAATATTCTTGTTGTTTTTTAATATTGTTGTTGCTGGAGATTTTAATAGCAATGTACTGGTTGAAAACCATCTCTTAAACAGTATGCTGACTATTGGTCTTTATCCGACAAACATTAATATCCCACTCATTATTCAAAAACTAATAACACATTGCTAGATCTGTTTTTTGTAAATTACAAAGAAAATATTTTAATCTATGATCAAATTTCATCTCCGGCATTCTTTAAGCACGATCTCATTTTTTTAAATTTAGTTTTTCAAATCAATTCAATTGCCAATAATTTTTTTATAGAGATTTTAAAAATATATGTTACAGCTCATTAATTGAATCTGTCCAACATATCCAATGGGATACAATTTTAAGTTTTGCATCTGTAGACGATCAAGTAAAATTTTTACAAAAATAAATAAATAGTTTATTTGAGGACTTTGTACCATTAAAACACAAAGAAATTCAAAACAACGAGCGTCCTTGGTTTAACAAAGACTTAAGAAATCTAATACGCGAACATGATGCTGCCTACAACAAATGAAAGCGTTACAAAACATCACAACTTTCAAAAAAATTCAAAGAACTGAGAGCTCATGTTACAAATAAAGTTAGAAAATCAAAAATAACATTCTTTAAAAATCAATTCGGCAAAGCAACTGGTGCCAAAGCAATTTGGAACGAAATCCGACGTATTGGTATTTGTAAAAATTCGCCAAACAGAAGTGATACAAATGACTTAAATGTTAACGAATTAAATCAAAACTTTCTTAACGTACCTGCAACAACTGATAGATTAGATTAGATTTTAATGCATTATATATAAGTACATTTCAATAAAATATAAAAATTAATTACGACAATAATAATTTATATTGTGTGTCGTTTAAATGTATACTTATTCTAACATTATTTTTGTTATTTTAGGATTCAACAATTGTATTCATCTATATCTATATATATAAAAATTAAATTTTCTATCTTTCTATCTTTCTTTGTACCAAATGGGCGTCTAAACCATTCATCCGATTTTGATGAAATTTTAGGGAGTTGCTGTGAACACGCCAACTTAGGTTTAGGGCAAAGAAAATTTTGCCACGCCCACCTATTACGCCCACAATTTGCAAAACTAACTTAAAATATTCGATTATTTCGCTAATATTGCTCCAAAAATTTGGTATCTGAGTTTGTATAGACACTGTCGATAACTTCCCCAAAAATGGGCGTGGTTGGATCAATTTAACGCTCACTTTCAAAAAAAGGGTGGATCATTTTTACGTCTAGCACCATTTGCTCAGAAACTTGATGTGCTAAATAGAAAACATGTAACGGGATGCACCGGGAAGAATAACAGAATATACAAAATTGTCCACGCCCACTTATTACGCCCTCAATTTATTTAATTAAGTAAAAATAGATGACATTGCTAATATTGCTCCTAAAAATTTGGGATTTTGTTTCTGAGTTTGTATGCCGATAATTTCACAGCCATAACTCAAAATCTTAGTCTTATATTACAAAAAATAGGACAAACACCAATTAGGTGAAACGTATTTTCTATTTCATCCAGATTACAAATTGAACAAGAACTTGGTGGTAAATTTCTAAATGATCTACCATATAAATCAAGCAGCCCACATCTTGCTTTAAACACAATACTAGCAGCATATGCTGATTTACTGACCATGTAGTATGGAGCAATGTCATGACTTAATTGTGAGTATAAGTCATGATATTGGGAATTTACTGCACATGAGACATGTTGTTGATATTGATATTTTTCAAAGTTTTTCAGAAAAAAATTCATATGAGCATCTAGAGTAGAGGGAGAAAAATCTTGAGGCATATTAATTTCTAACTTCGCGTGTAGCTTATTCCAATCATCTGCCCAGAAGACACCTTTTCTTAAAACCTCTTTGGCTAGTCTCAATGGGAATCTCTCATGATTCATGGCAAATACTCTTTTTATGTAGTTAAAATGCAAACGTAATGTTACTGTAAATTGTGTTTTAAGACCAGTTTCTAAATGTAACATATAGTTAGGCGTATTCGTCGGGAGAAACAAAAGTTTTTTCACAAAAAAGCGAAATAGTTTTTCAACTTGTTCATAATGTTTGTAGCCCCAGATCTCCGCACTGTAGAACATTATGGACCTTGACGCAAAATAAAAGATGTTTAATTTATTTGCTATCGAAAATTTAGGGTTGTTGAAGTAGCTTAACCACGTAGCATTGATAGCTGTTTTTGCTGTAGATAGTCTATTTTCTAAATGTCTGGTAAAAGAGAGGTTATAGATTAAAAGAACACCCTAATATTTATATTCATTTACTTTCTCTATTATATTTTCCCCGTATGACCACATGAGATTTTCAGAGATTCTAGAGCTTTTCCTTAATATAAGTATTTTTGATTTGTTTATGTTTACCGATAACCCCCACATTTCACAATAACCGTATAAAGCGTCTACCATTCGTTGTAATTCCTCTGGTGTTGTGGCAAGTAAAACTATATCATCAGCATACATTAATACCTTGATAGTCGTACCGCTTATATTAACTCCTCCTGGTAGGCAATCAAGCAAGTCATTTAAGTACAAAGAAAAAAGGACAGGGTTGAGAAAACAACCTTGTTTAACCCCCTGGTTGGATGGAAAGGACGCTGATAGAGAAACCCCATTCCAATTCTGGCTTGTTGTGTTACTATAAAGTAAAATAAGAGTTTTAAGGATTTTACTAGACAGACCAAGAACAGAAAGTTTATAAAATAGTGAATTCCTTGGGATTGTATCAAAAGCACATGAAAAATCCACAAAAAAACCAAACGTTTTTTTATTCTGACTATGATTAAGATGAACAATAGAAGTTAAGTTGAAAATGTTGTCAACCGTCGAGTAGCCTTTGCAAAAACCCGCCTCAACCGCCACAACTGATAGTACTGACTGTTTTAATCAGCACCAATGTAACATGCCCAGTTTTAATATTTCATTTAGTTTTGACTGTGTCGATCAATGCGACGTCTTGCAAGCATTTTCGAACGTAAGATCTAATGTCATCGGTTTTGATTCAATCCATCCGGTTTTTGTTAAAGCTTTATTGCCAACTTTACTACCTTTTATAACACATATTTTTAATTCAATTATAACCACCTCTGTTTTCCCAAAAAATTGGAAAGCTGCCAAGATAATTCCTCTTCTAAAATCAAACAAGGACTGCAGACCTATAGCTATTCTACGTTTTCTTTCCAAAGTATTTGAAAATATTATAAATAAACAAATGTTAAAATTTCTGTTAAGCAACAACTTGATATTTGAAAAGCAGTTTGGCTTTAGGGCAAAAAGAAGCTGCATAACAGCATTCATCGACGTATCCGAAGATATCAGGCAAAAACTAGATGCTAACAAAGTAACTTTACTTACATTACTAGATCATTCTAAAGCATGCGATTCAGTCAATCATAATATTTTATTGTCAAAACTTCAAAATTTTTATATCTTTTTTTCGTTCGCTTTAAATTTAATTCAATCGTATCTGTCCGACCGTTCACAAGCTGTATCTGTAGGTAATTTGCTATCGAATTTTCTTGCTGTCCAAAAGGGGGTACTACAAGGTTCTGTCTTGGGACCTTTGTTGTTCACTTTATATAATAACGACCTTCCTAAAATTCTAAATTTTTGTAATATACATATATACGCCGATGACGTTCAGCTCTATATCAGCTGTAACAGACATGATTTGCAATCATGTGTTAATGACTTAAATGTAGATTTGGAAAGCATAAGGAAGTGGGCACAACTAAATGGCCTATTTCTTAACCCACTTAAATCAAAATGCATAATAATATATAAAAAATTATTTGACATTTCAAGTACTTTACAAATTACTTTAGATGGTTTTAAGATAAAATATGTAAACACTGCAAAAAACTTGGGCATTATTTTTAATAAGACTCTTAAATGGAACGATCACATACTTACCACCATTGGAAAAGTATATGGTATGCTTCGGGCACTTTGGGCAACTCAATATTTTACTTCCCAAAATATTAGAACGCTCTTAGCCAAAACATACCTAATTCCCACTCTTCTCTATGGATGTGAGGTGTATGCCAATTGTGATTCGGTGCATAAACATAAATTAAAAGTACTGTATAATAACATCGCAAGATATATTTTTGGTCTAAAACGTTATGATCACATCTCTCTGTCTGCTAAAAAAATATGTTCCCTAACCTTTAATAACTTATTGATTTTTAAAACTTTAATACAGTTACAAAAAATAAATTTCTTAATAAACCATCTTATTTGTATGACAGACTTCGATTTACTAAATCTACTCGTTCTCATCAAATCATACAAATTAGGCATAATTTTTTAACATACGAAAGACAATTTTTTATCTATGCAATTCGTCTTTGGAACAATTTACCAACTTTTTTACAATCCATTAACAACGCAGCGCAATATAAACGTAATCTACTTATGTATTTGTATTTTTTATTTTAGTGTTTTTAAGAGTCTGATTAATGTTTAATGTTTAATGTTTTTTTTTATTTTTATTTTTGTTACTCCTGTGATAATTAAATAAACTTAATCAAATTATCACTATTAGTTTTTAAGTTTATATTTAAATACTAGCGAATGCCCGGCATGCGTTGCAATGACACTTAAAAAAATGTTTGCAGAACTTCCCGGTACTCACTACTAACCGTTGTAGCGATTTTGAGTTACGGCTGTGAAATTATCGCCATACAAACTCAGAAACAAAATTTTTAGGAGCAATATTAGCAATGTTATCGTATATTTTCACTTAATTAAATAAATTGAGGGCGTAACAAGTGGACGTTGACAATTTTGTATATCCTGTTATTCTTCCCGGTGCATCCCGTTACATGTTTTCTATATAGCACATCAAGTTTCTGAGTAATGATAGTAGGCGTAAAATTGATCCACCCTTTTTTGAAAGTGGTCGTTAAATTGATCCAACCACGCCAATTTTTGGGGAAGTTATCGACAGTGCCAATACAAACTCAAATACCAAATTTCAGATTTTTCGGAGCAATATTAGCGAAATAATTGGATATTTTAACTTAGTTTTACAAATTGTGGGCGTAATAGGTGGGCGTGGCAAAATTTTCTTTGCCCTAAACCTAAGTCGGCGAAAGCACAGCAACTTTCAGCAAATTTCATCAAAATCGGATGAATGGTTTAGACGCCCATTTGGGACAAAGATAGAAAGAAAGAAAGAAAGAAAGAAAGAAAGAAAGAAAGAAAGAAAGAAAGAAAGAAAGAAAGAAGAATTCATTTATATATATATAGATTTTAATCTTGTAGCGATAGGATTACTTAATGCAATAAAAAAAAAAAAAAGAAATACATGTTCAAAGTTTGAAGAAAATCGGTTCAGTCGTTTAGGCGTGAAAACGGACCACACAAAAATAAAGAAATAAATATATAAAAAAAGGCTTTGCTTAGCTCTGATCAAGACTTCTACTTTTTACTTTAGAACATTTAAATAAAAAAAATGTATAATACAAAACACTTGCCTGTGTATCCAGCTCAATACGTTGGTTGCGATGGGCCATCTGTTTAATGTACGATATTTCCCGCTTAAGAAAATCCACCGCTAAAATTTCATTACTGTACGAGCCAGTGGGCCGCGGTCCAAAGCTGGTCAGTATCTTTAAATCCTTCCACGCACGCTCTGCTATAAAGGCGTTTGATTTATGAAGCAGCTCTGAGTTACCCAGCGCTTTTGGTAGGTTCTCTCTTAGATTATAGTGTGTACCAAAGCTCAGCAGAAGTACCACCACAATCACAACAAAGCCCCAAAGTTCAGACACATTATGGATGTTTCGTTTGCTATAAACTAAATAATAAAATAAGTTTAAGGATTACACATATGCAAAACTAATTTACAAAATTAAATTCATTAAATTAAGTACGGAAATTGAACAAATAAACGTCCATATCATGGTGTATAGTAATTAATATAAGATGAGGAAAGCAGACAAATTTCCCTCTTTACCTCAATATTTTTTCTCCTTATGATATTTAAAAATGGTAATATATTATGGCCAATTGGCAGTTGTCAAGAAATTTATTATTTATTATTATATAAATGAATAAACTTGTCGAAACTCATACCCATAAAATTGATAATGTGAGAAGAGACGTGCTCATATTCCGACTGAAGCTGATTTAAGCATTGCTCAATTGGCATATTTTTATAGTCTCTATAGTAAGATTCCAATGACCATTTATTAAGTAGTAAGTTGTATGACATATACATTAAGGAATGGTGTGAAATAAGAACTGGAATTTGAAAATGGCCTTTATTTAAAACTAAATCAATATCAGAAACAAGGAAGTAATCGATAAAAGATGTTGTGTGATGATGACTATCAAAATATGTTAGCATAGAGTTGTGAACAACAGACATATTAAACTTGCTACAGAAATTTCCAACAATTTGATTGTTCTGATATAAATTAGTATTAAAATTCATGTGCAGAAAGCTGCCATACGGCAAATAAATAATTCCAACTAGTATGTTTAGGGAAACGTTTAGAAAAACTTCAACAAGTAATGCCTCAAAGAAGCCCTCATCTCTTAGCGCATAAATTACTTTAGATTTAACTTTATTTTAAATGAATACACAAACGCCTCCTCCTCTTATACCTTGTTTTGAATTCTTTGATACATAACTTTTTAACCATGTTTCTGTTACACCTAGTACGTATCTAATTTCATAAATTTTTGTAGTGTAATAGTGAGGTACTGTACCTCATTATATAGAGGTACTATAGTGATTACCAGCCAATTAAGTTGCAATTTCCTTAAGCTCAGGCGACCTCTGAGTGGATGAAGCAATCAAACCAGGGTTGTCAAAAAGCTCACAAAAGACTCGATCAAACGCTCAGCTCAACAAGAAAATTTAGCTAGTTCACATGTGAGCGAAATAAATAACAACATAAACAAAGCAAATGTAAAAAATAATATCAATTTAAAATTAAATTTTTATTAAAAAAATTCAAATTAAAATAATTCTTCTAATTTTTAATAATACAAATTGAAAACTTAAAAATAAACATACTTTATAATATTTAATCAGTTTTTCAAAATAATTTAATATTGTTGGTAATGAGACTATTTATTTATTTATTTATTTATTTATTTATTTATTTATTTATTTATTTATTTATTTATTTATTTATTTATTTATTTATTTATTTATTTATTTATTTATTTATTTATTTATTTATTTATTTATTTATTTATTTATTTATTTATTTATTTATTTATTTATTTACTTAAGACTAAACGGCACAAATGTGCCGTTAAACATATTCTTTTGTAGTACTTTAAAGATATATAAATAAAAAAAATCGAAATATGCTGAATGGTTTTTTAATTAAACAATAATAAATAAAACTTTAGTGCAATAATTAATTAGAAAACTGACCTCAGAGATATTATTACTGAGAGCTTAAAATTGCTCATTGCTCCTATCCTTTTTAAATTTGTAGGTAGATTGTTCCAAATTCGAATATCGTTAATAAAAAATAACCATCGAGTTAGCTCAGCCTTGAGCTAGCTAAATCTTTTTGTTTATATATACCATCAGGTATATACATTTATGTATAAAAAAAACTTGGTTAAATGGAAAATTGCACTAACTATAAAAAGCACTGTGTAGAAAAATGCACTAAGTACAAACTTTTTACATAAAAACATGACTAGATCCGAAAAAAAAATTTTTAAATGTAAAAAATGTAGTTTTCCGATGCAATTAAAAACGTTTGTTACACATTAACTTTGAGTGACTACATTCATTTTTTATCTTTCTTGCTTCTTTGATAGTTGAGCACTAGATAAGTTTTTCAAAAAGTCGAGCTAGCTCACACTAGCTCACAGGATGAGCTAGCTCACTTGTTGAGTTAGCTTACAGGTTGAGCTAGCTCAACAAGTAGCTAGCTCAATCCACTTCTTGAGCTGAATCAAACATACATTACAGTGTTACAGTAGTCCTCCGCCACTTTTTGATATAATATTAATCATAGCCTCCGTGACATTCGGTGTAATCTTGGAAGCACAATTCGGATGAAAATAGTGCCCGCATACTCCACAGCTGATCGTTGCCGTTGATTTTCTACAGTCAGACTTACATTGATGACAAAATAGAGGATATGTTGGTGACATATTTGTGATTAAAGAAAACAAAAATTAGTAGTCAGCAGTAACGTTCAGACAGCGACGACATCAGATGGTAATTGCTTAGTAAGCGATAGAGGAGAAACGGTCAATTGTGACGTTAAGTTTGGCTTTGTGCACTTGTTTTGAGTTTTGTGTGCGTTGTCATTAAAATTTTTGTATTTTTGCCAATATTTTTCGTTACGTTGATAAAAATAGAATATTTTGTGTCAAAAGATTTTCAAAGAATTTTACAGAAATTTAAAAAATTTGGTCTACTCTCTAGCCATCAGAGTTGCCAGTCTCTTATTATTTGTAATATTGATGTATTGTACTGACCCTGTTTGAGTTTATATTTTTGGAAAAATTAAAAATATACTTATTTGTTATAGAAACATTAAAAATGAATTAAAAAAAACCAACGAATCTTATTGTCAAATATCTAAAATTTCGATTTGTTTCCCTAATCACGATCTACCGACAGTGCAGCGGATCACCGACACAAAGGCACCAGAAATGGATGGATGCCAAATATCGCAGTAAAAATTGCGATATTGCGACACCAGAGTTCTTCGCTCACCTTTAAGACACATACTAAAAAAAGACGATTTTGTCAGTAGTTTTGTTTTACTCCTAAAGAGTTAATAATTGGTTATCTACACTGACACTATTTCAATTGTTTTCTCCTATAAAGGATAAACTTAATAGAGTGGAAACACAGCAATATAAACTATTACGTCACTCAGCTGCTTAGCGACCATGGGTGTTTCAAGAGATGGGAGGATCAAATGAATTGCCCGCAAATTTAATATTTCTGTACAATATTCCAAAAACCAGTCTTCATACTGCTATGTGACACGCAACTTGTATTTCAACTTTAAAATGTTCTTTATCCGCTTTTAGAATATCAGTTGTTCAAACATTCTAAAAATCCGCCGCATTGCTACAATTAGCAGCCTGCTTTAAAAAAAATCAATTGACTGCCTTCGCCTGTTTAAAACATATCAATAACACTAGCCGACAAATTTCCAAAAAAAATTCTGATCTGAATAATTTGATATAAAATTCCTATGTAAAATGGGGCGCTGATTTCGAAAATCATAGCCAAATTAATAGCTGTCACACCGTTTAGGAGATATCGCTCATTTTTGTTGAATTTCGAAAAGATGGTGTCACGTAACTGCACCTATAACTCGTTAGAGTTAGTCGATTTTAATAAGTAAAGGTAATTGTCTATCATCATTGGTAATAACATTTTTTTGTCAGACCAACATCTTAGACGTAATTAACTAAATCTATATACAAGGTGGCTCAAAAGAAGTCATCCGATGTTGTTTGGTTCTTATTTTTTTTCTAAATAAAAAACTTCGATTCTGTTTTTTGATTATGTTTATTTAGACCTTTAGAATTAATTGTGTTAAGTCAAGAAGATGATATCGGATAAATGGGCGCCGTCACAATTGATTGCCATACGGGCTCGTTAAATCGGGCGATCTGGCGGGCCAGTGCAAATCGCCAAAACGCGAAATTAAGCGACCCGGAAACGCGGCCTTCAGAATGTCGGTTGTGGCTCGTGCAGTGTGTGCTGTTGCTCCGTCCTGTTGGAACCACATGTCCACCAGTCCTAATTCGTCCAGTTCGGGCAGAAAAAACTCGGTCAACATTGCCCTATAGCGCGCACCGTCCACTGTTGTCGTTTGACCCGCGGCGTTCTCGAAAAAAAATGGCCCGATGACTCCTCCAGCGTGAACAGCGCACCACGCAGTCACTTTGAGCGGGTGTAATGGTTTCTCGTGCATCACTCGCGGATTTTCGGTTCCCCAGAAGCGATAATTTTGCTTGTTCACGTACCCGCTGAGGTGAAAATGAGCCTCATCGCTCATTATGATTTTTGTCGAAAAGTCGTCCACTTCGGTGTCGAGATTGAGGATAGCTTGGGCATAAGCTACGCGCGTTTGGCGGTCGGCAGGCAGCAGCTGATGCACGGACTGAACTTTGTAGGGGAACATGTTCAAATCTTTCACCAAAATTCGTTGCAGGGACCGCCGGCTGAAGCCCAATTGCGTGGCACGTCGTCTGGTCGATGTTTCGGGCCTCACTTCGACGTCCTCGGCTACAGCGGCGATATTCTCGGCAGAACGGGCGCTCCGGGGCCGGCCACTATTGGCAACGTCTCGTGTGGTCCCATACTCTTCAAGGTTAGTGGCTAAACGGCGCAGTGTTTGCGCAGTCGGTGTCGGACGGCCGGGAAATCGGCGACGGAATTCGCGCTGCGCCAACACCACAGACGAATTGTTACGCAAAAAAATAGACACAATTATTCCGCGTTCTTGGGGAGTGTATCGCTCCATGGCTTATTCACTTGTATTCTGTATCTGTCTAGTTCACAAATGTCAAAACAGATTTGACATTGGCGGCCATTTGCAAAAATGAGAGCATCTTCCAATAGGGTGATTTCATTTGCGCCACCTTGTATATATAAATGAATTCTTCTTTCTTTCTTTCTTTCTTTCTTTCTTTCTTTCTTTCTTTCTTTCTTTCTTTCTTTCTTTCTTTCTTTCTTTCTTTCTTTCTTTCTATCTTTCTATCTTTCTATCTGTCTGTCTTTCTTTCTTTCTTTCTTTCTTTCTTTCTTTCTTTCTTTCTATCTATCTTTTTATCTTTCTATCTTTCTTTCTTTCTTTATTTCTTTCTATCTTTTTACCAAATGGGCGTCTAAACCATTCATCCGATTTTGATGAAATTTTAGGGAGTTGCTGTGCTCACGCCAACTTAGGTTTAGGGCAAAGAAAATTTTGCCTCGCCCACAATTTGCAAAACTAACTTAAAATATTCGATTATTTCGCTAATATTGCTCCAAAAAATCTGAAATTTGGTATCTGAGTTTGTATAGACACTGTCGATAACTTCCCCAAAAATGGGCGTGGTTGTATCAATTTAACGCACACTTTCAAAAAAAGGGTGGATCATTTTTACGCCTACCACCATTTGCTCAGAAACTTGATGTGCTAAATAGAAAACATGTAACGGGATGCAGCGGGAAGAATAACAGGATACACAAAATTGTCCACGCCAACTTATTATGCCCACAATTTGATTAATTACGTGATAATATACGATGACATTGCTAATATTGCTCCTAAAAATTTGGGATTTTGTTTCTGAGTTTGTATGCCGATAATTTGACAGCCATAATTCAGAATCGCTACAACGGTGAATACCGAGAAGTTCCGCTAACTAACGGTAGTACCGGGAAGTTCCGTTACTAACGGAAGTACTGGGAAGTTCCGTTACTAACGGAAGTACCGGGAAGTTCTGTTACCATTTTTTTTAAGTGGCATTGCAACGCATGCCGGGCATTCGCTAGTATTATTATAAATATTGAAGGGGCCTTCTGCATTTTATTTCTCTTTGGAAATAATTGGGTAACAAAAAAGGCAAATATAATTGTTCCACCATTGCATATTAAGTTGGCATTTACAAATTTTTTTTCCAAACATGTACGATGGCAAGATCAAGGAAGGTATATTTGTTGGCCCACAAATTATAAAAATCCTCGCCGACAGTGCGTTTGAAAACAAATTATCCGGAGATGAGGCTGCTGCGTGGAATTCATTCAAATTGATTGTTTCTGGCTTTATTGGCAACAACAAAAAAAAAAATATTTTATAAAAAAGTTATCACCAACATATGTCTGTTCACGAATTACGCAAAAATAGGTACGGGAAACTTTAAAATAATATTAATTAGGAGTAAACATGTCGTTGAAAATCCACTTTCTTCATTCCCATTTGAATTTTTTTCTGCCGAATCTTGGTGATGAGAGCGATGAGCATGGGGAGCAATTTTACCAGCAGATATAAATTATAGAACGCCAATATGCTGGCTCTTGGAATGAAGCCATGATGGGGGACTTCGCTTGATTCCTCTTCAGAGAAACGAATGAAAGTTTAAATAAGAGACGAATTGGTAAACAAAATTTTGTTTAATACAATCTTTACTTAAATACATATAACGATATGATTTTACTTACGTCAATAATCTCGTAATTTTTTTAAAAATTCACAACGAACCCGACGTGATGGCGAAAACTGAAAACGCCATTTTGTTTAAAATGATCCATTTACAATAATAACTTTAGAAGTCTTTTACACTTCACTATTTGTCGACCAGTTAAGTATATCTCTTCATTTGCATTTATGTGGGAAAAAATTGTAAAATCACTCTTGCATTTTCTCTATTAACGGATTTTTGTATATGATACATCGTTTTGTTCGCAATTAAACGTATTCTGACACAAAAATATAAAACCTGGAAGAGTTTTGCATTTTTGCATTTTTGTAATTTAATTTATAATATAATTCCATTTTTTTTTAATTTAAAAAAAAAAATTAAAATTTTGTTTAATTTAGTTTATTACGTCTAAGATGTTGGTCTGACAAAAAAATGTTACTACTAATGATGATAGATAATTTTATTACCTTTAATGTAATTCATTAAAATCGACCAACTCTAACGATTTATATGTGCAGTTACGTGACACCACCTTTTCGAAATTCAACAAAAACATGAAATGGGCGATATCTCCTAAACGGTGTGACAGAATTTTTTTGGCTATGATTTTCGAAATCAGCGCCCCATTTTACATAGAAAATGGATATTGGTTAACCCAGATCATTTTGGCTGTCGGGTAGTGTAATCAGTGTGTTCTTTACAATACTGTTTAAATAAAGTTACAAAGCTGATAAATATTTCTTCTCTGGCCGTTTCGGACAAGAAGGGGTTAGTAGATTAAAGTCTTAGTAACGAAAAATTATCGCTAAAGACTTGAATGACTTCGATGTATTTTTGGAATTCGTTTTCTTTTCTTTGCGTTATTTTTTTAACTAAAACATTTGATATTTGGTGACCCTAAAATTTAGATAATAAGAGGGCGTCACGGCGTATCCCTCTAAAAGTTTTCTATATAGCGCATACATTTTCTGAACTATGGTGGTGTGCGTAAAATTGATCTAACCAATTTCTAAAAGACCTTGTTATATTGATCCAACCATGCCCATTTTCGATGAAGTTGTTGACAGTGCCCAGTACCAATTTATATAAGCAACATTAGCAAAACAATCGAATATTTTCATTTAATTTCACAAATTGTGGTCGTAATCAGTGGGCGTGGTTAATTTTGTATAGCCTTTGCAGTGCATTTCTTAATATGTTTCCTACATATTGCATCAAGTTCCTCAGTTATGATAGTGGGTGTAAAATTGATCCAACTTATTTCAAAAAGTGGGCGTTCAATTAATCCAACCATGTCAACTCAGATACTAAATTACAGATTTTAAGAAGCAATATTAGCCAAATCGAATTTCCACTTAATAAATTGTGGGCGGATTTTTTATATGCTTATATTTTTTCCGGTACAACCCTTTATTTGTTTCCTATATAGCGCATCCAGTTTGTAAGCTAGGGTCGTGGGTGTACAATTTATCCGACCTACTTCAAAAAGTAGGCGGTGTATTGATCCAACTACGCCCATTTTTGTAAAGTGGTCGACAGTGGTCACTCAGATACCAAATTTCTAGCGTAATATTAGCCAAATTATCGAATAATTTTATAAAATTTTACTAATTGTGGGCGACATAGTTAAGCGTGGCCTATACTGAGAACCGGTCGCTAAAGGCTATGTGATCGGACGAAAACTACTCCATCCTTCCCCAAAAACCACCACTTTTTTACGAAAAAAAAATTTATAAAAATAGTTCCAGTGTAGATAACCAGTTTACATTCGATATTTAATATTTTAGTAAGCTTCGGTATAACCGAAGCTTATTGTTGTTTTAATCTTTCTTTTTTCTTTGTACTTTGCGCTTCCTAACAATTCAAAGGATTGCGATGAAATTAGAGTTGCTGTGGTTACGCCCGCAATTTGTAAAATGACAAGTCAAAATATTTGATTACTTCGCTGAAATCTGATATTTGGTATCAGATTTTGTATGATCACTGTCGCTAACGCCTTAAGTCAGTAACGTTATATTCCACATGATGACTAAATTCTTAAAATAATAAACTAAACTCAATTTACGTGTTGTAGGTTATAAAAAAGGAAACAATGGTACATTTTTTCTAGTTCTTATTTACCGGTATCGAAGATTGAAGAGTGGTTAAAGTCTTTGCTCGGCATTGCTGGCAAATGCTCCTTCAAATAGTTACTACACGGTACTTTATATCTGCAACAAAAAAAAAATTGTATATTATTTACTTCTTTTTTTTTAATGAAGAAATGAAGAAATGACAAGCAAAAAATATCTTTGGCCATGTCAAAGTTCAAAATTCTTTAAACTTATATTAAAACTTTTCACCACGCACATGCACCGTAGGGAATATATACAGCCGAGCAAAACGTTCAGAATTCAAATATTTTATCCAGGGAAGACTTTTATATAAATCCCGGTTAATAGCAGTTTTGGGTCTTATACAAAAAACCTGCTTTGGTGCTTATACAAATATAATTATGTTTTTGTAACATTTTAAAAATGTATGTATATTGGTACATATGTAGGCTATTATATAGAAACAAAAATCCATATTAAAATAATAAAAATAATTTAGAAATTATAGTCGGTCATGACGACTATTACAAATGCACCACATTTTTATATATCAGAATCAAATTGGGGTGGTTCATGATGATATTAAAAAAAATTAATATTTTACCACCCTAATTTTATAAATCTTTAACCACCCTTATTAGATTACTCTACTTATTTAGGATAGTTTGAGTACCGAAATATTATATTAAAGTTTTAAGGGCTTTGTTTAAACATACAATAAAAACTAATATATATGGACAACCCTAATCGTTTCCAAAATTTAATCAGTTGTTCCCAAGGACAACAGAATTTGTTGTACAGTTTCAACATAATATCTCATATGGTTCTCAAGATATCGTGTTAACAAGAAATCACTATTTTTTGCAACAGTGGGCGTGGTCATGGGCGGATTGGCTCCAAAATCTCGAGGGCAAAAAAGTAACTGATGTACAAAATTGCAGCTCAATATCTCTAACGGTTCTCCCGCTGCCGTGTTAACAAGAAATGATGACAAACAGACAGACGAACATCGCTAAATCAGCTTTTGATTTTGACAAAAAATAGTGATTTCTTGTTAACACGATTTTAAACGATATGAGACTGCTTGCTGAGTGACTTCTAAACTAAGTGCAAGTTCCTTTTGTGTTTGAGACGAATCTTCACCCAATAATTTCTCCAAATCTGCATCCTTGTAAATTTTCGGCCTTCCACTGGAAAATCACCTTTTTTAAATTTTTGAAACCACTCACGACATATTCTCTCACTCAAAGCATCCTCATTTTATGCTTCTACGAGCAATCGATGCGACTCAGCAGCAGATTTTTTTAAATTAAAAAAATAAATTAAAAGTTCCCGCAAATGACACTTAGTTGGCTCAAATTGAGACATTTTTAGATGAAGAAAAATATATGATGCTAATGCGAACTTAATAACATGATAAGGTTATGTTGTTCTGGAATAAACAAACTAATTTTCAAGTAGGTTACCATCTGCGAATTCCAACGTAAACCTCGTGCCACGCCAAAATCAAATATACAGCTGTGTTCATTGAAATAGCAGTGCAACACAAGCGAAAATATATTAATGTTTTTTTGCATATACCTTTTCGTTAGTTGCTCGTTTACATATTGGTTTTGTAAAATTATATATAGAGATAAGAAATAAGAAAAAACCCCATTAGATTTGCTAAGTTTTTGTGCTTTCTTGATATTTTTACACACGTCCAGAAATTTTTGGCTGTTCACTGAAATAGCAGTTTTTAATTTTCTTCCACGAAATGTTCCCAAAAAATTTTCAAAGTTGTGAATTGTGAGTTTGGTTAAGTTGATTATTATAATTTATATGACAATACACTATAACAATAGAAAAATTTTAATTTTAATGGGTATAGGACCTCACTGCTTCAAGGAAAAAATGTATTGATTCTTGATCTAAAAAAGAAGGGGAAAACATATAAAGAAATACAATGTTTTTTAAAATGTTCTGCCAAGATGGTATGAAATTCCATAAATTATGAACTGAAGCTCGAAAAACGTGGTGACATACGCAAAACTACAAATTTAGAGGACCGACTCATAGTGCGCTTCAGCAAAGCCAATCCTTTTGCATCCTCTAGGATTATAAAAGCGGAGCTGAAGTTGGGAATCAGCGATGTAACCATTCGACGACGACTATTGAATGAAAATCTGTATGCGCGAAGCCCACCAAAGGTGCCATTACTTAATCAAAGACATATCAAAGCCCGATTGGAGTTTGCCAAAAGTCATTTGAACTGGCTAATATCAAAATGGCGTAATATCCGTTGGGCAGATAAGTCCAAACTGATCTTGTTTGGTTGTGCAGGTTCTAGACAGTATGTCCGTAGGCTCCCGAACACGGAGTACCTTTCAAATTATTCGGTCAAGACAGATAATCACGGTGGCCTTAAAATTTTGGTATGAGCCTGCTTTTCGTGTAGCGGTGTGGGCCTAATACATTTGATTGATGGGATTATAAATAAAAATGTGTACGTGAATATATTAAGGAACGTTATGCTGCCAAATACCTGTTGAGATATACCTTTAAAATTTACATTTTAGAAGGATAACGATCTAAAACACACTAGCAAATTGGCTAAAAATTGGTTTTACTAAGAAAGGATCGATTCAATGCCATACCTAGCTCAGTCCCCGGATCTCAACCCTATAGAAAACTAATTGGGGACATCAAACACCATGTCTGGAAGCAATCCACATCTACTGCAGCTTTGGCAAATTTTTCAATAGGCATGGTCGCAGATTCCCCTTAAACGTTGTCAGGACTTGGTCGACTCCATGCCAAGTAGATGCGAGGCTGTAATAGCCAATAAAGGATACACCACTAAATATTAGGGCATAACCAAAATGTTAGTTAGTATCATTAAGTTTATAAATGAGTTACGTTGAATTTTAAAATTTTTTTTGTTAACACTGCTATTTCACTGAACATCACAATTTATCGTTTTTATTTTATTATTCAGCCATATTTGAAAAATATTGAATAAATAAACAAAAATTAATTGTTTAGTTATGTGAAAATACATACATTTAGCAGTTATAAAAAAATTTTTTCCCATAATGGTCTTTATAATATAATTTATCAATCTTAAAAGTGTAGGTCATCTGCACTGCTATTTCAATGAACACAGCTGTATATATATATATATATATATATATATATATATATATATATATATATATATATATATATATATATATATATATATATATATATACAATTGCAATTGCTTGCAAATTAATAATTTCCTGTTTTCCATAAAGACAAATAAGGTGTCATATAAAAGGTATATATATATATATATACCATGCCTCTTATATATATATATATATATATATATATATATATATATATATATATATATATATATATATATATATATATATATATATATATAAGAGGCATGGTATATTTATATATATACCTTTTATATGACACCTTATTTGTCTTTATGGAAAACAGGAAATTATTAATTTGCAAGCAATTGCAAACCTTTCTTTTTCATCGGGCATTAATAGCCAAAATGAAACTTGAATCCATGGTGTAGTTGTGTAAATTGCTTCTTGAATACTTTTTTGCTTGTGGTGGAATAATAAAAGAATATTTGAAGATTAAAAATGCGATACCTTTGTTCACTTGATTAATACAATTAATTAGTTAAGATTAGATACCAAGTTTCTTCAGGCGATACAGATTCGCAACTGGATTTAACTGTTTGTTTTTGTATTGTGCTTTTTTTTACAACTTACTTTTACGTTCTGTCCGGAATCGCGGATAAAATCGATAGTTGGAGACAGCTCAAATATGTCTATACAATTCTATGGACATTAGCGATATCCCCGCTTTGGGAAATATTACGATTATAATTTAATCTCCTTATTTTAGAATACTGCTAGCGTTTATTTTTTTCTGAATTTTATCCGGCTCGTGTTGTTGCAACTCAACTCAACTCCAAATAAATCGGCAATTTGAAACAATAGACTACCAGAAATCAGCTGCTAATGTTAAATTACACCATGCGACAAAAATAAGGTTTAATTACGTTTGAACTTTTTGGTTATACTCGTACACATTATAGATATGGGAGGATATTTGTGAAACTTCAAAGTAAAACAATTTAGATTTTTAATAATTGAATATAAAAGTTATCTGCGTATTAAAAATAAAATCTAATTTTATTGAACATTTTGCTTAAAATTCTAAAATTTACATACTTTTCTTTATCATAATTACCCTTAAAGAAGTAATAAAATGAAGCATCTCCGATTGAGTGTTTTGACCAGTGTTGCCATTAAAATCTCAGTCCAGACAAATTTGACTGTTGAGTAAATTATTTTTCCCAGACACGGCGGCTGTCGCACGGTGTTGTATATTTGTTTACATATTATTATTTGCTTGCCTTAGAAAAGCGCCATCTATCAGACATATTGGTAAGCATTTGAAAGGACTTCGTTATTAAAATATGAGAGATGATGTGTAGATGTCGCTAAACGGTGCCAAATTTTTATAGTAACTCATATTGGGTATTACAATATGTATGTATAAAAATGATCAGCATCGAATTCTGAGCCGAATTAACGAGGGTAAGCTTCTGCTCTCTCTCTCATGCAAAATCCCCCTCTTCAAGAGAAAAAAATTATAATTTCCCTATAGATAAAGGTTCAAATTCAGTATTAAACATTCAATAAATATTACGAAACTGCTCGCAAAAATAGAAGTGTTCGGATCAAAACTACTCCCCTTCCATAGTAGTAAATAAAATTACTCATGAGATCTAAAAAAATAACAACACCTACTTATACTTATGGTCGAAAGATCAGATGTTTAAAAAAAATCCGTGCGTGAAAATGGTTAAATATGAATTAAATACCAAATAGCAAAAGATTAATTATCAAAAAAACCAAGTATCAAATTAAAAAGTTGAGTACGCGTTGCAAAACAAACTAGGGAGAAAGATTATTTCTCGGATGAAAATTGGAGATGCGCATAAATGCTCCCAGAAAGTGGAATCGATATCAAAGACATATTTAAAAGTCAATTATTTTTCCATAATTGACAATCATTTAAGTATTAGTGTTGTTTTTTTTTTTGCGTTTATGTTTTGATTATTATTCTTCAGTTCAAATCATTTTACAACTCAGTTGTGAAGTACAATTCATTTCAAAAAGTTCAATGATTGCCTGGCTTAATATACCTTGGGTCGATGTTAGCGAAACTATAGGCGTGAACCAGATTAGAAATATTCTGTTTGTATTGTTAGCCATTTTTCGTGCATTCTATATATATTTTTATATTTTGTATGTCCTTCAGATTAAAATGAAAAAAAAAAACTCGTAAGAGAATTATCTTCGGCTATGACGAAGCTCATATACCCTCCGCCATTTCAGTGAAACCAAAGGATTTTCTTTGACGTCTTTTAATACAGAACACTCTTCTCGGTCAAATAATATCTTTTTTGCTTTTGTTGGTGAAACTTAACTTATCACGGAACCTCTTGATTATATACTATAGAGTAGATTTACTGCTTTTAACCAATTTAACCTTTACAAATCAATTACAATATTAATTGTTTTATTTCCATTTTCATTTGGACCAATTTAAAAAAAAATCTTTAATTTTTAAAGTTGTCTGCCACTTAATGAAATTTATGACAGAATAAGACAAAATAACGACATTTTACGTTGAGCACAAATATTCAATCGTTTCAATTTTTTTGACAGCTAACATAAAAAAATATTAAGTTTTATTTATTGTTTAGACAGATGACTGCATGAATTGTAAATAAAACCGAAAAATCAACATATTTAGAATATTTTTTTGTTTTAGTTCACGTCCGCAGCACTGGAAATTGAAACCACTTCAAAGATTTATTTAAATAATTACCGGTACGTGCACTTGCACCATATTGAGTTTGTTCTTCCGTTTGTAACGCCCAGAAGGGGGCGTGGTAGGTATGACAAAGAATATATAAATGATCAGCGTCGGATTCCGAGTCGATTTAACGAAGTCCGCCCGTCTGTCTGTCCGTCCGTCCCAGCTCACAAAAAATAGGCGTGATCGAATAAGAACCACGCCCACCTCCCATACACACAACCTCTTTTCTTGCGAAAAATATTATTAAAAATAGCTACAGCGTAAATAACCAGTTCAAATTCGGTTAATTTTGGAACAAAATGATTGTCACATTTCGGCGAAAGAAACAGTTTAAAAATTATTAGTGTCTAATGACATTGCGGAATAAGGAATTGCGCTTATAAATCGATTAAATAAAAAACTTTTTTTAAGCCTCGCAATGTTCAATTTGCTTTAAATATTCAATAAATATTGATTTGGAAAACTGTTTCTGCTATCCCTGGTGTGATATTTCAGGAAGAACAAACTTAATATTTCCTTCAGTAAATGTTTGCTTGTGGCGAAGAATTTTTCATATTTTATTTTAAGTTCATTGAATATTGATAAATAAACACTTTCAGATTCAATTTTCAGACTTTTCTTAATTAATTCTCACCTGCAAAGTAAAATGTATTCAAAAGATTATTTAGTTATTCAATAAAATAAATGGTATCCATTTCAGTACATAGTTTGTACATATCTTAAAGAATATAAGTTTTTTAAAAATATTTTTAACAGTCTGGTATTTGTTCTAGGAACTAACTAAAAAAACTTGTATTCAACGTATAAGAAAATTTGTATTTATTTGTTAAACATCTTAGCAACTTGGCAGAAACAAACGCAAATAGTTAAAGAAACAAACTTTTTTAATTTAATAAATAAAACTTAGTACTAACTCGTAATTAATGTATTTCTTTAAAAGTTTAGACCTAAATAAACGCATTCCTATTGTAATGTAATAGTAGATAAAGATACTAAAAGCATGTCTCAAAAATATTAAGGTACTTTAGCTTATTTAGTCCTTAATAACAGGTTTAAAGTGAATATGAATATTCATTTTAGGGGACATCATCAATTGACATTTAATTAAAATACTATTTAAAAATCGCTGTCGACTTTGAATCTAGGCGTAAATGCCAGTGAAAATGTATCTGGAGGCACTGCCACACAGGCTGGAAATGTTTTAATTTGCGTAACATCGTTGCATGATATATTGTACTTATGCATTATGTTGGATAACATAATAAAACCGAAACCTTTAACCAAATTCTGACCAATGCAGGTTCGCTTCCCAATGCTGAATGGCAGAAAATATGGAATATTTTTCCTCAGCTGAACTTTCTGAACATGTCCAGTGTCTGGGTTAATTTTAGGAACTGTCAACGCTTCAATAAACCGATCTGGATTGAATTGTTCCGGTTCATTCCAATATTCGCTGCTGGTATTTAACTTATAATTGTTTATAAACACAATTGTTCCTTTCGTTACTCCGTAGCCAGCCACAGCGACGTCCTTCGTTGCCACATGGGGTACAATTGGCGAGGAGCAACAGCGCAACACCTCGTATATGGTAGCCACTGTATAAGGCATTTGTTCTGTATCCGCTAAAGTAACATTGCGTTTGGAGTTACTCCCAATTACGCTGTCTACTTCGTTTTGAATTTTCTGACCCGTTACTGGATTTCGTAATATATAGGCTAGTGCCAAGATCACCAGATTTCCAATTGCCGAATGACCACCAATGAAATCTTCCAGCATATAGATTATAGTGTCGCGTGTTACTTCCTGATCTTCGGCAAGACTTTTTAACAATGCGTCAGTAAAATCTCGCTCTGGTTCGTCAACATCAATGTGACGCTCTCGGTCATTAATGATGCGTTCCAATATAAAGCGTCTAATTGCCCCTGACCAATATATTATCCGTTTCATGTGATTTATATAGAAGGGACTCAACCACGGTAGGAAGTCGACAGCATAACCCTGGTTAATTTCCCAAAAAATTTCGTCAAAACAACGTACGATGTGCTGGAAATCTTTATCATCATAATCGAAGCGCACCGAACACATGTATTGGCTGAACATGTTTGCGCAGGTCAGCTGAACAACTGGCTTAAGCGCAAATTCTTTACCGGCTACAACGGTTTGTCGTAGGCGTTCCATAAACTCCTGCATTTCAAAACAACCGACATCTGACATCTTTTGGAAGAACGATGTTGCATCACGTGGTGAACAGTGTTTACGTGCGAGATTTCTACGTTTCTGCTGCAGTTGTGACCAATCACAAAGTGCTAAAGCTGCAAAAAAAAAAAAAATATTTCAGCTTTAATGTACTTACAAAGTTGAATACATATTAAAAGAGATGCATGAATACATTATGCATTTTATATTTCGTTATTTAATAAGGTTTAAATAACTTAATTTTGTATAACGTGTTTGAAAAAATAACGAAAAAATTAAAAACCATACATATACATACATATGTACGTTCCCTAAAATTAAATATGTTGACCTAATACCTTTTCAATATATTAATTTGGATGTGGTTAGAAAAACATTTTATTGTTATTGTTGTTGACTAATAATAATAATAATAATAATAATGTCATTTAAAGCATTAATTTATGCTAAAAGTCATATCCTGGTGCAAATAGCAGAGTTGAAAACTGATTTTGATCTCGGGGAATCACGCATTTATTCATTTATTCATTCATTTATTCATTCATTCATTCATTCATTTGGAACAAAAATGACAAACAATACCGCATGAGAAAGATGGGCACAAACTGGTTAATTAACTATTTTTTTTCCTATTTGTTTACTTTACCGTTAATTTTGAAAACCAAAAAGATAATTAAATCGCGTTAAATTTCTTTTATTAATTCAAGTAAGTTTAATATAAAAATTTGTCGGGTCAAAATTTTTAAATTTTACTATACTGCATAACATACAGGAAATACATGTTAATTTTGTGAATAAATAAAAGTAAATAAATAAAAACTAATTGAATATTTAATGAATTTATTTATACAATGTTTTGAATTTTTATTTACTCTTACTTACACCACATAACATATCTAATAATTTGATTACATTATTTTTTCAAATACAATTTGTTGCTATAGAAATTTTAACTTGTAAGTTAAATTTTTAACAAAGTTGTTTAGTTTAACTTTTCTCGGATTACCGATGTTAAAATCCTAATTAACGATGCCCACCTATGATATTACAATATATACAGGTATAATTGTTCATTTAGGGTAAACTTCAGGCAAACATCTTCTCACATGAACTTTACTACGCCCATATCTTACGCACAAACGATGAAATTTATTACACAGACTTATATCACCGATATTTACCACTTCACAAAAAGTGGGCTGAATTAGACTACAGCCACGCCCTCTCGTACAATTAGCAAATATCGCTACATCGTCTCTACATGAGTGTAGTATTTACAAAGTTTAGTATGTATGTTCTGGAAACGATTATGTAATTCTTCACATAAAGTAGGCGGGATTGCATAACCGACACGCCCACTATGGGTATTTTTGCAATGCAATATTTGTGTATTTAAATTTAAAAAATGGTTACAGAACGTTTTTATTTTATTGAAAGTTTTGAACACGGGATTCTATTCTCTTTGAATTAACAAACTAATATAATGTCTTAGAATTATATTTAAATGTAATCTTATTTGTGAATAATTGCAATTTGAAGTAGCTTAATGAATTTTTTGATTTTGAATAAATTTTATATGCGTGAATTTTATTTTTTTTTAATTTTTTTTTTAATTCTTTGTGAGTGTTAACTTTTCGAACTACAGCAGTTTTGGTACACACAACTTAAAACATTTTTAAAAGGTGTGTTATTCAACATCGATACACAACCATCTAAGTCATCAAAGTTAAAATTATAATTCAATTCATTGATGTTGTTATAATAACTTCAATACGTTCAAGACAAATGTAGATTTGGTTCTTAGTAAAATTTTATCGAGGAACATTTAAAATATATAAAACATTTTCTATTTTCAAAGACGACTTGAGCTTCATTATTTAATATCATTATTAATTAGAAACTGTTATTTTTTAACCAACTTGAAATAAACTGAAAAAAAATAGTTTAAAGAAAAAAAAACAAATAAAAACAACTGTAATATATATAAGGTGAGGAAAGTAGAAAAATGTCTCTCTTTACCTCGATGTTTGTTCTGTAATTGAAATTTAATTGTTGATACAACGTTAATTTAATAAAAACAATAACGTAGTTTGTTGTCAAAAGTAAAAAAAAACTTCAAAATAAGGCAGAAATTAAAGTGAGTTCGATCATTTTGAGTTCTCATTTCTACTTTCCTAACCTTATTATTAACCCATGACTAGCATGTAGGTATGTATATTAAAGAAACACTTACAATTATTTCTATCGCCACCAAAAAGAACATTAAATCGTAAAAAATCCGGACGTCCACCAAAGTATTTTCCATTTTGATTAAGCACTTCTCGAATTAGATCCAAATTATTGACAATAAGGCAGCGTGTTGTGCCCAGTGTCAACGAGTAGATATCACCAAATTGTTTCGACAATTCCGTAAATCCTTTAAATGGCACGGAATATCGTACTAAAAGTGCCAAATTGCCTAATACTGGCCAAGGCAGTGGACCTGGTGCCTGTTTAAATTCAGTGATTTGAATACTGCTCTCGGTTTTTGAAACTAGTTTAGACACCGATAATTCCGTATTATTCGTCTTTATATTCGTAGAACTTTTTGAAGTCACAGTTACGATTCGCACTTTTCTCACGCATTCGTACACTACGCGCAAATAAGCGTAAATAAATATGATGCAAATAATTGCAATCAAAACACAGAAAGGCAATTCCATTTTAATATGCACTTAATTTGTTTATTATTTTTACTGTTATATGTTAAGTTTAATATCTTAATAATGCATTTGGTGGTTTGATAAATAATCTCAAAATCACAATTCAATTGTAATTATAATCTCAAAAATAGCGACGTTTTTAGAGCGGTTTATTTTGCTATGATGCGGTCGTGATAAAACTTCAACATGGACTGAGCTGATCCATTGCTGTCAACTCTTTTATATTTCAAGTTTCTCTTTCGAGTATGTTGAGAAAAACTTAGCCGAAAAAGAACAGAATTTATATGTGTATTTAGCCATCTGCCGGCAATGTATGGAACGAGTTTGTGTGCAGTGTTAAACGGTTTTGTCATTTCGCTAGTTGGTAGGGCTAAACAAATTTTTTAATTTTCTTGTAGACGATTATTGGATGCGCTGGCTTAGCAAACAAGTAGCATTAATTCTTTAAACGTTAACTAGAAAAACTAAGATTACGACTTGACATATTTATTATAGTAATTTTATAGTAACTAACTTGAAATACCTGGCGTTGCTCAGGTGTTTTTAATAAAATTGTTTTCACTACCACCATTTTTTTCAATTATGAGCAATTGTTATACGCGTTTTATGCTATATAATTAAAAATAATGAATGTTTTTGGACCAAAGCTAATGCCATAATGTTATCCTAATGTGGGTCCCGAAACATCGGAATACTGAAGAGAATGAGAATGCAGAGAAACTGGCTCGGAAACGTTCTGCCATGAGCAGTGTCTTCGCCGAATCTGTATCAACTCCACTAAGTGTGGGCAAGAATAGGGAAAAAACTAAATTTCTCTAAATTGCTTACAACTTTAAACAAATGACATAATTAAAAAACATGAAAAGAAAATATGTCCTATTAGAGACCAGGCAGTCAAAATAGTAGTACCTCAAAGATGAAACCAATTTCCATTTTCTCTGTGAATGCTCAGCTTTATGGAAGGTGAGGTCGCAAGCTCTACTAGGTAAACCGCTACTTGGATATATTGGTCTACGATCATAAACCACACCGACTAAATTGAGTTACACTAAATTGAGTAACACAGGAACATTTTACAAGTTGAACGCGAGTATGTGGCAACAGAAAGGCGCGAAAGCTCTAGTTGGATCCTAATGGAATCACAACTTCAACCAAACAACCAATTTCCCATTGTATCAATTCAATGTAACTTACACCTTGCGAGTGTAGTAAGACAAACCTTCTGTTGGTTGTTGTTTAATGTGATACATCCAATTGAATCAAGAATTTCCAACTCGGTTATGTTGAGCTAATTTTTAACTCTGAACATTTTGGTTCATACTAATTTTTTGATTCATAAACTTGTAAATATTTCTTTGTTATTGCCCGTAACAGTCAATTCTTTATGCTTAATTTTTGTTAATTCATTTTTAGAACTAAAAATGTTTTTGAATGTATTTATTTTATGCTGATTGGAAAGTATTTTGTTGATGTATACAGGTAAATTTCGAGCTGAAACACTTCGGGTTTGACAACCCTATGCAAGAAGTCGAAACTTATTGTTATTTTTTTTCACAGTCAATGCTTGCTGCCACAACAGTAAATCGCTGTTTCCATAACTGATAACTTTGGGCAGCAGACATTTTTTCTTTGCAGTTTCTACGCTTGGAAATAACAGATTTTTTTATCGTCTCCGTGGTGAAAACACATTCTTTGTCTTAGTAAAGTTGTAATATAGTATACTCGGAAAATTTGCAACTTTTTGATGGACATCAACGGTTTGGTACTTGAAGCATTATTTGCGTGCATAATGCCGCAACTAAGAAAAATTATATTTTTTAAAACGCACCAGATTAAAATGTTTGAGTGCATAAAGAAAAATACACATTTTTTAAGCAATTCTAAAATGCTTTTCAGCTGCTCATTAAACCAAAGAATCATGTAATACCGCTTTGATATACTTTAAACGTTTTTTTTTCTTTAGTTAGAGCTTTAAGTGGATAGTGTGGCCAGTAGATTGGAAGACTGATTCTTCCAGATTGCATGGGACATGCACATTAATTTGTTTAAGGTTTAATATACTTTTTAATAGTCGAATGCATTTGTATAATTTCGACTTCGCCGGAGTTTGTGTTTTATCGGCTTCTCTTATTGCCCACATGCAGTTTTATTGTTGTTTTTGTTAAAATTCATAAAGTTGGTATATACGTGTATATGTACATATGTATGTATTAATATGTATAAATAAATATTATTATGTTGGTTGGTTTTCTGTTTTTTAATTTTATATATCTGTAATGTTAAATAATTGTTGTTAAAAACTGGGAATATGATTTCACAGTGTTGTACATTTTTATAATCTCAGATATTTCATTTATATTGTAAAAATTCAGTTAAATTCCTAAGCCATGACATATATTATTATAATATTACGTTTGAATGAGAAAAACCTTTAATTACAGACAATTTCAAATTGTAAATGCTATTAAAATTTTGGAAGCTATTCAGTTTGTTCTTCAATATGTAATGCCCATATGGTGGCGTGGTAGAAATGTCAATTTATAAATCGTGCTACACTTAAATTGTATTTTCATTTTTATTATTTAAAAAAAAATGAAGGATACACATTATTTCTGGAGAGAATAACTGTGGAGTACATTGGTTTTGTGGCTCCGCTGTACAAATAGAACTCACATAATTCACATTGTTTATTAAAGGGGGTGTGTATTTGCCATTGAAATTTATAAAAATTAAGTTTTTATTGTACGTTAAAAGTAATTTTTTGGATTGGACTGTCTTTTAGGTATTCATTAGGTATACTAGTTTCTTTAAACACCATCAATGAATTTCCTGTTTCTACTTTTTAACTATTTCTAGTTGGGTTTTTTATTAACTCACATACGCACATAACGCAATTGAAATTAAAATGTCAATTAGTTAATATTTTAAATAAATGTATTAAATATTAAAAAAAAAATAATTAAAATATATTGGGTTGTCGAAAAAGTCTTTTCGTATTTCTAACCAAAGTTCAACACATTTTTTTTATATTTATTGAACCAAATATGTTCCATTTTGGTCGACCACCTTTTGCCATTTTTCCGCTAGAGACATTATTCCATCAGTGTAAAACTTTTGTGGTTTCTCGACGAAAAACTGCGACAAGTAATTTTCACAGGCTTCTCTTGAAGCCAACTTTAGTCCAGTAAGGGAGTTCTGCATTGACCGAAACAAATGGTAGTCCGATAGTGCAAGGTCAGGGCTATATGGTGGATGCATCAAAACTTCCCAGCCAAGCTCTCCCAGTTTTTGCCGAGTCATCAAATATGTGTGTGGTCTAGCGTTGTCGTGATGGAAGACGATGCCCTTTTTGTTGATCAGTTCTGGCCGTTTTTTTTCGATTGCTTGCTTCAATCTCATCAGTTGTTGACAGTAAAGTGTAGAATCAATCGTTCGACCAGGCTGGAGCAGCTCATAGTGGATGATTCCTTTCCAAACTCAGCATAACCTTTCGAGGCGTCAATCCTGGCTTTGCGACCATTTGTTGAGCTTCACTACGCTTGCACCATGATCTTTTTCGCACATTATTGTCGTATTTGATCCACTTTTCGTCTCCTGTTACCATTCGCTTCAGAAATGGTTCGATTTTATTTCGTTTCAGCATAGAATCGCAGATGTTACTTCGGTCTATTAAATTTTTCACAGACAATTCATGTGGTACCCAAACATCGAGCTTCTTTTTGTAGCCAGCCTTTTTTAAATTGTTCAAAACCGTTTGATGATGAAAGTTTAGTTCCTTGGCGATGTCATGGCTGCTTATGTGATGGTCCTGGTCAATCTTTTCCATAATTTCATCGACTTTTTCAACGATAGGTCGACCAGAGCAAGGTGCATCTTTCACATCGAAATTTTCAGAAAGGAAGCGAGCGAACCGTTGTTGTGCAACACGAACTTTTTTTTGCTTAAATGAAGCTTAAAATGTCACCTGTCCAACACCATATGGTATGACACAATGTGATTGGTAGCACTGGAGATAGACGACTCCAACAACATCTATTGACAAAATACGAAAAGACAACCCAATATATATGTATATGGTTCAAATTCTCAATTATGCTGTCCGGTTTGTGATGTAAGGGATGCTTACGTCGCAGACACTCGATCTGATCATTTAACGCTTCACCTTATAATTAAGGTTTCTTTATTTTTCGGTAATAGTCGAAACCTCCACCGTATTTGTTATGATGGAAGTGTCCCTTCCAAAAAATTACTGGTCTTCTGCACTGCGACTAAATCTTGCCGAGTATGAACATAGTTTTATGTCAAACATTTTTAACGTGCGTATTGTTGTTGCCACTTTTATGACCTTCGCCACGTTACAATTTCATGAAATCTAAAATAGTCTCTGAAAATGAAGTGAGTAATAATACAAATATTAAATAATAAATTTTGTAAACTCTTTATTTCAATTTAAAAAAATTGTCATTGTTTCTTAAAAAAAAAGTTTTTTTTTATGTATTTCTACTGTACTCAATGCGTGACTTAATTATGTGAGCGTACTATATTAAGCACATTTTCGTATAAGAATGAGTGACTATATATTTCCCTCTAAAATCTTTTAAAAACAATTTTGCTGTTTAAAGCATAAAGTATTGATCTCAACTTTATTTTTTAAATTATCAAAAAAAAAAAAACATTTTGAAAACTACTAATTTCTGCTTTCGGAGAACCTCCAATATTGAAAACTGCATTTTTTCTTATTTAATACCGAATGAACTTATTTAATACCGAATGAACCTACATAAAACATAACTACAAAAAATAAACTAGTAAGAGAATTATCTTCGGCTATGCCGAAGCTCATATACCCTTTGCCATTTCAGTAAAACAAAAAAATGTGCTTCTTTTGCCACATAAGTGCTACACATTCTTATCGGATCAAGCCCCTTTTTGGTCAGTAGTTTTTTGATCCTACCAAAGTGTTAGTACCGAATTTGAACTGGTTATTTCCGCTGTACCTATTTGTAATCATATTTTTCCGCATGGAAAGAGGTGGTTTGTATAGTGCGCGTGGTTCTTATCCGATCACGCCCATTTTTGTGAGCAGTTTTGTGTAACCGCTTGGGAATAGTAGCTTACATTCCGAATTTCAGCTCGATAACTCTTAAGCTACGGCTGTAATCGCTGAAACAGACGGACGGTCAGACAGACAGACTGACGGACGGACATCACTAAATCGTCTCAGAATCCGACGCTGATCATTTATATATATATATATATACTTTGTCATACCTACCACGCCCCCTTCTGGGCGTTATAAAACGGAAGAACAAACTTAATATACCATTCGGTATGTACATTTGCACTTGGCGAAGAGTATAATAAATGCCTCAGATGGTATCGCTTTTTTCATTCGTTTGTATTCAGAGGTTCTTGTGTTTTGAGATAAACGAAGCAAATTTTCAAATACGGAAACACAATGCTTAACTAAGCAAGCAGTGCTGTAAGATAATATATGTTGAGGTGAAATTTTTTGTTGTAATTTTGGTGTAATTTTTTGTTGTTTAAAACAAATGATAGATCAGTCTATTGTAATTATTAAATTATTTAAGGGGAAACATATTTTAAACACTTTTATAAGGGTATTTATGTATCGGCGTAGCTGAAAATAATTTTTTTTACTAGTTTAAGTGTCAAATTAACAGTTAACAGTTATTTCAAGAAACATTGTATTATTGAAATACAGTCGTGTCTGGATATAGTGAACTAATTATTGAAAGGCCCGTTCACAGTATTGAGGATGTTTACAATATCAAGGTAAAACTTTTTGTTCAAAAACTCGTTTTATTTGCTCAAAATACACAAATATATTTTTGCCAAAGATTAAATGCTCACTCCTTTTAAATTTGTTCATCAATTTCTAACTTTTCCTTTAACGAAAGGAATTTCCGCAATGACATGATTCCACTTCGATTTTTTTGAACTTAAAAACTATTAAATACATATAAAAAAAGCTCACTTTCAACCACAATCGGTTTGCACTCGACAAAAAACATAACCACCATCACATAACCTCCAAATCTGCATCCTCGTAAATTTTCGGCCTTCCACTGGATCTTTGTCTTTTATGTCAAAATCACCTTTTTTAAATTTTTGAAACCACTCACGACATGTTCTCTCACTCAAAGCATCCTCATTATATGCTTCTACGAGCAATCGATGCGACTCAGCAGCAGATTTTTTTAAATTAAAAAAATAAATTAAAAGTTCCCGCATATGACACTTAGTTGGCTCAAATTGAGACATTTTTAGATGAAGAAAAATATATGATGCTAATGCGAACTTAATAACATGATAAGGTTATGTTGTTCTGGAATAAACAAACTAATTTTCAAGTAGGTAACCATCTGCGAATTCCAACGTAAACCTCGTGCCACGCCATCTTTCTCAAAACGGCGGAAACTTATATCCAGCTGTTCACTATATAAGGTGTTCACTATACCCAGACACGACTTTATTAATTTCGTAAAAAATGGAGATAGAAGCTTTTGAATATATCTCTTGAAGCCCTCAATATAATTTTGCAAGGTCGTAATTTTTTCTTTAAAAAATGCGAAGTGTACATAAAGGAATGCATTTAAGCAAATATTTATGACTATTCGTACAAACAATTGAAAATATATATAATAAGCATTTTTATAAAATGTGTTGTAAAAATTGCCAACTTATTAAGAACGATCCTATTTCAGCTAATTAAGTATGTCATACATACATACGGTACAAATTTGAGTATTCCTTAGGTATGATTATGTAGTTATTAAGGGTTGGTTCATTAAAAAATTGTGCACTTATTTTTTAGCTCAACTTGCTTCTATAAAAATATTCAAATATATGTAGAAAGCGGCAATTTTACTGGAGAGCCACAAAATTTCAGCCTTGAGAAAAATTTCCAAACTCATAATCCCCAAAAACATCATCCCAAAAACAAAACTAGTAAAGGAATTATCTTCGTCTTTGCCGAAGCTCAAATACCCTTTGTCATATCAGTGACATCAACAAATTTGCTTTGGTTAGTAGATTTCTGTTATTACTGAACTGGTTATTTACACTGTAAATATTTTTAAAAATTCTTATCCGATTTTTTGTGAGCAGTTTTGTGTTACTACTAAAATGCTTAATATTCAATTTGAACTGGATATCTGCACTGGGAACTATTTTAATTTTGGTAAGTGCATTTGCACATGGCGAGGGATATAAAAATTATTATTCACAAAATCCCAAATTTTTCAATTATATGTTGCTCTCTAGTACCTAACATGTGACTATTTTTATTTCGTTTTTTAATGGGGATAATATTTTTAAGACTTTTCATTTTGCTGATTTTTATTTCGTGGATTATAATTTACATATTTTTTTTGGGGTTTCGTATCCAACTTCTGTTTTAGGTATATTGTGGGTGGAAAAAAAATAGTAATAGACTGAATGATTTCCAGCTCACGTTTGCGAAAATAAGCTAGAAACCAAGCAGCAAAGTTTGACATCGATTATTAAGTCAAGAAGATCGAAGGTTTTGTGATATAAACTAATTTTTAAATTTAATAGGAACAAACGTTTTTGAGAGGCCATGGGTCGGACGTGGTCCAAGCTATTTAATAGCTTTTACATGGCAAGTTGTGTTGTTGTTACTCGCAGATGCCAAATGCGGCGGTCGTACAGTACCAGCACAAATGTGCTACAAGAAGCAAATTTTTTTGGTGTCTCTAAAATGGCTGCATATCTGAAGTAATTCTCTTACTAGTAATTATTCGATCTTGTAAGTATAGTAATTTTTGTTTTGTGTGAAAAAATACTGAGAAATAGTTGTACTCGATATAAATGTGATCCTTGTGAAAAGGATCTTAAAATTTTATAAAAAAATTAAATATTCTAATTTTAATATATACTAGCGAATGCCCGGCATGCGTTGCAATGCCACTTAAAAAAATGTTAGCAGAACTTCCCGGTACTCCCGTTAGTACCGGAACTTCCCGATACTCATCGTGGTATCGATTCTGAGTTACGGCGGTGAAATTATCGGCATACAAACCCAGAAACAAAATTCCAAATGGGCGTCTAAACTATTCATCCGATTGTGATGAAATTTTGGGGAGTTGCTGTGCTCACGCCAACTTAGCTTTAGGGCAAAGAAAACTTTGCCACGCCCACCTATTACGCCCACAATTTGTAAAACTAAGTGAAAATATTCGATTATTTCGCTAATATTGCTCCTAAAAATCTCAAAATTGATATCTGAGTTTGTATAGACACTGTCGAAGTTGGATCAATTTAACGCCCACTTTGAAAAAAAAATAGAAAATATGCGATAACTTGGCTAATATTGCTCCTAAAAATTTGGTATCGGAGTTTGTATTGGCACTGTCTATAACTTCACTAAAAATGGGCGAGGTTGGATCAATTTTACGCCTACTTTCAAAAAAAGGGTGGATCAATTTCACTCCTACCATCATTGCTCAGGAACTTGATGCGCTATAACATGTAACGGGATGCACCGGGAATAATAACAGGATATACAAAATCTGCCACGCCCAAATTTTGTTTAATTAAGTGAAAATATACGACGACATTGCTAATAATATAATATAAAATAATAAAAATTTGAGATTTTGTTTCTGAGTTTGTATAGCGATAATTTCACCGCCGTAACTCAGAATCGCTACAACAGTGAGTACCGGGAAGTTCCGCTAACAGGGAGTACCGGGAAGATCTGTTACCAAAAATTTTAAGTGGCATTGCTGCCGGGCATTCGCTAGTATGTATATAAATGTTTAGACACTTTCATTTAAAAGCCGGTGCGAAATTGTATTATTTTATACCGTGCGCCACGCGCATGCTCGTACTTAAGGGTATATTGAATTTTGACTTCCACTTGTAACGCCCATAAGGAAGCGTGGTAGGAATGGCAACCATATCATACTATATAATCCAACGTCTGTCTGTCTACCTATGTGCCAGTTGTTCTGGGTAAACTCGAGAACCACTTAACCGATTTGGTGCACAGAGCCTGTAGCGACCAGATCTTAGAATAGGCTATATAAAATTAGACACGCCGAACTATACGCCCACAATTTTTGAAAATATTTGATTATTTCGCTAAAATTGCAACTAAAAATTTCAAATTTGGTATCTTCGTTGGTACGCTCACTGTCGATAACTTTATCAAAAACGGACGTGATTTGATCAATTCAATACCCATCGCCGTATGGTTAAATAATATAAAGTTAGGAAAGTAAAAACTCACCTCGGCTTCTGCCTTATTTGGAAGTTTAATTTTATATTTTTGATAAAAAAATACTTTGTTCTGTTTAATTACTTGATAATTTTGTAGCAAACATGGCAACTACACAACAATTTTGTTTTCAAAGAGAGAAACAATTTTATTTTTGACAATAAACTACAATATTGACAACTGCTCAGAAATTCAACTTACAAAGAGAGAAACAATATCGAGGTGGAGAGAGACATTTTTCGACTTTCCTCACCTTATATTTATTACACCATGCATTGCCGTACATCAGAAAGGTGATAATATTTTTAATATAATAACTATGTTGCATAATAGATTGGAAAAGAGCTACAACATTTTTAGTTACATATAATGTGATTACCGGGAAGGTTAATTGATATGGTGCCGAAACTTGGTGTGACGTGTTATATATAAAAACTCAAAACGAAGAGTACCGGAAAGTTCACAGGAAGTTTTGCATGCTAAAATAATATAATTTTCTGTGAAAGTGTCCGATTTGTCACAAATACAATTCCAGAAAAAGAAGTTCATTATTAAAAAGATAACTTGTGCAAAGCTATAAGATTGTATATATGTATAAATGATCAGCGTCGAATTCTGAGTCGATAAACCATCGACCAAATGTATGTCTGTCTGTCTGCATTTCACTGCGATCATAGCCGTAGTTTAAGGAATATACATAGAGATAAATTTTGGTATGTAAATTATGGATGTAATCATTCGGACAACCAGAAAGCCGCCTATCTTTCTAGTTTTATTTGAATGAAACAAGACAAAATTTAAAAAATTAAGACATTTTATTTTGTATCATTAAAATTCTCATAATTTTAATACAAAAATACTCAATTGTTGTTGTGCTAAAAAAAATAATGGGGTTGCATAAGAACAAGTACTGGAAAGTTGACTGGGCTGTAGGTCTAGGTTAGTGGTAATTTTTGTTTTACGAACTTTTCGTCGGTAGACATAATTTTTTTACTTCGAAATAAAGGGTTTTTGAACTCATTGTATGTAACAATTATCCTCTTTGAATAAGAAATGTCACGAGACAAAAACTTCATTTATGCTGATGTATTGAAATTCGAACTTCATTAACATTTAATATAAACAAATTGATTGCAATGTTATAATATTAAAGGTAAAGTTTGCTTAGTCTGCATCTATTTGCATTATTTAAATTATTAAATCTACATGTATTTAAAAAAGTTTAATTCATTTTTCTGCCTAGTATCATTCAATTTTTAAATACACTCAAATATTTTCATTCTTCACCACATTTGGTTCTTTCGTCATATCTGCCGTCCAAACAAAGTTGTATTTTAAGTTCTTACGCTATTTCTAATTTTCTTACAACAAACTTTTACTTAAGTAAATATTTTTTGTGACAAATCATTGCGTAGTCATAAATTGACTCCAAATGAAAATGACTGCCGTTCTCATTGCAAATGGCATAGTGGAAACCAGGCATAACAAGTAAGAAATTATAGACGGTCATACCGACTATTACAAATGCACCACATTATTAAATATTTCAATCAAATTAGGATGGTTAATGGTGAAATTAAAAAACAAAAAAACTTTTAACCACCCTTATTTTATAAATCATGAACCAATCTATTATTAGATTACTCTACTTATTTAAGATCGTTTGTGTACCAAAATAATCCATTAAAGTTTTAAGCGATTTATTTAATCGCATAATAAAAAAATAACAAACATGGATCACCCTCAACGTTTCCAAAATTTAATCAGTTGTTCCCAAGCAAACAGAAAAAAATGTTTTCTGCGATAAATTGTTTTGCCCAATTTTTTATTTGTGAGTTAGATATTTTGGGCTTATTGATCTTAATTAGCAAATGGAATTAAAAACGTTTGTATTCATTATTATAATCAAGGTTTCGATGCTTCTTTGCCACCTTCTTCAAGATTGTTAATTTTTTGTAAAACTGTAATGAACAATTTTTTGTTTAGAAAATAAACAAATATTTAAGGACAAATAACCTCGTCGAAAATCCTCTTAGCAATACCCTTCACTCGGGTAATCATTCATTTGAAGTATTATTTCTATCTTCCCTATATTTTCATCATGAAAACGCGTGTCGCCGAGTGTTAAGTTTTTATTTATCAAGTTGTTTGCTCTGTAGATCTTTTGTTTTAATGGTTGGGTGGAGTTAAAAGTCATCATTTTCCAGATGCTATTGTTTTTTTTATACTAATTTGTGACTATTTTATTATTTATTTTGTAATATTTTTTTATTTCTATTGTAAATTGAAATTGTTGGTGATATTCGTTAAACGTATTTAAAATTTCGTTTTTATCCTTAATACACATTATAGCAAAAATGTCATCTACATATTTTACAATGTATTTTTTTTTATCGAATTTAGTTTTTCAATTGCATTATCTAATAAATTGTCCAACACTATATCTGCAATTGTAAGGAACGAGGATTGCTCCGGTATGCAAGATGTTTGTGTGTTTATTTTATTGTCAAAGTTTTAATTATTTCTTTAAAGAAACCACCAATATTTTAAGAAACTGTCGTTAAGGTATTATAGTATGTTGAATAATTTTGATATATTGTTGCATAATTATTTTTATGACTAAGTTCGTTGGATTGTTGGTAAAAAGAGACAAGTGATATTAAAATTTCTTCATCTTCCAGATTTAGACCAAAAACTCACAAATCATCATTTATTAATATCCCTGGTTGCCGTCTGTCAAAATATGTCGGCGACATTTTAAAAAATCTAACATCAATTAAAAGAACAATAGTTCTTTTGATCTTTTAATTGAAATGGGTTTTTTGTTATATTTCTTAGATGTCAGATTTTTCAAAATGTCGCCGACATATTTTGACAGACGGCAACCAGGGATATTAATAAATGATGTTTGTGAGTTTTGGGCAGACCATACAGTGGAGGTGTTGTTGCAAATGGGCACATTAATTGAAATATAAGTTTTAAGTCGATATCTTTTTTTTCGTATAATTCGTTTATCAATCTGTTTTTTTATCTGCTCTTGTGATAACTATTTTATTTAAGTGTTGTTTCAGAAATTATAAAGACTTGGTAAAGTTTCGACAGCGACCATACCAACTCATTTCCACAATTTGTTGGCATGGCAGATTCTTCATTCCGGGTGTATTACTATACTGCTCTGAGCTATGATGTTGGGCGTAAAATTGATCCGACCTATTACTAAAAGTGAATTTTTTGTGAATTTATCGACTGTTGCCATACGAACTCAAATACCAAATTTCAGAAGCAATATAAGCGAAAAAATCTAATAATTTTAGTTAATTAAAAAAAACTCTATAAGAGGTTTATGCCAGATATAAACCTCAAATTTTATGAAGCTATAGCTCCAAGCGTTGAAATCGGACCCACACAAAATACTTGCATACAGCTAAAATCAAAAAAATTTGATTTTAGGCCAGAAGGAAGGTATAAAAAAATTGCATTGACCTATTTTAAATCACTACATCTTTTGTAATACATTTTTAATTTAACAATTTACCCGTAACTTGACTTTTTTAAAAATAATATTTATTTAATTTAAGTTTTCAATCTTAATAATAGTGTATTTTTGTCTTTAATACTTTCAGAACGCTGTGCATACTAATATTTCGATCTAAGTTATATTTGATATTCTCGTGTATTGTTAAGTTCACACTTTGCTGTGTGGTAGATAATATTGTAACTGATGTCTAGACAGCATCTGCTGGGCTTTGAAATTCAGAGAGAGCGTGAATCGGATTTTGAACCTTCTTTTGGGATCCCTTGCGAACCTTAGCTCGTACTTCTTCGGGTTTCTCTGGTCTTACTAAAGGCTTCTTTTCAGGAGCTTTCATTTTCCAAACGACAATTGGTGACTGCAATAAAAAAATAAAAAATATTTTTATAGTATACCAATTTTAAGTGTAAACTTTTTAATAGTAAAATAAAATAAGTTCTTGGTGATGGTGTATGCACCTCACCATCACCATTTAAAATTGTGTTTTTTAGAGAATTTTTTCTATTACAACAATTAAATGATTTATTTTGAGCATTGAGCTTGGCATTGTGAAAATAAATATCTTTTAAAATTTATGTGATTAGTTCGAAACGTGTTTAAGGTATCGGCCATTCTGATATGGTTGTAAATTTAAAAAAAAAATTTAAATACTGTGCGCAACGTTCCTGCTGTGCGAGTTCAATCATGTTTAAGACGAAATAATTAGAAAAATATTAATAAATAGAGTTGCTTCCGTTGATCAACTTAGCAATGCGCTGGTGGGCTATGTATAAGGTGGACGATGATTTGGTTTCTATAATTTTTCGCAGTTTAGTTGGCAAATATTTTTTAATCAAACACAAAGAATATATTCGTATAATGAAGAAAGAAAATATATTTTTCATTTTCGAAAAAAAAAAAAAAAAAAACATTTGCTAGGAAACGTTTAACCAGTTTTTAGCGAAAGGAAACAATTCGTAATCATTGCAACTAACAATTAGTCTGAATTTTACAACAGAAAAAAAATATTAACGCGTGGATCTTATAGTGAACTAAAATATAATACTTAAAGTATTTTACGTCGACGACTAGAGGTGCTTAGTTCTAAGCAGAAAAGGACTTTGTTTGACTAAACTCTTGATGCTAGAGCCATAAGAACCATAAGCCTAGAATTACTTTGGGCTTAGTAAGAAATCAAGATAAACATTTTTGAGAACACCAATTAAGTATAAACTTTGAGTAACTTACCGCTACAGTTCCTTGGCGTGTGTATTTCGTCGATGCAACATATGAATATTTTACTGTTAGTACAACAGCATTCATTAGATTTTTAGCTGCCTGAATAAGCGAAGTGGCACTGTCCAACTGCAAACGAAAAGCAGGGTAGGAGGAGAATAAAGAGAGTTTAACAAATCCGATCTTTAAAATACGAATAAAATTTTAAAAAACTTACGCCTGATACAATCAGTTCACCGCTGATATTTTGCACATCGGCTTTGACCTTTGACGTAATCTGAATCTGGTGACAATAAAGTGCAATACGTTGCAAGTAGGCAAGAAGATCCTTCTTAGTGCTGCTCTCAGGGCATTGCTCTGCAATCTCACGTGTTAGTTTGTCTAGCTTTGTGCCAGCCTCAGAGATTTTTTTTGCTGCATTAATAACATCCATGGTGGTCTTTAATGGGCCACGACCGCTATATTTATCGAACAATCAAAATAAATACATTATTTTTAATACAAATTATATAAGATTTCAAACAACATCTACAACATCTTGAAAATTAACAGTCATTCCTTCGCTTTGATATCGTTAGAAAAATTTTTATTTTGAATTTTCTTTTCTTTCCCAATCAAAAATTCGGCCTCTGATTTTTGAGTGGTATTTTCTAAAACGAACCTTGTGAGAGTGTTAAAAACTAAAACAAATAAACTTTCTCTGCCCTCTCAATTTTCGACGGGGTCGAATGTTATAAGTGAAATGAACAGATACAAAAAATGTTTCTAACAAATACGTTAGATAAGGAAAGATATTGGGTTAATTGTTCCATTTAAAATAAGATGATACATTAGTTTTGCCATTTCGCTAGTTAGAAATAATAATTTAGCTGATAAATCCGACTGAATTTTTTGTATTTTTTTTAGCTTGAAAATATTGTATATTGTGTCTTGATAGGACAATTATTAATAAAAAGATATTGTCATTAATCTTTTTAATTTACAACATTTGGTGAGCATTTATATGCCATAATTGAGTATTGTTTTTAATTTATGTAAATTACCGCGTAAAGTCTGTCATTTCCATCATTATCATACACATGTGCTTAGCAAGAAATATAATATCATTGCCGGTGTCATCCCATTTGGCTACTTCTGAGTCAAACGTCAACTTCTCTCGACGGAAAAGTTCAACTTGCTGTGCAATTTTTTGTTTATCCTCCTCAGTCATTTTACGCATGGCTTCCTAAAATGTGATACAAAGGAATTTATCAAACATATATTAATACTAAAATAAAAATACAATATACAACATACCCTAGCAGTACAAATGCCACTGATATCAGGATACTCGTCCACGGTTTGATCTCCAGTATGGGCGCTTGCTGCAAAAAAGTAAACACGATTAATAAGTACTTCAATTTGCATGTGGAAGTTACTCTTCATATTGTGTTTATTACTATTTTGTATTTATGTAGGGTAGTCACAAACGTTTGTGCCTACCCTACTTTTTAAGAAAGAGTAAACTCTTTTTTTAAAAAATTTACATGTGCCACTTTTTAATAAATAAACACGCTATGAAGTTATTTTTTAATAGGGCTGCTTCAACAAAAGTTTCCTGTGGTACGGGTATAACCGCAAAAGCCATAAATTTTAAACGTTTGACAGAAAGTGATATTTTTCTAAAATATTTAGTAAGTAAATACTATATACTTTAAATAATTTGTGTTTGCTGTTTCAATTACAATTTTCTAGTTTTGCATTTTATTTAAAAATAAAAAATTTTATTTGGATGTTAAAACATGGACCGAGGAAAGCGGTTAAAAAAAAAATTATTGGAAAGTTCCAGCATGCAAAATTTAAACTATATTGTTCGTTAATCTTAATTTATTAAGAGTTCAAGTAGTTCTACTATACGTGTTGAAAAGTTGGCAGCCCTATACATATACTTAAAATTAAATAAATGAATTTTGCAAAGTGATGACATTGATGACTATTGTAATAAAATTGATTAAAAAACTGCCTACGTGAAAGCTTCTCTGGTTGTTTTATATCGACTTAAATTTTGCAATAACAAAACTTTTACGCATTGATAATTAGTAATATTTAGTTTAAAAAGTTGATGCCTTAAAATTGTTAGTTGGTTTGAATTTTACTATAGATAAATATTACTATTCGTAATGGTAAATATGATTTTTGTTTATGATTAATTTTCTTATATATTGTATTAATTTATTTTATAATACTCACTATGGAATACAACATTAAAAAAAAATTTACTTTCACATACATTTTCTTACTGGCACTATCGAAACAAAAAAAGTTTGCTTAAGGACAATTTTGTGTTTGTGAGATAAAAAAAAGTTCAGTTCTTGATTTTAAAAAACTAAATTTTAAGATATTGACGATGAGAAAAGAAGTAAAAGAAACAGTTCGCTTTCACGTAGAAGTGTATTAAATTAAATTTTATATAACTGTAAATATTTTTAATATAAAGAATTTTGAATTCATAAACTTTTAAGAAAAGAGAGACCATTAAAAAAAAACTTTAATGCAATCGATAAAAAAAAAGAAAATAATATAAAAAACTACTGTTATAGAACTTAGTAAAAATAAAATTACATCGACTACGTGTTTCCAAAGTCATATCCTCAACTGGTTCAAATTCAGTATCGGTATCTAAGTCTTCAGAGCTCTGTAATTAAAAGAAATTTTTTTTTTGGAAACGTCTAAGTAAATTGTTTACCGTTTAAAAATAAAAAAAAAACAGGTCTCATAAAAATATTAATTGAAATAAGAGAGTATAATACACTTTTGATTTGCGATCGATGATGAACGATGTTTATAATTTAGCATGAAACATTAGTGACGACATATCGCTTACATTTACTCCTTGTTTCTGCGTTGTAAGGGTCTTCAAATTCCACATCTTCTGGATCGAGTTCATCTTCATCCTTAAGAGGATTTGTTTTTAAATCATTAATTAGTATAATAATTATTTTAGACTATGTTGGAGCTAAAATAACGTATACCATTTAAGAGTAAAATTGTATTTTATATATTACCCACAAAAATATGCACTTGAATATTTTTTTTTTTTAAATATTTAATACTGAATTAAAATTAGTTACATGTTTATTTAAACCTTTAACTCATTTTCGTCCAATTACGGCTAAAATAGTTTAGTCAGACAGAAGGATGTGTTGACAATGCTTTATCGACCCAGAATTTTAGGATAATCATTTACATATTTGTTCGTGTTATCATATTTATCGTGCCTCTTTGTGGGAGTTGAAAACGAAAGATCAAACTTAAAATACTGTACAATCAGTACGAGCACGAGGTATAGGATATAAATAACAACCGAAAGTAAACAATAAAAATAAATTAAATTTAGACGAATTATATAATTCACATCAGAAAGTATAAAATTAAAATTTAATAAGACAAGTTTCAACGATAACCAGAAATTCGAGATTTTATTTTGTTTACCTTTTTCCACAATACCTGCAAAAAAATTGGAGCAGGCAATTAAACATTACACCCATTACCCCCATTAGTTACATAATTAAAAAAATACTGTCAAATTATGTAGAATTAGATTTTTTCTGGTAAATTGAAATTTTTAAATAAAATGGATATATTTTTAAATTTGCTAAGCATAACGCGTAATTATCACATCAAGCACCTTATTCATTGTCTGAAAATTGAGTTGGTTGACCTTGCAAATAACATTGTTACTCTTGAGCTTGGAAAGGAAGGCCACATATTCGTAACATCGCAATTAAATTGAACTGATTGCGTATTTAAGTTTCTATAATCATGGCCCTCACAGAGAGTGGCAAGAAAATTCGCTTGCTAATGTATAAAAATTTCGTATGAAAGTACTGTTTATTAATTTGAATCGACTAATTAACTTCTTTCTGAAAATGTCGACTTAACTGCAATTTTTGTTTATATATTAAAGTTTGTTTATAAATTAAATCATCAATTTTACTAGAAGCTGGGCTCATTTCGTATAACGCTTCAGATACAAAAGGCATCAAATTTCAAAAGTGTCGCTTTTCAATTTAACCCCGAACGACGTGTATTTTAAATGATTTGTTACCAAGAGTAGCTTTATGCTGCTGTTTTAGAAAATGCATTAAATAAAATAAAAATTATGAATATTATTCATGTAACAATATTAAGGAAATTAAACTCAGTTGAAATAGGATCAGGTGGTTTAAACAGAATGTATATATGTACCTAAGTCACTGCTGTAAACTCAACTACCATCTGAAGAGCAATTTTGTGGTTAAAAACGAATCATGCCGACTCTGTCAAGAGGAACTATAGACAGCAGAAATTGCTCTTTGCACTTATTCAGCGGTGACAAAAAGCAGACATGACTAGCTATGCAGTAAGGTCCTATTCCAAATCAACTAGTTAAAATAAGAAAAAAATTTTGAATATCGGTTTAGTATTTCTGAAGGTGCTTATAAATTGGCAATTTTCCATTTTGTATAAAGATTTTGAGCCCCCCCCCACCTTTAATACTTTAATTGACTCCTTAGGGGATTTTAATGAAAGTATCAGCTTTTAACTCACATAGTAATTAAAAAAATATATATAATAAAATTGTTAAATTCGCTCAAAATACAAAATTTTTTTTCTAAAATCAAATATTTGAGTATTTATTTATTTTATTCTTAAAAATCCCAACGCCAAAGTATAATTGAGAAAAATATTTTTCTGATTCACTTCTATTTTTAAAACATTTTCGCTAAACGTGCCATGAACTAGCATTTGGCAATTTTTTTTATTTCCATTGATAAAATAAAATAAAAAACTTACCCTATTCATTAGAACAGCTCGGCGAATCTCACGCACACCGTCATATACCAAACGAGAAGCATCGATAAAATCATTTTCGTCAACGTCTTTGTTTGAATTCGTTGAAAGCGCCTCAACTGCAGCGTCAACACGCTGATCAAATTTCGACATAACTACAAAACATAAAATATATTTATTTAATATTAAAACTAAAACAAAAAACCCACCTTGTTCACGTAACACTTTGACAGCTTCCAGCACGCGCTTCGTATAGATGCACGGTTCATAGTTGTCCATTTCGGCTTCGACCACATTACAGACACGAGCCGAGCGCCCCTGAATAGCACCAGCTGTGGTTCGCAAATCCTGTGCGTCGCCCACCTGTAACGCCATCACGCACTTGTTCACATCCTCGAGAATGTGATTCTCCGAAACAGCTAGGAAATCATCAATTGTGGTGATGTCATCGACTGCCTCGGTTAGAATGCGTACTTGCACTTCCCAGGCTTGACGATAGGCAGTCATATTCTCTTGGGCCACTTTCGAATTAGGTCGAACCGTTAAAATCGATGCGGCGTTGATAACCTGTGGACAAAGACTTTCGATCTGTGCGGCAGCGTAACGCACCATTTTTACGCCATCCTCGTTATTGGACATGCTGCACACGAGGTTTGCTACTTCGACCAGCTTCTCGGCATGTTTTGTAAAGATGTCCGCTTTTTCACGAACTTTTTTTTCATTGCCCGTTTTTGCCGCTTCGATTAAATCGATTAACGGCGTGGTAGTTTCAAGGAACGAGTCGGACACATGGTCAACTACGGCTTTGCGTAATTGTCGACGAAGATCACGAGTTTTGCGGCACATCTGATCGATGGCCCTATCGAGGCCTGGACTGTTGTCCTTTTGACCCATCTGAAATGAGAAAAACAAATTTTTAATTTGCGTAAAATTTAAAAAAAATAATAATCGAAGTAATTCACACAAAACAATTTTGGGTTTTAATTAAAACGCCGTTGATTAGACCCACAAAAAATATACAAAATTGTTTCCTGAAGTTATTGAAAGCATTTGAAACTTATAAAGACAGATAATAAATGATGGTATTTATTTGGTTTTACTCACACTTAACGAGTTCAAAAATAAAAATAAAATGTTTCCAAAATTTAATCATTTAAATTTTGTAACGGATTGGTTCCAAAATCTAATCAGTTCAGCATAAAAACAACCAGTGTTCAAAATGTCAGCTCAATATCTCTTAGGGTTCTTTATATAACTTTTCTTTATGGGCGTTACAAGTGAAAGAACAAACTGAACATGTTTTTTTAATTAACAAAAAATATAAGATTGTTAAAATAAGTTATAAAATAACCAAACCTTAAAGTTGTGAGTGCAATTAACCACAACAAGACTATATAAAAACTTACATTTGACATATACTCAGAGAGCAAATCCTGCAAAGCCTGGCGTACTGCATTACACTCGGCAACGATTCGCTCGCGACGCTCATCCCGTGTACAGTCAGCGTCGGCCATTAGAGCGGCAGCGCTAATTATACTCTCCAAACGCTCCTCGAGCAGCTGGCGCGAGCGTTTCTCGCTGTACGTCATTGGATCCATGACAATTCCCTCCTGCATTAAATATATTTAAAATAGATCTGATATAGAAATATAAAAGTTACATACGTCGAAATCGTCAAGAGCCGCAGCCAATTCTCCGGCACCATTATAGATGTCCGTTGGTTGAGAGGATTTCCCCTGTGCAACATCGCTAATTGTGTTGACAGCATCGCAAACTTGCTTTAGAATAAAATCTCGATTCACCTTTGCCAAATCGAGTTCTGGGTGGCGCACGTACACCTTTGAAGCGGTCAGTAGCATTGTTGAGTGTTTCTTTAACATAGCTCGTGCAGCAGCTAAATCATCGCGAAGCTGGGGATCCTTAAGCTCTTGCTGACGCTTTGCAGCTTGCTTTATAAGTTCACCCGCATTTCTGCCGAATTGCTAAATAAAAAGATAATGTACTTCAGATGTTAAAATTAAATGACTACTATAGGCAAAGGTAAACTTGATACCAACGATTTTAATATTGCGACAAAAACAGGGACATTTTTAATATTTAACTTAGAAGTATTATAATTTGGTTTTTTAAATTTTCTTGGGTATTTATACAATACGTTAAGTACTGTGCTTCTTTATATGAGTGGGAAAAATCCACACAAACTTTATTATAAAAATTAATGTAAATTAAGGTATGTAAAATGAAAATAAAAATTATATACATATTTTAAAAACAAACTTTTTTCATTATTTACCCGCATATTATTCATAAGTTCATCCTGGCTCGATGCGTTCTTTAGCTTGTTTAAATCGTCTTCAACGACGTGTAGCGATTTAAGCAACAAATGTACATCTACCATATCAGCCAATATTAATAGTCGTGTCACAGCCGAAAGAAGATTGCGGGCAGCCCGCACCATATTTCCTCGTTTTAGAGAACTGCATGGATCCTCCGAAAACTCTCTTGCTGCAATGCTCATGGCATCACCAGTCTTCCGGACTTCATCAACGGCGGCCAACATCTCTTGCGTGATATCTGGATTTTCGTACGCAATTTGTTCACCCTTTTGAATAAAGTTCTCAGTTGCCTTTTCAACGGCAGCTACAAGGGCACTTGCTCTCTTGGATTTCCCTGCAGCAAAATAAAAGATAAAATTACCATTTTTGGAAACATTGTTTGATAACCATCTGGCACTAATTTTTGTACAAATCCAATATTTTTGTAATACACGAAAAATTAAACTTAAGTAAAAAAAATCGTTGTTCTCCCATCTTTTTTTTTTTTTTTTTTTATTTAACTCAAATAATTTTCAACTCTCGTTGATACATAAAGAATGTTAACATTCACAAAGACTTAAAAATACCGGATGAAACCTAAGAGGTCGAAAACCATGCTGAGGTATATCAGAAAAGACTAAAAAACATCCCGAAAGCTGAATCTTACATCTGTTATAAGACGATGGAAACACCGGATTAAAGAAGAAAATTATGAAAAACATTTCGATTATAAATGACAAAAAAATAAACAATTTCAAAGTAAATCTCTTTGAAACTAAAGCAATAACTCCCACAATTCCCATAATTCTATACATTTTTTATATTTTATGAATGCAAAATTAATGTTAGTTCAATTTTGTTTATTATTTTAAGATTCATTATTTCTACAGTATAAAATTAAATGAAATAATAGAAACAAACTTGAGGAAAAATTTATAAAGTGTTATTAACATTTAATGGGTATGCCACATTTTCAGCAATTGCTTTTTTAATTTTAAACTATTTTGCACTTTTTTCATTTGAATTGCCTTTTTGTCGATAAAAGTTCAGAAATGACGTTCTAACTTTTGCATAAGCTAATTTTTTTGTGGATGATATTCATTATCTTCGGCTATGCCAAAATATCAAATACCCTCCGCAATTTCAGAAACACCAAAAAATATGCTTCTTTTAGCAAATATATGCTACATGCATATTGTATCTCTATTATAAGTGGGCGTTGTACAAGGTGGCGCAAAAGAAGTCATCCGATGTTGTTTGGCTCTTTTTTTTTCTAAATAAAAAACTTCGATTCTGTTTTTTGATTATGTTTATTTAGACCTTTAGAATTAATTGTGTTAAGTCGAGAAGATGATATCGGATAAATGGGCGCCGTCACAATTGATTGCCATACGGGCTCGTTTTATGGCATTTTCCATCACTTCGGCGAGAGTTTCGGGCGATAAATTCTCGCATTCGTGTCGGATATTTTCCTTGAGGGCTTCCAAGGTCTCAGGCTTGTTGATGTAAACACGAGACTTCAAAAAACCCCATAAAAAGAAGTCCGGGACCGTTAAATCGGGCGATCTGGCGGGCCAGTGCAAATCGCCAAAACGCGAAATTAAGCGACCCGGAAACGCGGCCTTCAGAATGTCGGTTGTGGCTCGTGCAGTGTGTGCTGTTGCTCCGTCCTGTTGGAACCACATGTCCACCAGTCCTAATTCGTCCAGTTCGGGCAGAAAAAACTCGGTCAACATTGCCCTATAGCGCGCACCGTCCACTGTTGTCGTTTGACCCGCGGCGTTCGGCCCGATGACTCCTCCAGCGTGAACAGCGCACCACGCAGTCACTTTGAGCGGGTGTAATGGTTTCTCGTGCATCACTCGCGGATTTTCGGTTCCCCAGAAGCGATAATTTTGCTTGTTCACGTACCCGCTGAGGTGAAAATGAGCCTCATCGCTCATTATGATTTTTGCCAACACCACAGACGAATTGTTACGCAAAAAAATAGACACAATTATTCCGCGTTCTTGGGGAGTGTATCGCTCCATGGCTTATTCACTTGTATTCTGTATCTGTCTAGTCCACAAATGTCAAAACAGATTTGACATTGGCGGCCATTTGCAAAAATGAGAGCATCTTCCAATAGGGTGATTAATTTTGCGCCACCCTGTACTTATCGGAACACGCCTTTTTTTGGTTAGTACTTTTGTGTTACTACCAAAGTGTTAAATACCGAATTTGAACTGGTTATTTACACTGTAACTATTTTTAATACTTTTTTTATCCGCAAAAGGGCGTGGTTCTTATCCGATCATGCCCATTTTTGGTGAGCGGTTTAAGTGCTAAATTTTTAATAAATTTTTTCGGATGGAAAGAGGTGGTTTGGGAGGGGTAGTAGTTTGGGTCAGATCTTGCCCATATTAAACTTATCCTCCGCTTGGGGAAAAGCTCACATACAATTTCAGCTCGATAGCTCTTAAAATACGATTTTAATCGCTGGGACACAGACGAATAGATCGACTCAAAATCCGACGAACATTTATATAAAAACTTTGTCATAAATTCAACGCTATTTTATGGAAGTTAAAAATAGAAGAACAAACTCAATAATAATCTAAGTATATATATAAAAATGAGTTCTTCTATCTTTCTTTCTATATTTGTACCAAATGAGCGTCTAAACCATTTATCCGATTTTGATGAAATTTTAGGGAGTTGCTGTGCTCACGCCAACTTAGGTTTAGGGCGCCCACCTATTACGCCCACAATTTGTAAAACTAAGTTAAAATATTCGATTATTTCGCTAATATTGCTCCAAAAAATCTGAAATTTGATATCCGAGTTTGTATAGACACTGTCGATAACATCCTCAAAAATGGGCGAGGTTGGATCAATTTAACGCCCACTTTGAAAAAAATAGAAAATATGCGATAACGTGGCTAATATTGCTCCTAAAAATCTAAAATTTGGTATGAGTTTGTATTGGCACTGTCGGTAACTTCCCCAAAAATGGCGTGGTTGGATCAATTTAACGCCCACTTTCAAAAAAAGGGTGGATCATTTTTACGCCTAACACCATTGCTCAGAAACTTAATACGCCCTCAATTTATTTAATTAAGTAAAAATATACGATGACATTGCTAATATTGCTCCTAAAAATTTGAGATTTTGTTTCTGAGTTTGTATGCCGATAATTTCACAGCCATAACTCAGAATCGCTACAACGGTGAATACCTAGAAGTTCCGCTAACTAACTGGAGTACCGGGAAGTTCCGTTACGAACGGAAGTACCGGGAAGTTCCGTTTCGAACGGAAGTACCGGGAAGTTCTGCTACCATTTTGTTTAAGTGGCATTGCAACGCATGCCGGGCATTCGCTAGTTACTATATAAAACCGAACTCATACATTGATTGGATTTTCGGCTTTAAATGATATCTTAAGTATATTGTTAGCGAGTCAGAGTAATGATAAAGAGTTTACAGAAATTGAATCAGAATTCATTAGTACTTTTAGGACCTATTTTTGGCCCTACGGTCGGACAATTCAACCTACACGATATTACATTGAACTAATGATTTCGTCGCGGCTCTCCCACCTCGACTTCCACAAAGCCACCTGGCCATCTCCTGAACAATCAACCCGAAACTATATTGATTATTTCGTGATTGTTGGAAGTCATACTTCCTGTGTGCTAGACATGCGTATATTCCGTGGTCCTTGTCGCAGTCAAGGTAAGGATGTGGATCAACTCCGTAAATAATGTACGTTCTGGTCCGCAGAGAAAACTGGACATAACGAAGCTGCGATCACCTGAGACAGCCGAAGCCTTTACCGCACAACGCTACGACCGTTCCGATAATGCCGACAGACTTCACTTTATCCGCGCTACCCTCAAGGACATCTTTGGTTTCCAGTGTCTCCCTCGACAAAATTAATGGTAAAATGAGCTAGCCGTTGCCCATAAAAGGACCCTGAAGTTAGTAGTGACGCGAACCGTTTGCAAACGATATAGGAAAAACGGTAGAGTTGTCTTTTTAGACGCAAAAATCGTAAGCAAAAAGAAATCTAGGTGTGCAGACAGGAATTATGCTTGCAAATTCATACAGGAGGTCAAGCGTCTAACTCAAGAATTTAAACCCGAAGCATCAGTTTATAGGGACGAACACTGGAATTTGCTGAGTGTACGGACGCAACGTCGCAATAATTCCGCCATTGAAGAACAAGGAGGCAGGACGGCTTACCTGCCGAGTTATTTAAGGCAGGCGGCGATGTGCTGATAGGGAGTATGCATCGACAAAAGATGGTCTTTTTGTTGGTTACAAGGCAACTTTCGATAGTCCCATAAGGGATCGCATTTATACCGCGATGTCTGAACTCAGTATCCCCGCAAAGTTAACAAATAGTAAAAATTTTGCAGAATGACGTTAAAAAACACCAGGAGCTTCGTCAAGGTAGGATCGAAAAATATGGTATACCAAATGAAAGGTAATTGATGCAACTTTAAAGGCTGGTCATAATATAATTTTTTTTTTCAAATATATATATGTACTAGCGAATGTCCGGCATGAGTTGCAATGCCACTTAAAAACAAAAAGTTAGCGCAATTTCCCGGTACTCCCGTTAGTTAGCGGAACTTCCCAGTACTCCCCGTTATAGCGATTCTGAGTTACGGCAGTGAAATTATAGGCAGTAACCATACAAACAAAGAAAAAAAATCTCAAAATTTAATTTTTAGGAGCAATATTTGCAATGTCATCGAATATTTTCACTTAATTAAACAAATTGTGGGTGTAATAAGTGGGCGATTTTGTATATCCTGTTATTCTTCCCAGTGCATTCCGTTACATGTTTTCTATATAGCGCAATAAGTTCCAGAGCATTGGTGGTAGGCGTTAAAAGTTGGCGTGAGCACAGCAACTCCCCAAAATTTCATCGCAATCGGATGGATGGTTTAGACGCGCATAGGGTACAAAAAAGAAAGATAGAAAGAAAAAAATAAGAAAGAAAAAAAATAAAGAAAGATAGATAGATAGAATCCACCGTAACTCAGAATCGCTACAACGGGGAGTACCGGGAAGTTTCGCTAACTATCTTTATATATAAAAATAAATGTACTTGAATAAATAAATTTCAAAAACAAAAATTTGATTTTTTTAAGTGGTATTACAACGCATGCAGGGCATGCGCTAGTCAATTATTTTTTGGTGCGTACATTTTTAAATCTGAATGACAAATAGAAGATATTTTTTTATTTCGACTTAATGCGCTTTCTAATAGAAGTAAAAAATTCAGCGAGATAGACCTTTACTGCGACCTTATCCACTTCCCAAGTAAGCAAAAATAGTAGGCATATTTCTAATTGCTAATAGAAGATATTTTTTTATTTCGACTTAATGCGCTTTCTAATAGAAGTAAAAAATTCAGCGAGATAGACCTTTACTGCGACATTATCCACTTCCCAAGTAAGCAAAAATAGTAGGCATATTTCTAATTGCTATCAGCCTATAGGAACATGACCATAACACAAATATTTCAGGTATATGCAGTAATGACAGCGCTCTCTTGCTAAGCTAAGATCACTTATCAAAACTTAAAAATAAAAGCAAATGTAAAATATAATTTTTGAGCTTTGATATGATGAGTCAACTATTCAAGATACAATAAAACCAAGCAGTCAAATTCTGCATGTATCTATCATTGTCTTTGTTGTTCAAGTTAAACTCGAGAACCGTTGAACCGATTTCATTTAAATTTAGTACACATAGCTTTAGAGACCGGGTCTTAGCATAAGCTATATATGAAATTAAGTTAAATATTTTGATTATTTGGTCAAACACCTACTTTTTAATATTGGTAGGACCACCATACCTAAGGAAATTGTAAAATTATAGAGTGATACGCAGGGAAGAAATAATAAGCTGTACAAAATCTGCAACGTCCATTTAAAAATTTTAAATTTGGTATCTGAGTTTGTATAGTCACTGTCGAAAACTTCACCAAAAATGGGCGTGATTTGATCAATTCAATACCCATCGCCGTACATTAGCAGTATATCTACTATGCAACATAATAAAATAATTATGTTGCATAGTAGATTGGAAAACTGCTACAATTTTAGTTACATATGATGTGATTACCGGGAAGGTTAATTGATATGGAGCGAAATTTGGTGTTGCGGTACATGATAACTAAATCTAAAAACCCATAATGGGAAGCATAGATAATAAAATTTACTGTGAAAGTATTAAATTTTCCGCATACATATATACACAAATATAATTTCTGAAGAGGATGAGAGTAGACAGTTCAATGTTAAAAAAAATATACGAAACGCCTGGTTCTGTAAGCTAGTATAAAAAATATCTTCCTTAGAGACTGTAGCTGTTATATCCTAAATTTTCCTGTTGGAATAGCTAAAATAATTTTCAATGTGTTAGTATAAATTGTTGAACAATTTTAATAATTTGAGAAGAATTAAATGCAGTAACTTGATAAATTGCTTAAAAAGTTGTTGCACTTCATTTTAATATACATAGTTTAGAAATTAATTGCATAAAATTAGATTTAGATTTAACTTCCAGCGCTAACGCCCGCTTCTCAATAATTTGAGTTTGTCAGAAATCGTTTCGAATTAATTTTTTTGCTCTTTAAAAACATAAAAACCTGTTTTTTTACCTTTTTTCTTCTTGCTAGGTCCTTTAGTGTTTACCAAGGTAGTTACTTGTAACACCAACGGCTCCAGTGTTTTCTCAACCGACATGGTCCTGATCTCCAAGTTTTTGGGGTCCCATTTCATGGCGATTTGTCCAAAATCGGAAAGAGTTCCCATTACGATCAATTATTAGTTTGTTTTATGAATTTCAGAACAAAGACAGAAAATTTTCGGCCTAGTCGTCGTTTTTGATTAATTAAAATTTGGTCAATCAATTACAGAGTAGACGCCTTTTTGGTTTCGTTTTGCCAGATACACAGCCGGAACGGAATCGAATCGGAACACCGCTTAATTTTTTGTATAAATTCAACAGCAGGGTTGCCGCTAGCTAAAAAAATATATCAGCTTGAGAACGGAAAGTGTATGTGTGCGTATCATAATTTGAAACAAAATATAAATTTGTAGATATTTCATATATTAAATAAAAATTACATTATTTAACCTTTAAAGTAGTACATATCGTATATTATTTAACTTATGCGACAAGTATATACATTTAAAAATAAAAAGGAACTAACAAATATTCATGAGATCAAATTGGAATTGTTATAGTTTTAGAATTGTAGTTTGACCCGTTTTATGACCTTAAAAATTTTAATTGTTTAAAACTGGCGCACAGTAGACTGAAAGCCTCTTTTATCGGCCAAAAGTCTGTAACTTTTGAACAAAGAATGTTAAAACAATAATTTTTTTTCTTTCGACAGGAGAATTTTTCTGAGTATAAAATTCATGAAAATCTACTGCGTAGTGTAAGAGCTCTTCAAGGTCAAAGTCGAATTATATATATATTTTTTTAGTTTTTGTATGAAAGAATTAGCTTGTTATCTACGAAATTTTTTTAAGTGTACTTTGATAAATTTTTTTTATCTTTTCTGAGTTAAAAACTCAGGAAAATCGATTAAGTCGTTCAAGAGCAATTCAAAGTAAAAGGTGATTTTTTATTTAGTTTTTGTTTAACGAAATAAGCTTTTAACTAAGAAATTGATTATAAAAAAATTAGTACACTTCAATAAAAAATTCCTTGATCTTTTCTGAGTTAAAAATTCATGAAAATCATGAAAATCGAAACGTTTAAGTCCAATTTAAGGTCAAAGTTTAATTTTTTGTTGTTTTATTTTTTAACCCAAAAAAGTGGGAATTTGTATGGGAGGTTTTAGTAGATTTCATTCGATTTTGTCCATCTTAGAAATTAACCTTCACATGAAAAATATATTTTCACATACAGAATTTCAGTTTCATATCTCTTAAAGTACGGCTCTAAAAATTTTTCAAGTAATGCCAATTCTTATCAAAACAAGCAAATTTTGTTTGACTATTTTCATTAAAAAAATCGTTCTACGGGCTGATCATAAACCTTCTAGAAAAATTTAGAGGATACTGCCACCTACTACAGGCTACCATTTATTCTATCCACACTCGACCGCGACTAAAGTTTTATTCTATTATATTAAAATTGAAATTTAACAAAAATATAGTAATTTATAAATTACTAGCAAATGCGTTGCAATGCCACTTAAAATTTTTTTTTACCAGAACTTCCCGGTACTCCCCGTTAGTAAGCGGAACTTCCCGGTACTCACCGTTGTAACGATTCTTAGTTACGGCGGTGAAATTATCGGAAGTTACCATTAAATTTCAGAAACAAAATCTCAAATTTTTAAGACCCTTTTTTTGAAAGTGGGCGTTAAATTGATCCAACCACTCCCATTTTTGGGGAAGTTATCGACAGTGACTATACAAACTCAGATACCAAATTTCAAATTTTTAGGAGCAATATTAGCGAAATAGTCGAATATTTTAACTTAGTTTTACTAATTGTGGGCGTAATAGGTGGGCGTGGCAAAATTTTCTTTGCTTTGTTAAAGAAAAAATAATTTTTTTTTCAGCATTTAATAATACATAATAACAATTACCGGAAGAGCATTTCACATTATTTTTCAAATCTGGCCGATTATTAAATTTTATATAAATAGATTTAGATCTTCCGGTCAACTACTTGTTTAATTTTCAGATAATTTTTTCAGTGGTGGTCACTGCCGGCGCAAATAACTTGGATAGGAGAAACAGTTGCGGCATATGCAGTACTACGTCAAGTAGACAACAGGTACACGCAACTTTTGAGAGTAATCTCTTTGTTGGCCAATTTTTGAATTTTGAGAAAATTTTTGTTTTGTATTAAATTTTTTTTATATTTTCAGTGGTGCCCACTAAAGGAGGAAATAACTTGGATAGGAGGAACAGTTGCGGCATATGTAGTACTACGTCAAGTAGACAACAGGTACACGCAACTTTTGAGAGTAATCTCTTTGTTGGCCAATTTTTGAATTTTGAGAAAATTTAATTTTTCTATTTCAATGATTTTTTTTAATTTTCAGTGGTGGTCACTGCCGGCGCAAATAACTTGGATAGGAGGAACAGTTGCGGCATATGTAGTACTACGTCAAGTAGACAACAGGTACACGCAACTTTTGTGACCAATCTCTTTGTTGGCCAATTTTTGAATTTTGAGAAAATTTAATTTTTCTATTTCAATGATTTTTTTTAAATTTCAGTGGTGGTCACTGCTGGCGCAAATAACTTGGAAATGAGGAACAGTTGCAGAATATGTGGTACTACGTCAAGTAGACAACAGGTACACGCAACTTTTGTGACCAATCTCTTTGTTGGCCAATTTTTGAATTTTGAGAAAATTTAATTTTTCTATTTCAATGATTTTTTTTAAATTTCAGTGGTGGTCACTGCTGGCGCAAATAACTTGGAAAGGAAGAACAGTTGCAGAATATGTGGTACTACGTCAAGTAGACAACAGGTACACGCAACTTTTGTGACCAATCTCTTTGTTGGCCAATTTTTGAATTTTGAGAAAATTTAATTTTTCTATTTCAATGATTTTTTTTAAATTTCAGTGGTGGTCACTGCTGGCGCAAATAACTTGGAAAGGAAGAACAGTTGCAGAATATGTGGTACTACGTCAAGTAGACAACAGGTACACGCAAACCGCAAACCGCTACTAAATTATCCGCAATTAAAGACGGCTGAAGCAATGGCAGTCGAACCAATGCTAACAGCGCGGCAATGTGTACTTTGCGAGTAAGTTGGTCATATTGTACCCACGACATGAGGCTGTGATATACGTCTTGTTCCGAGAGAACGTTAAGATTATCGCTGGCGATCAGTTTCCCAAATGATCGGAATTTAACTGAAAGAACTCTTGATTTTTGCAAAACTTGCAGAAAGTGCTGACATGTGTAGGCTTTAGCTAATTGTAGCAATGTATTACAGCTCTGCTGCTCAGCGAAGAAAGCAAAGCCAAGACAGTTAGAAGGATGAAGTTGACGAGCTAGAGCTGGAGATAGTGTTTAAAAATTGTTTTGCATTGCTTTACATGTAATAGGACTCCAATTTGAAAAATACAAATTTATGTTCTTTTAAGGTTAATTCAAATTATACATACATATGTAATAAATAACAATTTTTAAATTTATTGTGTAAAATAAATACCAATAATATAAAACTTATTATTTTTTTATTTATTATTTTGTTTCGCGTTGCATTTTTGATAAAATCTAGCAAAAATAAAATCAATAGAAAAATTTAATTTTCTCAAAATTGGTAAATTGGCGAAAGATGAGAATGGTCGTAAGAGTTGAGTAAACCTGTTTGTTACTTCATGTAGTACCACATATGCCGCAACTGTTCCTCCTTTCCAAGTTATTTGCGCCGGCAGTGACCACCACTGAAAATTAAAAAAAATCATTGAAATAGAAAAATTAAATTTTCTCAAAATTCAAAAATTGGCCAACAAAGAGATTACTCTCAAAAGTTGCGTGTACCTGTTGTCTACTTGACGTAGTACTACATATGCCGCAACTGTTCCCCCTATCCAAGTTATTTCCTCCTTTAGTGGGCTCCACTGAAAATATAAAAAAAATTTAATACAAAACAAAAATTTTCTCAAAATTCAAAAATTGGCCAACAAAGAGATTACTCTCAAAAGTTGCGTGTACCTGTTGTCTACTTGACGTAGTACTGCATATGCCGCAACTGTTTCTCCTATCCAAGTTATTTGCGCCGGCAGTGACCACCACTGAAAAAATTATCTGAAAATTAAACAAGTAGTTGACCTGAAGAGCTAAATCTATTTATATACAATTTAATAATCGCCCAGTTTTGAAAAATAGTATGAAATGCTCTTCTGGTAATTGTTAATACGTATTATTAAATGTTGAAAAAAAAAATATTTTATCTCTAACAAGATTTTATCTAACCTAACATTCTAGCAACGAATTTGCAAAAGTTAACAACGAAACGTCACTCGTCCCATAGGAACTCTTTTGAACTGGAATTCTGTTTCATTTCCCATTCCGTTCACCAAAAACCAGGGATGCAACTTTCGTTGTTGAAATTCGTTGTTAACTTCACACCCGTCCTAAAAATTAAAAAAAAAGTATCACTTTCGATACAATTGTATCTGTTTGGCAACGTTGGTTGTATAAAAAAATTCGAGGAGTTTGGAAAACGTGCCAACGCACAATTTTCCAAACTGTACAAAAGTATTCGGGTGATCTCTACTCTACACACCATCTTCTTATTCAAACTTCACAAACATTTTTGGCTAGACTCTGCTCTTTACACCATCTGCTTACCAAAGTTTTCGGGTGGTTACTTCTCCTCAAACCAACTCTGTTTCTATATCTGCCCAGATATACGATAAAAACAATTTGTGAATTTTAACCAATAGATGGCGCTTTAATCTAAATCTTAACAAAATAGCATTTTTAAAAATTTTAATTAAAAAAATACATTTAAAACGTTAAACAACCAAATTCTGTTTGTTTCTTCAAATTCCTAGTACCCGTAGTCATACAAATTCGTTAGTTAAAATAAATATACACACAAAAAAATTAATGTTTCTTTCTTTGTACCATTCATCCTATAATTATAGTTGGTTTTTTTTGAATCATCTTAGTCAACTTTTATCTAACACTAGCGAATGCCCGGCATGCGTTGTAATGCGACTTAAAAAATAAAATATTAAACGAACTTCCCGGTACTTCCGATGGTAATAGAACTTCCCGGCACTCCCGATAGTTAGCGGAACTTCCCGGTATTCACCGTTGTGGCGATTCTAAGTTACGGCGGTGAAATTATCGGCAGTAATCATACAAATCAGATACAAAATTTTAAATTTTAGGAGCAATATTAGCAATGTCATCGTATATTTTCACTTAATTAAACAAATTGTGGGCGTAATAAGTAAGCGTGACAGATTTTGTATATCCTGTTATTCTTCCCGGTGCATCCCGTTACATGTTTTAAATATAGCGCATTAAGTTTCTGAGCAAAGGTTGTAGACGTAAAATTGATTCACCCTTTTTTTGAAAGTGGGTAAATTGATCCGACCATGCCTATTTGAGAAGTTATCGACAGTGCCAATACAAACTCAGATACCAAATTTCAGATTTTTAGGAGCAATATTAGCCACGTTATCGCATATTTTATATTTTTTTTCAAAGTTTTTTTTGATTTTATGAGGGAAAGTCAATGTTTTAACTTTAAGTGAAAGGCCTAAGATTTGTTTTGCAAATTGCGATAAGTGGTTATATCTCTTTAAGGCATTGTTTATGGCAACGTGCAATGTTGTTAAAGAGTACATTTAACTTGTTTTTGCTCAAAATATCACAGTTAGCAAAATTGTCGCACCCACAGGATAAAGTTGGGATCAAATAGGTCTTCGCAAGTAGAATCCTTATTTTTGAGGGGTAAAATGTTGGGCTATCCATAGAGTACGCAGCATTCCATATACTTTGCCTACTGTTGTATTGATGTAATTTGACCATGATAGTGTGCTATTAAATGTAATATCTAGATTTTTCGCAATATCAACTATTTTGATTGGGGATTTGTTGAGAAATATGCCAGGAACCTTGGGTAAAACTAAATTTTTCTTATTAATTATTAAACATTTTGACTTATTTCAATGAATGCACAATCCATTGATTGATGTCCATTTTTTCAGGTAGTAGAAAACAAGACGATATAATACAACTAAATAAATGTGTTTAAAAAAATTAAAAGTTTAGCAAAGCACTACAAAAATTGGGTGAATATCGTCAAAAGCCAATTGCATTTGATTTAGCATTGAGAATGCTTGCCAAAACGCAAAATTGACTAAAACAACAAAAATTATACTTAGCGTCTGGATTCATGTTACAGCTTACATTCGTAGAGCTTATACCAGAAGCTGGCATTGAAATATTGCAGAATTAAATCTACTTTCGTCAAATGATAATTTTGCAAGTTTTACTTTTGCTATATCTTGGTTTCTAAGTTTCTGATGAATTTTCTTTAATTTAGTGGTTTTCAGGGCTCACCTAATAAGGTTATAGCGTTACTACAAAAATTCTGGTCCCATAACCTGATAAAAGTGTAGCAGAGCAAAAGTTGTTGTTTCGCAGAAGTTTTATTCGGAATTGAAAAATATATTACAAAGTCAGAAAACAATATTTCGGTTTGCTTAAAATTATTTTGAACAAGTATGTATATAGATGTTGCAATATTCAAAACAGAAGTGGCGCCAGAACTTTGCTTCTTCGTTTACTTTCATGAAAAAAAACACTGTAAAATTTTTCAATAAGTACTATTTCAAAAAGATATTTTTTGAAAGGGCGACATTATCCACTCTACCCCATAACATAAAATTGAGTTTTATAATTTAAGTGTTATTATATCTAAAAATAAGATATACGATTTTATTAAAAAAGGGTTAATTATTATTGTGTTCTTTCGTTAGGGCTCTAGTTCCTAATTTATAAATTTCTGTAGCGCGAACCTTGGATATGTCGAGCTCTACTCCAGCCGAAGGTTTGTTACAGGGTGATATCGAGGAAAATTGCGTCGCAGTAGTGTTTGTTTTCAAATGTGGCTTTTATTGAATCCATAATGATCTTAAAGTCGGTTGAATCCATTCCAAAGGTGCTTAAATTGGTTATAGACCAGAAAGGTGGTCATACTAACCGTTAAAATATTTTTGTGTGCTATAAGCTCAACTTAAAAATTTTTCCATTAACTGGTTGAAATAAGCTGTGACCTTTTTTTTTTTGTTTTTAATTGTTATAAAATATAAAAAATACATACAAAATAAATGAAGTCATATTTGATAAGTTAAAAACATAAGGCTAAGAAACTGCATTCATAAATATAATTTTGATATATTTTTTTTAGTTTAGTTATTATAGCTTGTTAAATTGTTTGTAAGGCGCTGGTTGAAATAAACTGTGAGCCACTGTATGTCGGTATGAAGACACATTAATAGGGTTTTTTCGGGATTGGGCATCATTTTAACTTGCGAAAGTTTCTAGTCATTTGGGTACTGAATAGTTTTAAGAATATATGCAGCAATTGGTTTATAGCAATGGTTGGCAGTTCTTTTACCATTTCAGGTGTTATCAAATCTGAACTTGGTGCTTTATTTGGTTTAAAGCATTTATTTATTATCTCAATAATATTCTTTCTTTTGAAGCGTGGGGTATTAGAGTTAAATTGTGCGACTAATGCCGGTAATGGGATATCACAAAATGTCGTGTTTGGAGAAAACACAGTTTTGAGGTGGTCGGCAAAGGCCCAATTTTCGTTTGTTAGCCGAATGGGAGGTTCTGACAGTATGGGTTTTTTCATATTCAACGAATTGTTGAAAGTCTCTTTGAAATTTCCACTTTAGCTGCTTTTGAATTGAGATCTTTGATTCTGTCATATTTGCGTATTTGCCTTTTATTTTTTAATAAATCCTTTGTTCTTTGGTGTGCATTTGTTAATGAGCCGGGCGTTGTAGCGGCAGCTGCTTGGTAAGTGACATTTTTTGCAGCTATATTTATTTGGTCTTTCGTTTTAAGTGACACATTATATATAGGTTATATACTGCCTATATTTGAGCTTACTTGTGAACTTGCTGTGTAATTTATTTATTCGATTAACCAAATAGCTTGGGAAATACTAAATTGTAATAATGATAGGCGTATGGTCTGCTGTTAGATCTAAAAAAGATTCAGTAGTTAATTTGTTATTTTTTTAAGTTTTAAAGACCGCAAAATCGATTACATCGGGTGTTGTCCGTCTGTCTTTTGCCATGTTGGTTTGCCTGAAGAAACTACGTCTAGACCAAGTTTAGTAACTGTATTCCACAGCAGCCTTCCCTTAGGTGATAAAAGACGAAAACCCCAATACGTGTGATTGACGTTAAAATCACTAGCAGCGAGAAACTTTGTCCAAGAGAGTTGAAAAATGTCTGCAATTGGTTTTCACTTATTTTGTGTCTGGGTTGACGATATATATTTATTTTAGACCTTTAGATATTCATCAAGAGAAATACTACTTTTAATGAGAAAAGTAGATCTACCTTGGATGCTTTGTGTCATAGTGTCTATACAACGGAATGTTAGATTTTTGATCCAATCCTTCTATGACATGCAAAAAATACTCATATCTTTTATATAAATACCAAATTATTTTAAACTAAGTTTCTGTATATATATATATATATATATATATATATATATATATATATATATATATATATATATATATATATATACAAAAAATTATATGTGTTTGAAGCTTTTAAATACATCATAATTTCAATAACAAATTTTACATCAAATCATTTCTATTATAAGTTAAAAATATTATTATGTGGCGACAGTATCCAGTCTTGCCCCGGGCGCTGGTGATTATATAAACAAATACCCCTCAAATACAAATCACCCCTTTCCAAGAGAAAAAAATTAAATTAAATAGTTAGAAACAAAAACCACGCCCACCTCCCACCCGTAATATTGCAGATAATCATTTTAAATTCAATATATAACATTTAAATGGTAACATAAGAATGACAAAAAATGGGTCTGACCGCCCTAACAAACTCTTTTTGAGGATAAACAATTATTAAAAATAGTTACATTGCAAATAATTAGTTCACATTCGGTATATAATACTTTGGTGATAACATAAAACTACTAACCGATAAGAACAATGCTCACTTATTATAGATACATGTAGCACTTATTTGCTAAAAGAAACACATTTTTTGGTGTCACTGAAAAGACGGAGAGATTATTCTCTTACTAGTTTAATAAATAATATTAAACTAAAACAGTTTATTTTTCAATTAATTGTTATACATTCTACGAGAATGTGAGGGGAATGAAATATATGACTAAATATAAATGTGTTAATAAAAAAAATTTTAAATGATGAGTCTTAAATTTGACTCGTAAAACACTGTCAAATATGTCAAAATTCCTAAACAAAAATGACTGTATAACGTCCATTCTCTGGAGCCATAAAAATAAATTATTTCCCAAGGTCATCTCTGCGTTAAGAATAATGCATTGTGGAATTGACAATACAAGCTACATATGGACGAGGATAACCTTCTCGATTCCTATTGGTTACCTTTGTTTGCTGAATTAATATTATATAGAGAAATGAGTGAAATTGAGAAAAAATCATTATTAATATGGAATGCGACGTCTGCTAATCATTTTATGGAAACACAGTTTGTCCGGAGGTACTTCCACTATTTTAAAATTTGCTTTGTCATTGTGCAGTCATAAATTGACTACAAATTTAAATGGCACTATGACTTATAAAATTGATATAGTGGAATCCAAGCATTATCCAACATTTTGTTACTTGTTTTTTTATTTGACTAAACTATTTAAAATTTATTATTTAAATAGTAGTATTATGATTTTTACTGTTAATATTAAATTTTTTTTGTTTTTTTTTTGAACCTTAGTATAAAAACTTAGGCCTTAGACTATTGTGCAATTTTCTCTGTACTTATGTGAATTTTTAAAATATGTATACACAATTATGTACGTTTGAAAATAATAAAAGTTTTAAATCCATATAAAAATTCATTCGAAAAGTTTATTACCATGAAATGGTGTAAGATATTCAAGGGCCGAACATAATTCAAATACTAGTTCATTTATAACTACAATAAATCAAATATTTCAAATTTAACAACCAGCTTCTTTGTAATAAATTATAAAAAACTTTTGCAACATTGTTTATGCTAAGTAATTAAATATGTTTTTAATAAATATTTTAATGTACATCAGTTCAGTCTTATATTAACAGATGGGAATTAAATTACGTTTGCATTTATTAAAATAAGGTTAACAATTAACAATTTCGGAGTAAATAAATCAAAACAAAATCAATAATAAGACGAAGCCCAAAACATCAATAGAATAGGATTTAAATTAGAGCTATTTAAAACTATTTTATATGTGATAAGAAATGTCACAATTGCCTAATAAGATATCAAATGAGAACTTAACAACCGTCCCTAATATTTTCTATCTAAAGTTTTTTTCTTTTTGTCTAAATAAATCGGATTTTCACTATTTTGTTGTATGTTCCTGTTTACGACAGGATATATTCTTATGTAGCCTTAGTACATGCAATTCGAGCTTTTAAAAATGATTGTCGTAATGAGGTTTCTTCAAATTTTCATTCATTTAATTTTTATTTTGTGTGAAGAAAATTAAATTTCATTTAAGCTTTGTTTGTCATTTGGTATTTTAGTTCTGATCTCAAATTACAAGGGCGCCAAATCAAAATTTGATACATGTGTAAATGTGAATCGTTTGGAACTATTTTTGAACATGATATCAAACCTTAAATGCACTATGAAATAGGTGAAGAATTAAAAACGAGGTTTAACTTATGTAAATTTAAGAAACATTATTTGGAATAGTCCAAAATCAGATTTTGGTAATTGTGGTGGTTGTTGGGTGATTGGGTGTGTTTAAAATAATCCAGCTAATAAATATTATAATTGTGAGTTAAAGTTCTCCAACTCATAAATCAAATTATTCAAATAGTATTAAAAAATTCCCCGCACACAATAATTCAGTTAAAAGCGACTAAAGGACATAGACGCATATTAATAGTCAAAATAAAGTTCCTACTAGACTTTAGTACCTACTATATTGTTGTCAAATCAGACTATGAATATGCTCCTTAGAATTTAGTTTTTGATCGAACGTGTTGAAAATACTAACGGGAATGTGTGTGCTGGAAGGGCTACACAGGCTGGGTTTATTTTGATAGTGGATAGATCATTAGAGCTGACATCATAGCGTTGTAGGATGTTAGCCAGCAAAATGAATCCAAAACCTCGTACTAAATTCTGACCGATGCACGTTCGCTTGCCAATACTGAATGGCAAAAAATGTGGAATGTTTTTTTTTACTTGATATTTTCGATCTTCGTCCTGATTTAATTTTGTAGTTGTTGTTTTTGTATTTTCGTTAAAAAAAAAAGAATTATTCGAAAAAGAAGTGCGAACGGTAGCATCCTTTTCGAATTCAACGCCAGAGTCAGAACCCTCCGAATTTCGACGTTTTGCATCGTTGTCATTTGTAGTTACACCATGTTTAGAAGTGATAGGTATCTGCTCCAAAAAACGTTCGGGGTCAAAGTTGCCGGGCTTTAACCAATATTGTTCACTGGTATTCAGTTTGTAGTTATTGATGAAGACAATGGTTCCAGCTGTAACGCCATGACCGGAAATGACTGTATCCTCGGTTGCCACGTGAGGCACGATTGGTGACGAGGAGTACCGCAACACCTCAAAGATGGTTGCTAGCGTATAGGGCATGCTATCCATATCGTACAAATTAACGTTGCGTTGGCCGTGTGTTATACCATCGACCTCTTTCTGGATGCGGGCACCAATGTGTGGATTTTTAACTACATAAGCGAGCGCCAGCATTACCAAATTACCTACGGCCGAATGACCCCCAATAAAGTCTTCAAGCATAAAGATAATAGTGTCGCGTGTAACTTCTTTATCCTCAGCGAGACTTTTTAATAGGGCATCAGTAAAATCTCGTTCCGGTTCGTCAACATCAACGTGACGCTCCCTATCGTCGATTATACGCTCCAGTATGAATTTACGTATTGTCGTTGACCAATGTACAATACGACTAACATGACGTTTGTAAAACGGAGCCAGCCAAGGCAGAAAGTCGACAGCGTATCCTTGATTAATCTCCCAGAAAATCTCATCAAAATACTCAACAATAGTTTGAAATTCCGTATCCTCATAGTCGAAGCGCACCGAGCACATGTACTGACTGAACATATTGGCGCAGGCCTGTTGAATGAGAGGTTTGATTGCAAAGGGCTCGCCGAGAACTATTCGCTCTTGCAACTGGTCAATTAGCTGTGATGTCTCGAGGCAGCCAACGCTTGACATTTTACTGAAGTAAGACGACGAATCACGTGGCGAACAGTGACGACGTGCGAGATTGCGGCGCTTCTGCTGCAAGTGTGACCAATCGCAGAGAGCAAGAGCTAAAGATATGTGAGAAATAAAAAAAAGAAGAAAAAAACATTTAATAACATTTTTATTTACTTTAAAAGTACAGTGCTTTTTATGACAATATATATATACATATATATTCGTATTAATAATACACTAGCGAATGTCCGGCATGCGTTGCAATGCCACTTAAAGAAAGAAAATATTTGTTTTTGGAATCTATTTATTCAAGTACATAAATTTTAATGTATCTAGATAATTAGTTAGCGGAACTTCCTGGCATTCCCCGTTGTAGCGAATCTGAGTTACGTCGGTGGGCGTTAAATTGTTCCAATTACGCAATGTTGCGGTGAAATTATCGACAATAACCATAAAAACTCGGAAACAAATTTCGGAGTTATATTAGCAATGTAATCGTATACTTTCACGTAATTAAAGAAATAGTGGGCATGGCAGATTTTGTAAACCCTATTATTCTTCTTGGTGCATCCCTATATAGCGCATCAAGTTTCTGAGCAATGTTGGTATGCGTAATATTGATCCAACTTTTTTTTTAAAGAGGGCGTTAAATTGATTCAAGTGGTGAAGTTGTCGAGAATAGCCTTATAAACTCAGATACAAAATTTCAGATTTTTAGGAGCAATATTAGCAATGTATGTTAATCGTATATATTCCTTTTTTTAAAGTGGGCGTTAAAATAATCCAACCACGCCCAATTTTGGGGAAGTTGTCGACAGTGCTTATACAAACTTACATACCGAATGTTAGTTTTGTAGGAGCAATATTAGCGTGGCAAAACACAACAATTCCCCAAAATTTCATTGCAATTTCATTGAATAGTTTAGACGCGCATATGGTACAAATAAAGAAAGATAGTATCATTCATTTTTATATATACTTGTATAGATGTATATGCTACATATGTATATGTGTCACACATATGCTACAGAAAATACATTTTTTAGTATCTCTAAAATGGCGAATGGTATTTTAGCTTCGGCTTAGTCGAATATATTTTCTTACTAGTTTCTTTTGAGAAAAAGATTCACACATTCAAGTTTCCAGCGTATGCTTTGCCACCAACTACTAACCTTCAACAAAATCAAGGTGAACCCAACGAACAACACTAACAACTCACTCAGTCATTTTTCGTGACTGAGTCCATTTTTGAAGGCTTACTACACACTAGTTCTAAACAATGAAATTATTAAAAACTAACTAGTTCCCGGCGTTGCTTGATTTATTTAAATAGAAACATGTTTAAGAAGAGTGGTAAATTTTGTCACTTTACACATACTCGTACGCACCAAATATTATCATCGTAGAACATCAGATTATAAGTAACGGCGGCGGGCGTTAATTGTTCCAATAATGTTCACTTTTCATGAAGTTGTCGACAGTGGCCATACCAACTCCAATACCAAATTTTGAATTTTATGTGTATTATTAGCGAAAAAATCTCATTTGTTCTCTTAATTCCACTAATTGTGTGCATTTAATGGTTTATTACTCCTTGCAGAGCCATCCCTATATACGTTCCATGTTTGAAAAAAATCGGTTCAAGCATTTAGGTGTGAAAACGGAACAAAAAATTAAGAAAGAAATAAAGAAAGAAAGAAAGAAAGAAAGAAAGAAAGAAAGAAAGAAAGAAAGAAAGAAAGAAAGAAAAAATAAAGAAGTAAGGAAAGAAAAACTAATAATTTATACATCTGTGGCCAATTTTCATTAAATATTGAAATTAAAAACATTGTTAGGTAATTTGTTAAGTTTTATTGAAAACTTTATTACCTTTTCAAAAAAGTGTTTATAGTAATTATTCGCGAAATTTTATACTAATAACTTAAAAAAATTACAACATTTTCGACATTACTTCCTCTTATTAATTTTTTTGTTCTCTATTGGTAAAACCTATGAGAAATTAATATCAAATGAGTGCGGAATGTATCTCAAGTCACTTGAAAATAAACAAGTCAAGAATAAAAAAACACAAGCTAACATGTAAATATTGTATTGTATAAAGTAACGAACCGCTCGTTTGATAAACATAAGGAATCACAAATTTGATGAAAAAGTGTGATAAGGTTTTCTTTCAAAACAAGACTTTCTTATTCGAATTATAAATATGACCGAATACGAGCCTCAGAGTTTGTGAGTTCATGCCTTTCAATCTGCGTTAAGAAGCGGTTGTAATATACGAACAACAAAAATACTAGCACTAGGACATGTTTTTTGGACTCCTAATTGCTAGTATATATACGTCACGCTTATATTATGATTGTCTAAAGAGAAAAAAGGCCTATAGTCTAAAAGATCACGTCTATCACATGGCACATTTGAGCTAATGATAACATTTAGATTGCATAAAAGAACTAAACTTATTTGCAAATAGTTGAACATTGTAAGCCTTATATTTGTTTTTATTTAAGAATTTAGCTACAATAGATTTAATATATTTTTTTAAACTATCGATTGACAATTTAAACTATCTTTACTGATGCTGGCCTAAAAATATTTTTTAAGAAAAAAATTTTCGAATCCTGTTTGGATGAACTTACATGCAATCATTCTGCAGTGATTTTAAAATTATGTATACTAACTTGTTAGTCGGCACAAATAAAACAAGTAAACAATTATAGTCGATTCTACTGACTAATATGCGAGTTAATGTGCATTATTAAAATTATTCAAATTTACAAATAATTATTAATTTAAAATAACAATTTTAAATTTAATATCATGAGTCTGTTCAAAATGTAAAGAAAATATCTTAAATTATTCTTAATATATCGCTTAAAAAACCAGTAAAATTTTTTAACTGTTTTGCTATAGTGGGCGCTTAATATCTCTAAGAATTAAGGACAAACAACCGGACTGACAGACATACAAGGTTAGATTGACTCCTGATTAAGAATATTTATATGTTACAAATGCCTAAATCTATAATGAGTATTTCTAGTCTTTAATTATTTTATTAAAAAGTAATATTTCTGTATGAGTGCGGAAGAAGAGAAATGGGATAACTTCCAACTTCCCGGCAAATAAATTCAACACAACATTTTTGATTAAAACTTTTACTAAAAAACAATTCTAACTCTTAAATGGTTACTTGTACAAATATTACATTTAACTTATGGATAATCGAAATTATCGAAAATCTAAGAAATTATTATTTTTGTTTTAATTTTATTAACTTTTTTACTTTGAAGCACTCAATTGTTATTTTGATATATATAAATTTTTTTTTTTATTAGCTGCTATGATAATCAATAAGTCGGCAATTTCGTGTTCACTTCAATTATATATGTACTTACAATTGTTCCGGTCACCACCAAATAACTTGTGGTAGCGCAAGAAATCTGGACGTCCGCCAAAAAATTTCCCATTCTGATTAAGAACCTCGCGAATTAGCTCCAAATTGTTTACAACAAGGCATCGTGTGGAGCCCAACGTAAGCGAGTAAATATCACCAAAAATTTTGGCGAGCTGTGTAAAACCCTCAAACGGAACCTTGTAGTGACCGAGAAGTGCAAGATTTCCGAGAATCGGCCAAGGCATTGGGCCAGGTGCCTGTGTATACTCGTCGATTTTGTGCATTGTCGTTCCAGCGGTCGTCGTCGCAGTTACAACTTTTGCTTTGCGTCGGCAACTGTGCAATAATTGCACGTACGAAGCGACAAGGAGCAGCAACAATAAAATGCAAAGCACAATAGCCAATACGAGAAACATAATACGGCGGCTGTTTTGATATCGGTGACACTTTAAAATGGATTTTAAACTTCAATGGTCTCAAATCGATTTTGATTAAATTCGTTTTTAAGTTGTTTTGTTTTTTTTTTTTTGTACTTCGGCGGTTAAAGAACTTTCTCGGTAATTAAGAATTGAACACACAGAGTTATTGCTTTAATTATTTGCTGGCCTAGTTTGGTTTAGTTTTTTTGTATTTTTGTTCCAGACTCTTGTTATTATTTGCTGGTTTTACAATGATTCTTCCTGAGTTGCTTAGCTAAACTGCGCTTGGCGGAGCGGAGCGATGATAATCTGTGTGCCTTTTCAATTTACCAAAAATTCTTAACTGAGCACTTTGGGTTCTCTGCGACGGCTTTTATAGGTGTCAGCGACGCCGACAACGTCGACGCGTCCGAATGACCAGTTTCGTGTATTGTATCTATCGCTGCTGTTCTGTGTTTCGGTTTGGTTTGATTAAATTTCGATTCCTTCATGCACAAACAACTACGTGCTGGAAAACGAACGCTTGAACGGACGGAACAGACGGACGGAACAGAAATGGACGGAAGAACGGAAGACGATTATGATGTTTGTGTCGGGCAAATTGGAAGCGTCGCGAAAAGAGGTAAATAAGGCGACGAAAACTTCGATTGACAATCGTGTAAAAACGATGTGTGAATGTATGTATGTAAGTAGATAAATAACGTATCTTCACTTTCATATGTCGTTAGGAACATCGAATTACTTATTGTCGCTAGCTCAGCCCGCGTAAGTAGTTCTTTTGCTGTTTTTTTAAATATATTTTTTTGTGCTGACCGGCGTGGGATGCTGACTCTGACAACAATCAGTAAACATTTTGCTTTTATCGCATCGCGTCACAACATATTCCTGCGCACATTTCACTTACTCTGATACATTTAGTACACTTTGCGTGTAAGTTGGAAGCGATTCGTTTTTTCTATTTTGCGTTTGAATAATTTTTCAAAAGTATTTATGAACATTTGTTTGACACACACAAATAAATGTATCAGAAACACAGGTATGCATGTATTGTGATAAACTGATGCTTTAATAAGTTTTGGCTTTCCTGCCTGTGGTGTAGGATGCGCAACAGGCTTTAAAATTATTCATGCACACGTCTTTCGGATATAATTGAATTACGTGGACATAATTGTAAATAAATGAAAGGAAATAGAAAAAGGTTGTCAGTCTGAAGAAATCTTTATGTATAGTTTATGAAAATTAATTATGTTTAAGCATTGATTTAAAATTATTCTATAAGTTAAGAATAAATTAAAACAACAAATTTAACAACCATATTTTGTGAATATCTCTTGAAATAAAATTTTATTTTGGTTTTGAAAGGATTTTTATTTTTATTAAGAACAAAAAACATCGAACTGATGCGATGTTTACAAATGCAAAAACAACTAAAATAGCGTATTAAACAACGAAACCCAAACTGAACTGTCGAATTGCTGAATTTAACAATTGTTTTCGAGATCGTACTGCATTCTCGAAAAGTGGCACGTAACTTCTTGAGTTCGCGTTTATAGGCAAATTCCTATTGCTAAATGTTGATTATAAAAGTTTGGATCAATTTTTTAGAGAGAAATACTCAATGGAAATACTGAAGACAGATATAGACATACATATACATATATATTTTTGAGCAGAATCTAAAACTAAAACTGTCTGTAAGCATGATAGCGAGAGAACTGTTAGAGTTATTGAACTGAAATAGATTTTGGAGCCAATTCGCCAACCACGCCCACTATTTTAAAAAATATATTATTTTTGTTAACACGATATCTTGAGAACCATTAAAGATTTTGAGTTAGAATTTTGTACAAAATATTCTGTTATACGGGAACAACGATTCGGAAACGCATTACCTCTTTGCTGCAACAACTGTTTCCAATTAGTTGTCTATTGTTACTTTAATTTTCTAATTAGTATTATCTGACTATTGTTTTAACATTTTATTTTTTAAGTGGCATTGCAACGCATGGCGGGCATTCGCTAGTAATATAATAAATAAACAATTATCCCTTTGGAATGTAATCGTTACTTTCCAATTAATAGCTATATTTATTATAACTGTTATGTCCCTGCTTATAACATCATTCTGGAAAATTCATTTAGTTTCGATTCTATATTGAGATTAAATTGGTATTTAAATGAATTTGTTTTTTTTTTTATAATTATCGAGATATACCACTACATATAAAAAGGAAATCGTTTTTTTTACCTCTCTGTAGTATTTTCTTCAAAATGGTGTAGGGTATTTGAGTACGATGATTTTTCTAGTTTTTTTTTAAAACAGTAAATGGCCGGCATGCGTTGATATGCCTCTTAAAAAAAAGAAAATGTTAGCGAAATTTCCTGGTACTCCTGTTAGTTAGCGGAACTTCCCGGTATTCACCGTTGTAGCGATTCTAAGGTACGGCGGTGAAATTATCTGCAGTAACCATACATATAAGTATGTTTTCTATATAGCGCATGAGCAATGATGGTAGGCAGAAATTGATCCAACATTTTTTAAATTGATCCAACCACTCCTATTTTTGGTAAAGTTGTCGACAGTGCCTATACTAACTCAGATACCATCACAATCTGAGGAATGGTTTAGACGCCCATTTGGTACAAAGATGGAAAGAAAGAAAGTTACATTCATTTTTATATATATAGATATGCGAATAACGGAGGTAAAAATTACAAATCAATTCATTTTATTCGTTATTCCAGGGAAAAGAACGGAAAAATAAGCAATTATTCGATATTTCTTCATCCATTTATTCGAATAGTTAGTTTTATTCTTAGTTTGTTTTGAATTACATTTCAGTGGGCATAATAGGTGGACATGTCAATTTGTTTATTGATGTGATTCATTCCTTTGATATATCGCAGCACACCTACCTCAAAAGTTGGACCACTCAAACAAATTTTATTTTCGAATTAACATGTCCGTTATAAAATTGTTACCAAAATTGATCATTATGTTGCAAATTGGAGGCAATTAAAAACAGTTTTTGGTTTTTTCTGAAAAGTTATTGTACATTCTCAAATTGTGTCAGTTTTGAAGTGTGTCTGCGATAACTTGGGCAGAAAAGCTCCCGGTATGACACATTTACGGCATTACTAGTATTAAATCCTTCAAGCGATTCGTGTCAAAATTTGACAGCAACCTGACGTTTAGTTTGTGAGTGATAACATTTGGAGTAAAAACGAATTTCGTGTCTTGATAAAATATTGTTTTTGAAAGGAAAAAATACCGTCGAGGCAAAAACCTGGCTGAAGCCTATTTTATAGCTTTGGCGCCGAATACCACAAAAATAATATCGAAAATTTGGATGGTCGCTATAATCGCTGTATCGCCCTCCAAGGCAACTATGTTGAATAATAAATTTTTCTGTACCAAGTTTCATTAAAATAAATTTGAAGCGAATTTACAAAGTCGACTTTTTCAAAATACATGTAAAAGTGTTAGGTATCATTTTAAAAGCAAGTTTTTAATATGTTATGACTAAATGATATGTTATAATTTCGAAAAAAACAAAGATTTAAATTTTTTATAAACAAACAAAAATATTTTTATTGATGCGTCATTAAAACCAACAAATGAATATTATACCGGAACACGCCTCGCCAGCAGCGTCCAGTCCAATCCAATCAGCCTTGTGTGGTCGATTTTGAGTGTATTTAAATAATAGCTTCTTGCCGTTAGATGTTACATTTGTAGAGTTCTAATTTCTTAACAGCGTAAATGTTTTATTAAACAGTTATTCGAATCGCGTCAGAATGTTTTGCAATATATGGTGGGTAGCACGCCAATTTCAAGCGTGGCATATTTTAGAATAAGTTAGATTATCTAAGTGGCTTTGTTGTGAAAGGGCCTAATGTCACCGCTTGCCAGCAGGATCGGCTTATTTCGCATGTAAATAACTTAGGTAAGAGAATTGAGAATAACAAATCTGATGCTATTCTAACCGCTTAGAAATGGAATAAATTCATTGCATAAAACCAACGAAAGTCATTTAGATTTGGTTATAGCAACACGAACAAGATTATAACTCTCTAATGTATGTATACATAAAATAAATATTTGGCGAATCCACCCTAATAGAGTGCAGACCGAGCCTTTTTCCAACGTATTTTCATGGTATGTTGATAATCTCGGAAGATCTGACAAATGTTTATACAATATAAGTACACCATAGATGATACATTACTTTAAGTGCAGAACTAAAACAAAACAAACAAGTTAGAAATTATAGTAGGATATTTAAAAAAAATGTTAATCTTGAACCACCCTAATTTTATGAAACCCTAATTAGATTACTCTACTTATTTAAAATCGGTTGAGCACCAAAATATTCTAATAAACTTTTAAGAGATTTGTTTAAACATATAAAAAAAAAAATAACAAATACGGACCACCCCAATCGTTTCCAAAATTCAGATCAAAATCAGATGTTTCCAAGCAGAAAAGAATTTTTTGTACAAAGTTTCAAGCCAATATCTCATATGAATCTTAAGATATCGTGTTAACAAGAAATCATAATTTTGGCAATAGTGGGCGTAGTCATGGGTGTATTGGCTCTAAAATCTAATCAGTTCCTCGAGAGTATAAGAGAAACCAGTTTACAATTTCAGCTCAATATCTCTAACGGTTCTCCTGCTATCGTGTTGACAAGAAATTATGACTGACAGACAGACAGACAGACATCTTTAAATCGACTCAGATTTTGATTCTATCCAATATACACCACTGATTGTGCAGACCAATCGACCATAATCAATAAATTCTGTCAAATATTCTAACGCTAACGTGTTAAAAATATAAGTACAAACGGACATGACTTTCCAGCCTGATCAATATTATTAGTTTCATCAATATATAGTATCGGTAGTTTATATGTAGTAAATATAGATGTAGCAAAAAAGGTACCACTAGTGATTCAAGTGAATCATGTCTCTATTATAAGTACCCGTTGATCTTATCCGATAATTTTAGTAATTCGTGTTACTACTAAAATGTTAAATACTAAATTTGAACTGTTTATCTACACTACAACTATTTTTACTAATTTAAAATACATGAGGGAGTTCGTATGGGAGGTGGGAGTAGTTTTTGTTCGATCCTATAACTTATTCTACACTCGAAGAATAGGATATAAATTTACATATGGTTGTACATTTTTTGGCATACCTACCACACCTTTTAATGGGCGTTATAAATAAAATATCAAACTGATTATACGTTGAGGTCCGTGGTTACTTTTATGTTGAGCTATTATCCAAAACTCGGTTGTGTACATTAATTTATGTTTTTATATATCCTCTCCAGGTACTTCATATATTAAATATTCTTATCGGCACTTGAAAATTCTGTCTTATCAAATCTACAACACCGTCCTAAATTGTGGTCTTTGATGGTCGGTTATGTATATTAAACGTAAACATTACTTGCGAACATAAGACCATGACAAATAGTGCTCATGAGAATATATCAATGCATATTATTTAACAACATAAGAAGAAGATCAACAGACCATGCCAACGATGGTTTTGAAGGTGCCTACGTTTATTCTTACAGACACACGCGCGGCCAGATTTTAATCGCTTAACATACTAGCACACATGATGATTTGCCATTGCTGTAGCACAATTAGTCCAGCGCTCTATGTAAACCGATAGTGATGAGTCCCCGTCATCCGATGATAACTACGTGTGGCTTGGTGTCTTGTCTTAAGCAGCGCTGTAAGCGTCTACCGTTTGTCCGTCTTTGTATTTCGTATTTTGCGCTATCAAATGAAACTTGCCCGAGCAGTTGAGAGTGACAGTCAGTCTTACACGCGCGCCAGTCGCAAATACTGTAGTTTTTTATCGTAAATTTCGAAGACGGCGCACTTTCGCACAGTTTCTACGGTTTAACTTTACTCGAAATAAGATTTATGATTAGGTTAGTGAAACCATTATAGAACATTTTAAATTCGCGAGAACAAATCCTATAATTTGTGAAATTTGCAATTTATTTTTAGGTATGTAACTCATATTTAAATCTTAACTATTTAATATAATCTGCAAGTTAAATCACAATAACAAATGTAATATAAATGAATCAGTATATTCACTCCGAACAGATTCATAGTTAAATAATATTATTAAGAAATTATAAATTACAACGAACTCACTAAGATTTATATTACAATAAACACAATGGATTTTGTTTTTGTAAAAAGAAGCATCAACAGAATTAGTTGAAAACAAAAGTCAATGAAAAGGAAAGTAATTAAAATTGTCGGAGAAAATACAACAATTGTTTAGCGGAACGAGAGGTGTTAGCGGTAGCGATTGAATGAAAAGTTCTTCGGTATCATGTTCCGAAAGAAGCAACGCTGCAGTTATTCGAATTTTATTTCCTTGGCTCATATATAGTCAAACACTGCGTTCCTATTTTTAATATCACTAATTGTACATGTACGTCAATCAATGTTTAAGTACTGCCGAAATATTAAAAAAAAACTTTTTAGGGCCAGCAACATTTTTTATTCGTAAAATCTCGTGTTTATTTAAAATTCATGCACTCTTAATTGATACTTGAACGAATCACTTTGTGGTTAAAATCCTAATTTAACACAAAAATGAGGAAATAGGTAAAACATGTAGTATACCAAATAATGAATACTGCTTTAATCCTATCAAAATCTGTTTTTTACCGAGAAATTAACCTTTGAAATCTAAAATTTCCGAAAAATGCTTATATCTTTTCAAGGTATCATAACAAATTTAAAAATGTATTCAAGAACTCTTTAATACCTTTCATTTGACAACTCATTTATACTGATCCGATACAAACTTAGCTAGAATTTCAAATTAAACTATTAAGAGAATTTTCTTCGGCTAAGCCGAAGCTCATATACATTCCGGTATTTTAGAGACAGAGTTAAATACTGAATTTAACTGGTTCTCTACTACACTGGAATTATTTTCTTTTGTTCAGTTTTTATTTTGTTAAGTTAAATTATTATACGAGTGTGGTTCGGTAAGTACTTCGCCACAAAAGAAAATGGTCTTTTTTTAGCTCGATACACTTGACCCAGCGATGCTTTAACTTCTTTAACTCGTCTGAAAAATACGTTATCTCAAGGTCTGCAAAGTAGGCCTCCATCGGACTTAGATTTCATCTTTTTTATCTTTTTACACTGAACACTTCTAAACTATTCATCCGATTGCAATGAAATTATGGAGAAGGACTGTGCTCATGCCAAAGGAGATTTTGAGATAAACAAATCTGCCACATCCAGCTTATACGCCCCAATTTATTAAATCATGTAAAAATATTCTATTATTTGCTAATATTGCTACGAAAATTCTGAAATTAGGTATCTAAGTTTGGGTACTGTCGATAACTTCACCAAATATAAGGATGTGTGGATAAATTTAAAGTTTACTTTTAGAAATAAGTCCAATATATATATACATATGAAAATATATGGGGATGCGCCTGAAGGAAAAATTCGCTATATAAAATCTGTCACGCCAACTTATAACGCCTAAATTTGTAACATTATATAAAAATATTTGACAAATATTGCACCTAAAATCTGCAATTTGATAACTGAGTTTGTATGGTCACTGTCGATAACTTCACCAAATTATTGCCCTCTGTCGTAACTCAAAAACTCCACAATAGGGAGTGACGGGAAGTTTCGCTAACTAATTATTTTAAATATATTCCTATTAAAAACAAAACCAGGGCCGAACCAGATACTATAAGCTAGCAATATATATTTATAATAACATCAAAATAGATTTAAGTTTTTTTAATGGCGCACGGAAGAATAACCAAAAACAAGAAAAACTAGTAAGGGAATTATATTCGGTTATGCCAAAGCTCATATACCCTCCGCCATTTTATTTTACACTAAAAAATGTGCTTCTTTTAGCACACAATTGCTACATGTCCCTGTTATAAGTTTGCATTGTTCTTCTCGGATCACGCCCCTATTTGGTTAGTAGTTTTGTGTTTCTTCCACTGAACACTGTAATAATTATATTCTAATCGCTGGGACAGACAGACGGACGGACATTTAAATAAACGTTTTGGAATGATTCAATTACATCTAAAGGAGTTCGGGTTTGTTAAAAAAAAATTTTTAACGAGAGTCTTCGTCTCATTCTGGTGTAAATCAGATTTTTCTTGTTGCTGCAGTAAAAAAATATAAATGTTAGAATTATCTTATAAATATTATGTTTGAATATAGCAAAAACATTGTGTAGTACTTGTACTTGTTGGATAGATCGTGGTATAGCGGAGAGCGCTTCATCATTTTTTTTTTCTTAAATTTTCAATCAAAAGACAAGCAGGATTGCCGCATTGTGTTTTTACGCTCTCTCTGCTTAAAACTATTTTTACAAATCTTTTTGATGAATGTGATTTGAATGTCTTTCCTCTAAAATATCAGCACGAGCATAACAAATAGATGTACAATATACTTAAATTGACTTTTTTATATAATTGCTTTTCACTTATTAAATAAATCAATTTGGCTTTACACTGCTTTCTACTCACGAACTAAAAAACGTTCCGACTGCATTGCACAATAAAACAAGATTTGGGCGTTATGACCTTAGGCGTTTTGACCTAACGCTGTTTTTAATTGAGAACTTTATATTTTTTTATAAATGTTTCTCAATTTTGCATTTGTACTCAGTGGATGATTTTTTCACAGTGGATGAGTGAATAGTTTCAAACCGTATGTTAGATAATTTTTGTAGTTCTCAAACATTTTGTTTGGTCGCTTACACCCCTTCTTCTAAATACTTATGATGTTTTTTAGGTACTTTCGATAACAAGTTCTTATAAGTACGAGCATGTACATGTTTACATGAAATAGCGGTGCGCAATTTTCATAGTAAACACAATCATTATAAATTAAATACTTTAAAGAATTGGAAAAGTGAAATAAAAATAAATCGGATTAGATGCATGAATAAGAGCAAGCAACATAATCGACAAAAAAAAAAACAAACAACATAAAATTCGATTTCCCGCCAATTGAGAAATCAATCTAGCAACTATATTAAGCTGACCAAACGATCAACAGCAAAAGGTACCGTACACTTTTTGATAATTGCCTTGTACTGCATTTTGAACCACATTCGTCGAAATAGACAGCAATTTGTTGTATCTATTTATAACAAGAATCTTCATATTAAATATCCTTTGATTTAAATTGTTCTATGCTTAAACAATACCATCAAGTTTTGGATTTCCCATTCGCTGGTCAAAATAATTGTTTAAGGAAAAACAAATTTAATATGTAAATTTTTTGTTTTTATTCTTAAGTAAGAAAAACAATTTAAAGGTTAAGACTCTTTTTTTTTATTATGTTTTCAGTTTTGTCTTATAAAATTAATTTACAGGGAATAGATATACTAGTAGTAATTTTTTTTGTGTGTAAAAATTTAACTTTTTTAAATTTTAAGTAATCATTCCCAAAAGGCCTGGTCACCTTAGACTTCATACATACATTCGTATGTACCTACATTTGATTTGATTTTACAGTTAAAATATCTATATTACAAATTGGCGAACTGAATAACGGCAACATATAATTTAAGAGAAGAATAACAAAACTACTGTGTGCATATGTATCCAATGGGTTTTACCAAATAATTTAGTAGATTTCTTTTTAATACTCGGAACATACGTACACTTGTAGGTACATGTTTAAACGATTTTAACTTTTTTTTATAAAATTTTTTTTGTTATGAATGATTTTGGTAATGTTTCAGGGCCTTTCATATCAATATTCATATGAGTCCCAAGAATTCATTTCTTGAACTCTAATCTTGCACAGCAATGTGTCAAATGTTTTAACATTTTAACTATTTTCATTTTTATACCCTTCGCCAAATGCAAGTGCACTTACAGAAGAATAGGGCGGGGCAGGAATGACAAGGTACATATATAAATGATTAGCGTCGGATTCTAAGTCGATGTCCGTCCGTTCGTCCGTATGTCTGTCTGTCCCAGCGAATACAGCCGTAGTTTTAGAGCTATGTGAGCTCCTATTCTCCAAGCGGATGCTAAATTTAAAGATGGACAAGATCGGATTAAAACTAATACCTCATCTCAAACAAACCCCTATCTATGCGAAACAAAAAAATTAACATAGTTTCAGTGGATGTAACCAGTTCAAATTCGATATTTAGCATTTTAGTGGTAACACAAAATTGCTCACAGAAAATCAGCGTAATCGGATAAGAACCACGCCCACTTCCCACACAAACAAACCCTATCCATGCGGAAAAAATAATTCAATATTTAACGTTTTAATGGAGACACAAAATTATTGATCAAAAAATGGGCGCAATTCGATAAGAACAACGCCCACTAAAATAGAGACGTGAAGCACTTATGTGCCAAAAGTAGCACATTTTTGGTGTCACTGAAATGGCGCAGGGTATATGAGCATCAGCATAGACGAAGATAAGATAAAAAGTTGTATTTCAGTAATTGATGAGCACCGACTTGTGCGCATTTCGACATAAATTAGTCTTTTGCTTACACATAAGTGATAATGGGCCTGTTAACTAGTATTCTACTGCGAAAAGTCAGTAAGTCATATGTCACAGAATAACAACGCCGCCATTGAGTGATAGCCCCTTCCTTAGATCATGAAAAAAGGTTACAATTATGGAATGTATCTGTGAAGAATCAGGCCACCAAAGTTATATTTTTAACTGGGATGATTTACCAGTGTTGTCAATGAGTTCTTTTGAAATTGTTTACTTTTGGAACAAGTTTTTTTTTATAAAATAATTCAAACTCAATGTTATGTAGTCATAATCAAAGATAAAAAAATCATTAATTGCATATTTTCATATTTCGGTTTTCAAAGCATATGAGCATCCGATTTCTTTAATTTGAATGTGACTGAAATATTTGTGCAGGGCAGCAGGATTAGGAACAAAAATTGTACATAAACTTTATTTTATTATTATAGCAAAAAGTTGCCAATATTTAAAAAAAAATCCTATGTTAAATTATTCAGTTTAGAAATGCCCCTCATAATTATTATATAAAAATATAAATGAATAAGCCTCTTAGCCAATTTGAGGCTGCTTTGCGGTGCAACATTTTTTTTTTATATAGAAAGTGTTATAAATGGTGTAAAATTTATTAAAAATTTTATTTAAGAATTATAAAAGTATAATAATCTACCTACGGTCGTCAATAATTTATCTAATTAGGATGGTTCGTGGTTAAAATTTTTGTTTTAAATTTTTTTTGTTAAAGCCGATTATTAAACGACTCGGAAATTGTGACTCAAAACTTGTCAAAACTTCGCAAACGATACGGATATGTTGTTAAACAATTAATTGTTGTTTAAAAATGTGTAACAACAAATCGGGTAATCCGTTTCAATCGCAATCACAAATTTGTTGTTAAAATAAGTGGCGGCGTCGCGAACTGCCAAAATTATCGACTAAACGGCGTTTTGCCATAAATGTGACTCAGCTTGGACCTCTGCTATTAGCTGTAAAAACAAATCAAATTTAATGTGGAAAATGCCGCGATTTTCAAAAAAGATAAATTGATTTGTGCATAAATCGCACATCAAATTAAATGGCATTTTTAAATTTTAAATTCAATTTCTTTTAATTTTCAGCTCCCAAAACTTTTTTTATTATTTATGTTTAAATGCACATCTGTAAAGAAAGAAGCACCTATTAACTTCAAAACTGATTGAATAGCACGATTGAAGAACATGGTCTGAAGTGTGCTATTTGTCATATTTCACTTTTGTATGCAAATTCGAACCTTTTCTTTGGCAAATATAAAAGTTACAGTGTAGATAACTAATTCAAATTCGGAATTTAAGAATTTAGTAGTATCAAAACACTACAAACCAAAAATGGGTGAGATCCGATAAAAACGACGCCTACTTATAATCGAGACATGTAGCACTTACGAGTATGTGCTAAAAGAAGCACATTTTTTGGTGTCACTGAAATGCATTTTAAACAAATGAACTATTAAATAAATTCCATAACATATGCATCATTTGTTCTCAAATTTTTTATTTGTTGGAAAATTGCATTAAAAACTAGTAAGAGAATTATCTTCGGCTATGCCGAAGCTCATATACCATTCGATATTTCAGTGACGCCAAAAATGTGTTTTTTTTTTAGCACATAAGTGCTACATATCACTATTATAAGTGGGCGTTGTTTTTATCCGATTACGCCCCTTTTTGGTTAATAGTTTTGTGTTCCTACCAAAGTGTTAAATACCGAATTTATCTACGCAGTAGCTATTTTTTAATAATTTTTTTCCGAATGGAAAGGGGTGGTTTGTATGGGAGGTGGGCGTGATTCTTATCTGATCACGTCCATTTTTTGTGAGCAGTTTTGTGTTACTACTCAGAATCCGACACTGATCATTTATATATATACTTTGTCATACCTTCTGGGCGTTACAAACGGAAGAACAAACTCAATATACCATTCGGTACGTGCATTTGCACGTGGCGAATGGTATAAAAATGCAACGTACGAAAATGAATCAAATAATTTGGTTTTAATTTGTTTATAAACACTTTACTTTAATATATAGTTCGAGTTATAGATGAACAAAATTCAATGAGTTCTTAGTTAAGTAGAAGCTCCTAAATTTATTTATTTTCATATTGTAACTTTTTTAGAATCCTTACGAAATTCTGCGTTCAAACTTTCGAAGGAAATGCAAAATTTTCATATCTTAGTGATTTATTTCTAAAATGTCAGTATTTTGTCTCTGATTTTAAATTGTAAATATTTTTCTTTTTCTACCTGCTAAAGTTTTTAAGTTATTTACAAAATAAAATTTAAAACAATTTTTGTTGTAATTTTTTTAAACGTTAATAAAAATTCAAAAACGATAAAAGGCAGAAAAAAAATATTTACATATTTGAAATCAGCGAAGTTGATTTATATTGATTTGACATATTTGGTAGTTTAACCCATCAAATTTAAAATTAACGTACTACAGTTTGTTTGTAATTGTGAAATGTGATGTGTTTTTTGTATTGTATTCAATTGCAGGATATGTTAAATAAAAAATGATATATATATATATATATATATATATATATATATATATATATATATATATATATATATATATATATATATATATATATATATATATATATATATATCTCCATATATGTCCATCTGTCTGTCATCATTTGTTGTGAACGCAAAAGCGAGAGAACCGTGAGAGATATTTTGTACACTGGTTGCTCTTATGCCCAAATAGAACTGATTAGATTTTGGAGCCAATCTGCCCATGACCACGTCCACTATTACAAAAAATACTGATTTCTTGTTAAAATTATATATATTAAGAACCAAATGAGATATTAGGTTGAAACTTTGAGTATCATTTTCTGTTGTGCTTGGGTGGCCCATGTTTGTTATTTTTATTTAAACTTCAATTGGTTATTTTGGTAAAATAATATGTATAATAAATTTGTTTACATTGTGGTGCATTTGTAATAATTTCTTACTTGTTTTGACTACATTGATGACATTGAATTAAAGATTCTCCATTTTAGAAATCTTTTAATAGAAGTTCAGTAAACCTTCACCACCAGCAAACACGTACTGAAGGGTTTCTTGAGTTTGTTCTTCCATTTGTAACGCCCATAATGGTGCGTGGTAGGTAAGACAATATATACAATATATATTTATCAATTTTACAAATTGTGGGAGTAATAATTGAGCGAGATTGTTCTATTATTTCTTCCGCGCGGACTACTCCATAAGTTTCCTATATAGCGCATCAAGTTCCTGATGTATGGTGGTGGGCGTGAAATCGATCCAACCTATTTAAAAAGTAGGCGTTAAATTGAATTCAACTACGTCTATTTTAGGCGAAGTTGTTGACTGTGGCCATTTGAACTCTTAATTTCACAAATTGTGGGCGTGGAAAATTTTAATATAGCCTATACTAACCCTGTGCCGGCGAGTACCAAATTTGAATAAAATCGGTTCAGCTGTTCTGAAACTATCCCGGAACAACAGACAGGGAGGAAGACGTTGAATTATATACAATGGTATGATATGATGTAATTAAATCAGTTAATAATAGAATTGTTTATACAAAATATATTGAATATGACTAATAGCGCAAATGAAAAGCGAATGAGTAATCAAAGTCTGCATACGCATAGCAATATTTTCCAAAAATTGTATGACAAATCTAGGAAAGATTACATTTTATTTGGTGTGTAAACAGAATGTTAACGACCCAAACGTTTAGCAGGTGCATACAAACTTAATCAATACAAGAGGCATCGGTATCGGCAATGTTAATTAGTTGTTATCGCAATAATCCTCAGATAGTTTCAATGTTAGAATTCTAGTCAAAAATGGCTCACTTGAATATCGTTGACGAGCTAAATTTTAAAATATTTTTTATTTAAGTTTATAAGTAAAGGGTTTTTCAAACGGGACGCGACAAAAGTAGACCGATAGGGACAGCAAACGATGCCATATTTTTTCCCGCTCTCTTGACATTTCTCTTCAGTAAGGTTTGCTATTTCATCCTAGAAAGATATACGAGGCAACAACGAGTCGAAATTATTAAAATTTACTACCGAAATTCGGAGTCAGTGGCCTCAACTTTAAGAGCGCTACGTCCAATTTATGGTCGTCATAATCGCCCTACCAGATCAACAATTGTGCGTTTAGTGGAAAAATTTGAATCCACAGGCACAGTACAAAATGTTCTCGTGCCAGTGAGACAAAGAAGTGCCCGTAGTGTCGAGAATATTGCTGCCGCTGAGGCTTCAGTTCAAGAAAGCCCAATTGTGTCTCTCACACGTCGTTCTCAAGTGTTGGTCATCTCTGTGACGTCGTTATGGCGAATTTTGCGAAAATATCTTGGCCTACATCCTTACAAGATCAAATTGACGCAAGAACTGAAGCCGCTTGATCACCAGAAGCGTCGTATGTTTGTGAATTGGGCTGAGCAACAACTTGATAATGATTCGGATTTTCATCGGAAAATCATCTTCAGCGATGAGGCTCATTTCTGGCTGAATGGCTTCGTTAATAAGCAAAATATGCGTTATTGGTCAGGCAGCAATCCACACGTACTCTATAAGTCATCATTGCATCCCGAAAAAGTTACGGTTTGGTGCGGTTTATGGGCCGGCGGCGTCATTGGGTCGTACTTCTAACGTGATGATCAAGACCGGCATGTTACTGTAAATGGGAATCGCTGCCGTTCAATGATAACCGAAAATTTTAGGCCCCAATTGCCACACAGCGAATGTCACAATCAATGTATTGGAAACCATGTTTGGTAGACGTGTTATCTCACGAAATGGCCTAGTCGATTGGCCGCCTCGGTCGTGCGATTTGACGCCGTTAGAATATTTCCTGTGGGGCTACGTCAAGTCTATGGTCTATGCCAACAAGCCAGCGACGATTGATGAACTTCGTACGAATATCGAATGTGAAATTGCAGCAGTATCGGCCGATTTATGCTTGAAAATCGTCGAAAATTGGGTTCAGCGTCTAGACTTCTGCAAGCGTGCCCGTGATGGCCATGCAAAAAAATCGAGTTCCATTAATAATGGCATCGAATGTACTTTCACAGGAATAAAGAATTTCATTGATATCCAAAACCGTTTTTGCGCTCCCTTTATTAGTAAGTATACAACTTTAATTCGAGGTATATTAAAAGCAAATTTTAATTTATTTTTTTCTTTAAAAAGTTGGAAAAAAGCATAAGGATGATGTATTATAACTACGAGTATAAGATTTCAGTTATGAGTGTTGAACCTCCTTAATATACCACCATATTTTTTCTTGTTTCAACCTTAAAAATTTTAAATTTGTGAAATCAAAGTATTTCAAATATTTTCGAAAATGAGAGTTTCTTCTTCAACTTTCCTTATTGTGAATTACTACATACGAGAAAAGTGCAAATCGCACTTCGAGTTAGATATGTTAACTAATCGTATGTTAACAATAAAAGATATCTATCTGCTGGTAAAAAAAAAATGATAATTGTACAATCGAAAAGCTTTAAGGGGAGTACCGTGCCTAAATACCGCTAGTTCTTTTTTATCGTTAAACAGGTGTAGACGTTTTTTTTTTGTCAGAGCAAGCTAAACTAACACTTTGGACGTTAAATACGATTAGTTAACATATTGAAAAATTGTTTTGTTTTACATTTTCATACATATTTTTCACAAATATGTATATATAAATGTAATATTTAGTTACAAAAATCTAAATATATACGAAATTAAGGTGAGGACTCGTGTAAAAAAAAACCTTATTATGTAATTCGGTTAAAAATAAATATATAAAACTAATTTGTTTACTGTTCCAAAACGTTTTGTGTTAAATGCTAAAGTGATAGTGAATTATTGTCTTGGATACAATTTACTCAAGAGATCGACCGATTACGAATATTTTTGCCAATATATAGGCATCGGTAAAAAAAAAATATTTTTTGTGCATATAGAGTGAGTTAATTATTTTATATAAGAGTATATAAAATAAGATATAATACAAAAACCATATATAATTAAAATTGTTAATAAGGAAATAATTTGTTAAAGTATCTGCCATTTCATCGGCATTGGTCATTGGGCAATATTGAAGCTGATACAGACCAACGCTAATAATCACTCACTACATACGCTATTCTTCATTTTACACTTTAGATTTATTAATTTTCCAGCGTTCTTTTTTTTCGATAATTAAGGTATCCAATCCAAATTTTTCAAATAAGCTTAATATTTAAGTAATGTCTTCCGATTTTCTTGAAATTTAATGTTTTTTTTTTGAAATTCAATGAAATAAAAATACAAAAAACAAACTCAAAAACAAAACTTAAAAATAATATAAAAACGTTAAAAAATTTAACTTAAATCTATATAGCTTAATTTAGAAACTTTAGATAAACCTAAAATCCATTATAAAGTTAAAAGAATGGAATAAAAAACTTTAATAAATTGAATGAAAGTTGGTTCAAAACTTAAAAATATTAACTTAAACCTACAAAAATATATTTATACATACGTGTAGAACTTAAAATTAAAATTTTTCTTAATTTTTATTTTGGAACTTTGTATTGTCCAAGTTTGTTTACCAGAGTAGGAACAGGTATTTTGGAGATTAGCTTGAAGCATTATTTCTTTATTTTTATTACACTATAAAAAACGCCTTAAATAAAAACTAGTAACAAAATTATCTTTTTGCAGCACATATGTGCTATCTGTCTCGTTGCTTCTTTCAGTAGTTTCGTGTTACTAGTAAAGTGTGAAATTTTGAATTTGAACTGGTTACCATTACCGTTACTGGAACTACTTTATTAATTAATTTTCCCGCATGAAAGGGGTATGGGAGGGGGAGTAGTTGTGTCCGATCTTGCCCATCTTAAAACATGGAAAATAGGAACTCACACATTAAATTTCAGCTCGTTGTCTCTTAAACTATAGCTGTAATGTATTGTATTTACATATACTCATATATTGTCGTTACAAATGAAAGAACAATAATGAGTTAAAGAAAACATACCACGACGAATTTCGCATCGTGCCTAAAACTAAGAAAAAAGTCCCAATTGTAACAAAAATTGTTGAAAAGAAGATAACAAAAATATTTTTTAATAAGCTAATAATTGTTTTTTTATACAATAAATATAATAAAATATCTTTTAGTTCAAAAAATAATCTTAATTTTTCATAGTTTCATACCAATCTTAAATTATTTAGAAAGAAAATTATATTCTAATACTTCTTATTGCAATAATTGTTCACAAACAGTCTGTCTCTTATTTCGCCATGGTGTGTGCCATGTGGGAAGTTTAACATATATGGGAGACTGAGTTCGCTCGGCTGATAATGTAATCGTTCTGCAGTTAATTTGTATTTTAAAATTTAATATTGGGTTGTCGAAAAAGTCTTTTCGTATTTTGTCAATAGATGTCAATGGAGGCGTCTATCTCCAGTGCTATAAATCACATTGTGTCCAAAACGGAAAGGTGACATTTTAAGCTTCATTTAAGCAAAAAAAATTAAATTCGGAGAAGTTGAAAAAAAGTTACAGCTGTTCAAAAATGAGTGAAAATAATGAAAAAATTCGCTATATTTTGAAATTTTTGTATTCAAAGGGAAGAATGCCACGCAAGCCACCAATGAAATTTGTGAAGTTTACGGAGACGATGCTGTATCAGTTCGTGTAGCACAACAATGGTTCGCTCGCTTCCGTTCTGGAAATTTCGATGTGATAGATGCACTTCGCTCTGGTCGACCTATCGTTGAAAAAGTCGATGAAATTATGGAAAAGGTTGACCAGGACCGTCACATAAGCAGCCATGACATCGCCAAGGAACTAAACATTCATCATCAAACGGTTTTGAACAATTTAAAAAAGGCTGGCTACAAAAAGAAGCTCGATGTTTGGGTACTACATGAATTGTCTGTAAAAAATTTAATGGACCGAATTAACATCTGCGATTCTTTGCTGAATCGAAATGGAATCGAACCATTTCTGAAGCGAATGGTAACAGGAGACGAAAAGTGGATCAAATACGACAATAATGTGCGAAAAAGATCATGGTGCAAGCGTGGTGAAGTTCAACAAATGGTCGCAAAGCCAGGATTGACGCCTCGAAAGGTTATGCTGAGTGTTTGGTGGGATTGGAAAGGAATCATCCACTATGAGCTGCTCCAGCCTGGTCGAACGATTGATTCTACACTTTACTGTCAACAACTGATGAGATTGAAGCAAGCAATCGAAAAAAAAACGGGCAGAACTGATCAACAGAAAGGGCGTCGTCTTCCATCACAATAACGCTAGACCACACACATATTTGATGACTCGGCAAAAACTGGGAGAGCATGGCAAGGAAGTTTTGATGCATCCACCATATAGCTCTGACCTTGCACCATCGGACTACCATTTGTTTCGGTCAATGCAGAACTCCCTTAATCTAGTAAAGTTGGCTTCAAGAGAAGCCTGTGAAAATTACTTGTCGCAGTTTTTTGCCGAGAAACCACAAAAGTTTTACACTGATGGAATAATGTCTCTAGCGGAAAAATGGCAAAAGGTGGTCGACCAAAATGGTACATATTTGGTTTAATTAAGTTCATTATAAATATAAAAAAAAATGAGTTGAAGTTTGATTATAAATACGAAAAGACTTTTTCGACAACCCAATATTTAAAAAAAAAATGAAGAATTCAAATTATTTCTGGAGATATTTAAATAACTGAAGAGTACAGTGGACGATCCATCAACTACATGCAAAAAAACCGAATCAAAATCGGAATTACCATTGTTATTTTATATGATTTGAAAATAATTTTGACCACTCACTTTGCAAAGTTTTCCGGATGTCTAAGTTGTCGCAATCTTAATGTTGCAATCTAACTGCAAGCTGACAAGTTTCATCAAAATCGTTAGAGCCATTTCAAGGTAAAATACACAATCAACCGAACATTGTTCGCTTTAAAAATTCGCCCACTTAATGGCTTTTTTTCAAGGATAAAACATGTCGCAATCTTATTTTCTCTACAAATTAAATCAAACTGTAAAATTTCATCAAAATCGTTTGAGCCGATCTTAAGATAGTGGAGACAAATATATATAAATATACAAATATTTATACAAACTTAGCTCGTTTAATAGAGTAAGATATTTTTTTTTCTTTACCGGCTCTTGACGCCATCGGCGTTAAAATTCATATATTTAGCATTTAATAATTATTTTTATGTTTCTAAGTGCACAAGAACTCAATATTGATAAACAGTTATTATCAGAACAACACAAATTATTTCACGATGATAATAACTGCGGTCGAAAAAGAACCAATGAATATGTGAATTTAACATTTTTTTTGAAGAAAGAAATTTTTTCTTTAAAGATTTAAACAGTTTTACGTGATTGATAAGGGAATCTCATTATGATATTGGGTTCTAATCGACTATGAAAACTAACTTATATGTATGATTATTTCATGATCATAGTGTTCAACTTGGCAAATTATTTATTCACTAGAGAATGCCCGGCATGCCTTGCAATGTCACTTAAACAAATAAAATGTTTGCGGAACTTTCCGGTACTCCTGTTATAGAGATTCAAAGTTACGGCAGTGAAATTATTGGTAGTAGCCATACAAACTCAGAAACAAAATTCCAACTTTTCAGGAGCAATTATAGCAATGCAATCGTATATTTTCAATTAATTAAACAAAACGTGGGCGTAATAAGTGGGCATGACAGATTTTGTCTAACCTGTTAATCTTCCCGGTGCATCCCGTTACATGTTTTATATATAGCACATCAAGTTTCTGAGCAGTGGTAAGTTTAAAATTAATCCAACCTTTTTAAAAGTAGGAGTTAAATTGATCCAACCACGCCCATTTTTGGTGAAGTTGTCGACAGTGTCTATCAAACTCAGATACTGAATTTCAGAATTTTAGGAGCAATCTTAGCGAAATAATAGAATGTTTTTAATTAGTTTTACAAATTGTGGGCGTAATAGGTGGGCGTGGCAAATTTTTCTTTTCCCAAAACATAAGCAACTGCCCAAAATTTCATCACAATCGGATGAATGGTATAGACGCCCATTTGGTACAAAGAAAGATACATAGAAAGAATGAAAGAAAGAAAGAAAGAAAGAAAGAAAGAAAGAAAGAAAGAAAAAAAGAAAGAAAGAAAGAAAGAAAGAAAGAAAGAAAGAAAGAAGGAAAGAAGAATTCATTTTTATATATGTATATAGATAGATTTGTATGTAGACACGAGTTTGTATAACCTTTTAAATATTTTTTATGCATCACTCAGTGGTGTATATTGGTTTGTGATGTTCCTTTGTTCGCTTAAATTAGCATTGAGTCAACCAAATTATAAAAACAGATACCGTTATAGACTTCCATGGAGCCTAAATAAATTTCCAAAGCTCTTCACTATTGAAGGAACGATTTTCTTTTATTAAACAGTTTTAAATATAGTAAAATTTGTAATAGTGATCCTAAACCACTATTTTGTCCGCTTAGACGTGGAATAACAATCGTAGCGACATATTATCCAAAGCGTAAGGTTGCATATTATTTCACAAAATGTGAACATAATTTGTTGCATCTGTAATGCCTTATATACGGTGTAGCAGTCCCACACTATTAGTACGAAAAGGATCTCCTTACCATGATATTACCGCCACCGCGTTTAATCATTTTAATAAAGTACAGTTTCATTTTAAAGAACCCATTTAACTGCATTTTTGACCATTGTTTTGGATACTCAAAGTATTTCCGAAATTATTAACTATACAAGGTGGCGCAAAAGAAGTCATCCGATGTTGTTTGGCTCTTATTTTTTTTCTAAATAAAAAACTTCAATTCTGTTTTTTGATTATGTTTATTTAGACCTTTAGAATTAATTGTGTTAAGTCGAGAAGATGATATCGGATAAATGGGCGCCGTCACAATTGATTGCCATACGGGCTCGTTTTATGGCATTTTCCATCACTTCGGCGAGAGTTTCGGGCGATAAATTCTCGCATTCGTGTCGGATATTTTCCTTGAGGGCTTCCAAGGTCTCAGGCTTGTTGATGTAAACACGAGACTTCAAAAAACCCCATAAAAAGAAGTCCGGGACCGTTAAATCGGGCGATCTGGCGGGCCAGTGCAAATCGCCAAAACGCGAAATTAAGCGACCCGGAAACGCGGCCTTCAGAATGTCGGTTGTGGCTCGTGCAGTGTGTGCTGTTGCTCCGTCCTGTTGGAACCACATGTCCACCAGTCCTAATTCGTCCAGTTCGGGCAGAAAAAACTCGGTCAACATTGCCCTATAGCGCGCACCGTCCACTGTTGTCGTATGACCCGCGGCGTTCGGCCCGATGACTCCTCCAGCGTGAACAGCGCACCACGCAGTCACTTTGAGCGGGTGTAATGGTTTCTCGTGCATCACTCGCGGATTTTCGGTTCCCCAGAAGCGATAATTTTGCTTGTTCACGTACCCGCTGAGGTGAAAATGAGCCTCATCGCTCATTATGATTTTTGCCAACACCACAGACGAATTGTTACGCAAAAAAATAGACACAATTATTCCGCGTTCTTGGGGAGTGTATCGCTCCATGGCTTATTCACTTGTATTCTGTATCTGTCTAGTCCACAAATGTCGAAACAGATTTGACATTGGCGGCCATTTGCAAAAATGAGAGCATCTTCCAATAGGGTGATTTCTTTTGCGCCACCTTGTAGATGAGTAATGACTTTATTAAATGTGTGCAAATATTAATAATTTATTTTTACGAAATTTTGTGATGCTGTACGCTTTCCACATTTTTATTTTAGCACTAGCGAATGCCCGGCATGCGTTGCAATGCCACTTAAATTTTTTTTTTAGCATATCTTCCCGGTACTCCCCGTTAGCGGAACTTCCCGGTACTCACTGATGTAGCGATTCTATTTTCTATATAGCACATCAAGTTTCTGAGCAATGGTGTTAGGCGTAAAAATGATCCACCCTTTTTTTGAGAGTGGGCGTTAAATTGATCCAAGGGGAAGTTATCAACAGTGCCAATACAAATTCAGATACCAAATTTCAGATTTTTAGGAACAATATTAGCCACGTTATCGCATATTTTCTATTTTTTTTCAAAGTGGGCGGTAAATTGATCCAACTCGCCCATTTTTGGGGAAGTTATCGACAGTGTCTATACAAACTCAGATACCAAATTTCAGATTTTTTGGAGCAATATTAGCGAATTAATCGAATATTTTAACTTAGTTTTACAAATTGTGGGCGTAATAGGTGGGCGTGATAAAATTTTCTTTACCCTAAACCTAATTTGGCGTGAGCACAGCAACTCACTAAAATTTCATCAAAATCGGATGAATGGTTTAGACGCCCATTTGGTACAAAGAAAGAAAGAAAGATAGAAAAATTCATTTTTATGTATATAGATATAATAGATAACTCCACATAGGTGACTTATTAAGTGAAGACCGGGTTCAAATTAAATAATCCACTTCTTATAGTAAAAGAATGCCTATTTCTGAATTGAAGTAAAAACAATAAATCTATCAGTAATTCATGTGAATGCATAAATCTTCGGTAAATCCCTTTACTCGTTCTTTTGAATTGTTTCGAAAAATACTGTTACAATTTCCTTTTAAACGGCCGTGGCCAAAAATGTTTTTTTCTCTCCCAAGGGCAGAAATGCATTTTTTTTTATCAATTGAGTGAAAATCTAAAATTTAGAAGAAAAAATATTACTCGTAAAGCAAAATGCACATCATTATTGCGAATGCGGATTACTGTAGCGGAAACGGACGTAAATGTGAAAAATAACGATGGTATGCGGATGTGGATTCGAATATTAACGTCAACACTAATACATATACACATAATCACTTGCTGCAGAAATTCTCTAAAATCAATATTTGTATGCAAAAAGTGATATAGAATTTATTTAAATATATAAAATTATATTTTAATTTTGTATTTCATGGTTATTACATGGTAATAAATTTTAAAAACTTGTAGATTTGTGACAACATCAGTCCCACCTAGATCATCTGTTCAGTAAATTGAATTTTCGTTAGGTATACCTTTCTATCTATAATATGTATCTGCATTTTCAGGTCAACTGATAAAATAGTCACTTGTCGAATATAAAATTGATCTGAACGATAGTTAAGTCGCAATTTCGTTGTTGTATGGAAATTATACATACTGGCGCGTAGTAGCCAAGTATAAAATAAACGAACGAGCGAAAGGCTCTAATAACACTTGTGCCTAACTGTTTCACTATAGTAGTGGTTGATCGCTAAAAAGATCGAGATCGCATAAACGGATCACATTTAAATTTCAATTAGAAGTATGACGTATTTAGGTAGCTTGTTGTTGGCTGGCTGGCTGTCTATCTGTCTGTTTGATACGTACGGATATGGACCCACCTTACACAAAAAAATAAAACTCAATTGATGTATTTGATTTATGCTGATGTTGTTGTCGTCGTTACGGTTCTCCACCAATGTTATTAACACAGATGCTCTGAGATTTGTATTGGCCGTCCTCAGTTTAGCCAATCGGCAAAAACACTTTTCCGTTAAAATTTAAATGTATTCTGTGATTTTAAAAGTTTTCGAAAATGTTTCCCGTTGCTCCAACATATTGATTGGTGCGATATACACATGTAAGTGTTGGTGAATTCAAACTGATAATTTGTGTTGGTGCTGGTGGTTCTTGTGGTGTTTCAACTACCCAACTAGAGTTTGGAGCCACCGGATAAGCGTTATATTTTGCATTAACTACGTATTCAAGAACTGTTCGTTTATTTCAGGTCGATTCAGTCAATGTAAAAAAAAAACAAATTTACACTTTGCTTATGGAGTTTTACTGACTTAATCAAAATGAATTTTTAATTTAGGAAAAATTCGATTTTTTTATATAAATTTTAATTATATAAATCTGGAAGCAGATTAATGCTATGTTTAACTCAAACAACTTAAACGATAATAGAGCATTGTAAAGTGGGTTTTGATTTGGTTGTCAAGCTTTATGGACTGGATAAGTCAATAAATGTTTTTAGTTTCGAATTTGATTGAGTAGTATAAGCTTTATTATCATATCCTTATAGGAAATAAAATAAACATTTTAAAACTATATTCCTTTCTAAAGAAACGAAGATTAAGCGTATCATATCGGAATTTTAACGTCATTCAAACTCGATTAGAATCATATTTTTAAATTCAAATGCTTGAAAATTGATTTAAGTGTACTAAACTGAGTGTTGTAAATACGTACATATTTATGTATAAAAACTATTAATATACATTTAATTTTTTTTCAGACAATGGTGTTTTTTAAGATAAACTCTACCACACTGCTAAATGATTTTGAAGCTATGGTCTCTCTACACGATATGGACAAAATGTCTGGCGGTGTTTTCACTACATTTGCTTATGGAGCCAGTGCATTAGCATTAGGGGCTCTATTTTATTGGCTGTTTTATGTTCCCTATAATTGGATTAAGGTAAGTGATAAGATGGTGGGTTTTTATTACAATCGATTTGGTAGCATCTCACAAGTATTAACACCATCAATAAAAGGCATCAAACTATTGGGTAATTTAAAAATAAATGTTATAATTTGTATCTGTCGTTTTACGATTTACACACAAAATATAATAAAGATTTCTCAAACAATGTTTTATATTTTATGTTTGTTAACCCCAATTGAACCATTAGAAATTAAAAAATTTTCTTTCACTAGAAATTAATTAATGTTTGCTTTTTTGAGATATTTCTGAAATTTTTCTGAAACATTAATATTTCAAACGCCGTAAATCTAAATTTTGTTTTAAAAAAATTTGTATTAATTTGACCACCGTAAATGTAAAAAATTATATAATATTGCAAAGGTAACACAGAAAATGAAGAAAATTATTTTATATATTGACTGAAATTGTGTTGGTTTTTTATATTTTTTAAACTTCGGTACAATTTTATTGGTCCTTTGAGTCGAATCGTCAACGAAGTGCCACCAATTTTGAAGAAATGTTTAATCCCCGAGTTTCGCAAGTATTAGCAATTAACCTTCCCGGTAATCGCATTATATGAAACTGAAATTGAGCACTTTCCGGTCAAATATAGTTACCATGCACCAAAATTTTTCTTTAATTTGTTTTATTCGTGCTAAGGTATTTGTTATGCATCAATCAGTGGTGTATATTGGTTTTGGTCCAATGTTTGTAACGTAGAGAAATACTCAAGATAGATATAGATATATAGACACGGTAGCGTGAGAACCGTTAGAGATATTGAGCTGACATTTTGTACAATAGTTGCTCTTATGCCCTCGAGGAACTGATTATATTTTGGAGGCAATCCGCCCATGACCACGCCCACTATTGCAAAAAATACTGATTTCTTATTAACACGATATCTTGAGAACCATATAAGATATTGGGTTGAAACTTTCTGTTGTCCTTGGGATTTACTGATAGGGTGGTCCATGTTTGTTATTTTTTTATTATACGTTTAAACAAAGCCCTTAAATGTATAATAGAATAATTTGGTATTCAAACTATCTTAAATAAGTAGAGTAATCTAATTAGGGTGGTTCAATATTTATAAAATTAGGGTGTTCAAAGATTACAATTTCATTTTTATTTTAATTTGAATCTGATATTTTACAAAGTGGTGCATTTGTAATAGTCGGTATGATCGACTATAATTTCTAACTTGTTTATTTTTTGTGCTTTTATCAATTCGGATAAAACAAATAAAAAAGAAAGTAAACCGACATACATATAAATATAATTCAAACAATTTAGACAAGAACACACGTAGACACGCATTAATAAAGTGCAGCTGCGCTTGGACGGACTATTGAGTTTGATGCAAGTGCCCCAGAGCAACAGCAAAAAATCATATCGGAAGCTAGGCGAAGCGTCGGTTCGACGACTTTTAAAAGAGTCTTCCGAATTACTATTTGACGATACTTCTTGGTGTGTTGCCTAAAACTAATTTGGATGCATCGTCGAAGATTCTACTGCGCGAATCGCTTTATAGGCACAGTGACCCCCGTAGGCCTGATCTTTCGCGATCAGAAAACGAGCTCGCAGTAGATTAAATTAATCGCATATTTCGAACTTAGAAGAGACTTCCGCGAGCATAAATTCCGGCTGGGTGGCGCCAAAATAATTTTTGTTAATAGCTTTTGTAATTTTATTGAAATTTTTAGATTTTAGAATATCTTGTAAAATTTGGCATACACCGAGAAACATTTTTTATATCTTAAGTGTACCCATATTTTGAAAAAAAAAGAAATTACCATTATTTGATTTTTCTTAAATATTTTAATATTATTTGATAAATATATAAATTTTATTATTTTTGAGGAATAATTTAGTCTCATTCCTCAATCCAAACATTATGTTATTTTTTTTTTAAAACGTACTGTTAAATGTTTATCGCCACTCCTCTGGCTAATGGTCATTAACGAGATTTACGAGTGTTACGGGAGCAATGAGAACGTGCCCACAACAGTGAAAAGGACGGCAGTCAGAGCGGCCATACCTAATCTAGCTCATCTTACGGGAGGTTAACAAACGGGTCACGCAAAGATACTGGACATCTTCCGGAATTTTCCGTGTCTTGTGGTTTTCGATAGGATGAACAGAAAACTTTCGTTTTTCAAACACTTTGAAGTGGTCATCAGCAGGGTTGTAAATAGCTAGCTCGCTCAACTCAACAAGAAATGTGAGCTAACTCAACCTATGCGCTAGATCACATATGAGTTAGCTAAAAAATAGCTCACATCGTGAGCTAACTCACGAGGTGAGCTAGCTCAAAAGTGAGTTGGCTCAAATGTAAGCTAACTCAACCTGTTTGAATCTGGAAAAAGTGATCTTGACTACATATTTCAAATATTTTTTTTACAAAATATTTTCATTGGCAATTAAATATGACCTAATAATGACACTGATATGGGTTTTGCTTAAATTTTGAAATATATGATGCGGCAGCTAGTAGAAAACTAGAACTGCACTTTGGCAAAGCAAAGGCATTTTACTTTACTTTACCTTACATTACTTTAACAATGACATTGTTTTCTTTAACAATTAAAATTAAATATCATACATAGTTGTATTAAAATATTAATGTTTTAATTAGAAATTCCATAAAAATCTTAAGATTCAATCTTCAAGACTGTTTACAACAAAATCAATACTTAAATTTAATTCATGTTCAACAAGACTTAAAAAATAAATAACAAAAATTGCGTTTTATAGTTATTGCAATTTTCCATTTTACAAAGTTTTTTGTTATACATATACTAGCTGACCCGGCAAACTTCTTGCCGTCCGAAATTGATTTTTTTAATTTAAAATTAGCTATTGATGACGTCAACCGAATTTTAATTAATGATTTGAATTGAAAAGATATTTATTTACACAAAAAGTTTAAATATAAAGAGGTTATGGGAATAATATTCGTGGATATCGCTGATTTGTATACAGTTATGCCGAATTGATATCATATGACTTCATCTTAAATCCCAGTGCTGTAGGGCAAATAGTTTCAGAGATAGAGAGCAAACAAAATTAGGGTTGTTTGGGAGGTACCCCGCCCCTTGTCATACGGCAAGGTCATATATAGACTACATATCAAATTTCATATTGTAGTGTAACAATTTTTCGAGATATTGTGCTTTAAAGGGAAAAATTTGCCCATTTTTTTAATATACAAATTTTTAATACCCCCTATGTTCACCCTTGGCCGCAAACTAACACAACAACAAAAAATAATTCAATCGGACGATCCGTTCTCGAGTGATGCTTGTTCATAATATGTTCAGGGTAGTTAATAGCTCATATTCAACTCGATCGCTCAACTCAACAAGAAAAGTGATCTAGCTCAACTTGTGAGCTTGCTCAATTTGTGAGCTAGCTCATATGTGAGCTAGCTCAACCTGTGAGCTAGCTCAAATCAACAAGTAAAATTGAGCTAGCTCAAATGTGAGCTAGCTCAACCATCGAGCTAGCTCACATGTTAGCTAGCTCAATATACTTGTTGAGCTGAGCGTTTGAGCGAGTCGAAGATGGCAGTGCTGGAGCGGGAATTGTAGGGCCAAATTTCCGTAAAGGAGTTGTGATGGGAAAAATAGCTTCAATTTTTCAGGCGGAGGTCTACGTCTTAGAACTAAGTGTCAGAGAATGTCTACGTAGGGGCACCAGCGGTACCAAAATATGCATTCTCTCTGACAGCCAAGCAGTTCTAAAATCACTTAAAAACTTCTCATTCCAATCAAAACTGGTATGGGATTGTCTTAAACTTCTCAACACCCTAGCAGAAAGAAACTCGGTGCCGGGACATGAAGGGCAATGAAATAGCGGACTCTATCGCAAAGAAAGGTGTATAAAGGTGATTCATGCCGACTCTGTAAAGAGAAGCAGGAAACAGCTGAACATGTTCTTTGCACTTGTCTACTTAGACAATGGAACTATATTTCCTAATGACATAGTTAAAATTAAGCCCACCTTAATTACAAGATTTATAAATTTGCCATTTTTCCGCTAGAGACATTATTCCATCAGTGAAAAACTTTTGTGGTTTCTCCGCGAAAAACTGCGACAAGTAATTTTCACAGGCTTCTCTTGAAGCCAACTTTACTAGATTAAGGGAGTTCTGCATTGACCGACACAAATGGTAGTACGATGGTGCAAGGTCAGGGCTATATGGTGGATGCATCAAAACTTTCCAACCAAGCTCTCCCAGGTATTGCCGAGTCATCAAAGATGTGTGTGGTCTAGCGTTGTCGTGGTGGAAGACGACGCCCTTTCTGTTAATCAGTTCTGGCCGTTTTTTTTCGATTGCTTGCTTCAATCGCATCAGTTGTTGACAGTAAAGTGTAGAATCAATCGTTCGACCAGGCTGGAGCAGCTCATAGTGGATGATTCCTTTCCAATCCGACCAAACACTCAGCATAACCTTTCGAGGCGTCAATCCTGGCTTTGCGACCATTTGTTGAGCTTCACCACGCTTGCACCATGATATTTTTCGCACATTATTGTCGTATTTTATCCACTTTTCGTCTCCTGTTACCATTCGCTTCAGAAATGGTTCGATTTCATTTCGTTTCAGCATAGAATCGCAGATGTTACTTTGGTCCATTAAATTTTTCACAGACAATTCATGTGGTACCCAAACATCGAGCTTCTTTTTGTAGCCAGCCTTTTTTAAATTGTTCAAAACCGTTTGATGATGAAAGTTTAGTTCCTTGGCGATGTCATGGATGCTTATGTGATGGTCCTGGTCAATCTTTTCCATAATTCATCGACTTTTTCAACGATAGGTCGACCAGAGCGAGGTGCATCTGTCACATCGAAATTTCCAGAACGGAAGCGAGCGAACCATTGTTGTGCTACACGAACTGATACAGCATCGTCTCCGTCAACTTCACAAATTTCATTGGTGGCTTGCGTGGCATTCTTTACTTTTTTATACAAAAATTTCAAAATATAGCGAATTTTTTCATTATTTTCACTAATTTTTGAACAGCTGTAACTTTTTTCAACTTCTCCGAATTTATTTGTTTGCTTAAATGAAGCCTAAAATGTCACCTTTCCAACACCATATGGTATGACACAATGTGATTGATATCACTGGAGATAGACGCCTCCATTGACATCTATTGACAAAATACGAAAAGACTTTTTCGACAACCCAATAATAAATGTGTACTGGGTTTATGTTAACTTTGCAAATTAGTTATTAATTTTTATTTAGACACTATGTGTTGTATTTTGTTTTGATAAGAAAACATACTTTCTGTTAAAAATATTATTAGATTTAAAAAAAAATATATTACGATTATTTTTTTACGTAACTTTTGGAATCAAAAATGATTTTGTGAACAATTTGCATAACATATATAATTTTTGTATTACTTTTTAATAAACATTTTATGATAACCGCCACTGGATTGATTTGACAATTGCTTATGTGTAATAGTTTACCAATATACACGTTTTCAAATACAAATGAAAAGTTTTCGATACGCTGGCTTCTTTTGATTTAAGAATTTGTTCACGTTGAACAGATAGGTTAGTGTCAATATTACTATTATATAGCTGCCAGCCTTTCATATACTGGTGTAAACTGCGTGCCACGCTGCCGCAACATAATCGGCAATTTACTTTACTAGAAAGATCTTATCCTTTCTATCGCATTTCCTGTATGTCGCTGATAGCATCTTTCCATTTTTTATGTATAGAAGAGCGATAATTTATTTTGGGTCAAACTATTTTGTTTACTGCAACCAATCACTTTTTTTATAAAATTGAAATATTGAAATAATTATCTATTGTTTAGATAACTTTAGTTTTGTATTAAAAAATCTGATTGCTAATTGTATTAATAATATTAATTGCATTTTTAGCATTATTTTAAATATACATATATACTTCAAATTACAGCATCTAGATGATGTCGGCTATGATGTGGCTCTGGGAAGTAGATCTAAAATAAGTGCGACGCGTAGAAAAGATGCTATTAATCGTATACGACGTTTGAGGGAAATCAAAGTTAGTGAACTACCTCCGCCATACCCAAACGGTTGGTATTGTCTGTTGGAGTCTTCAGAGCTAAAAGCGGGCGAGGTCAAAAGTGTCTCCTGTCTGGGAGAACAATTTGCTGTCTACCGTACGCTGGAGAGAAAAGTATTTGTCGTGGACGCATATTGCCCACACATGGGCGCTAATATGAGCGTCGGAGGACGAGTGATTGGTGATAATATAGAATGTCCATTTCATCAGTGGAGTTTTCGGGGAGATGACGGAAAGTGCGTTAACGTGCCCTATAGCTCTTGCAGTAAGTTTGCTAAATAAGCAAATAAAACATTGAGTTATTAATTTATTTGTATGTCATTTTAGCACCACAGGGCTCCAAAGTACGAACGTGGATCACTCGCGAAGCTAATGATATAATTTTTGTTTGGTATCATTCTGATGGTGACCAAAATCCTTGGGAAATACCCATTATTAAAGAAATTGACAGTCAAGAATTTATATACCACGGGCGTAATGAGTTTTATGTAAATTGTCACATTCAGGTACTTAAGCATTTATTTCTGTTTTACCCACGATATTTCAGATATATGTAAATAAAATGTATATATATATATATATATATATATATATATATATATATATATATATATATATATATATATATATATATATATATATATATATATATATATATATATATATATTTATATATATATATATATACGCTTGCACCATGATCTTTTATGGACATTATTGTCGTATTTGATCCACTTATCGTCTCCTGTTACCATTCGCTTCAGAAATGGTTCGATTTTATTTCGTTTCAGCAAAAAATCGCAGATGTTTATTCGGTCCATTAAATTTTTCACAGACAATTCATGTGGTACCCAAATATCGAGCTTCTTTTTGTAGCCAGCCTTTTTTAAATTGTTCAAACCGTTTGTTTCGTTCCTTGGCTATGTCATGGCTGCTTATATACATATATATATATATATATATATATATACAGTATTGGCCAAAACCTAAGCACCCCCTTACCACTATTTTTTCATTTGGTAATTTTTTTATGAAAACAAAGATATTAAACGATTTCTTTTCTATTTTTTATTTATTTATATGTTTATTATTGATAAACAGGAACATATAGAATTCAAAAAGTTATAAATAAAAAGTTAGAATCCAAAAAACGTATTATGTCGCAAATCTAAGTGGACAAAACTAAAGCACCCTCATTACAAAGTATACAAAAAAACTATTGAAATCTATAGTTTTATTTATTTATAACTTTTTGAATTCTATATGTTCCTGTTTATCAATAATAAACATATAAATAAATAAAAAATAGAAAAGAAATCGTTTAATATCTTTGTTTTCATAAAAAAATTACCAAATGAAAAAATAGTGGTAAGGGGGTGCTTAGGTTTTGGCCAATACTGTATATATATATATATATATATATATATATATATATATATATATATATATATATATATATATATATATATATATATATATATATATATATATATATATGTATTTATTGACAGAAATCCGATCGAGAGTTTCATGTAATTTAATAAATGAAAGATTTTACCCACTTGACTTCATAAATTATTTTTTATATTTTTAAGTTTTATATGCATAAGAGTAAATAAACAAAAACTGTAACTCATTTTATTCAAATGATTTCATTACAAAAAAAAATGTTTCAAAAAAAGTCATTCGATCAGTCTTGTGACTTTAAAAAATATTCACTTCAGTATTAACTTAATATTTTGTTTGGCCCCCCTTTGCTTTAATTACAGCATCAATTCGTCTGGGCATGCTATGAATTAATCCGTAGCGGCTCGGTCGTAACATTCATCCAAGTTCTTTGGGGATCGGGATAGCGCGCAATTTTTGATTTTAGCTGCTGCCATAAATGTTCTATTGGATTTAGGTTTGGTGACTGTGGTGGCCAGACTAGCAATGGAAGTGGCTGACTTTGTATCCAGTCACCTTTGTCACCTTAGCAGTGTGCTTCGGATCATTATTATGTTGAAAAATAATGTCCGAAGCACTTTTTCCCCATTTCGTGAGACTACCCTTCAAACTATTATTTATAATAGAAATGTAGTCCACTGCTTTTATTCTTCCCAAAATTCTTTGACACATACCCACCCCCCCAGACATCATACAACCCCACATCATTACATTACCGCCACCAAATTTAAGCGTTTCTTTGATCATGTGTCGTCTCAATATTTCCCTCGTTCGTCGCCATGTCCATTCACGTCCATCCGAACCGAGCCTGTTAATTTTGGTTTCGTCTGAAAACACTACCTTTTCCCACTCTTCTATATTAAAATGTTGTACATTTTTGCAAAATTTAACCTTAGTTTTCGGTGACGATTAGTCAGCATTGGTTTTTTCACCTTAGCGCGACCCTTTAGGCCACTCTTCCTCAGCAATCTACGTACTGTTTCTGCACTAACATTGATGCCATCTGCTTGGAGCAAACTCTGCTGCATTGTAACGGCATTTTTTTCCTTTTCAGTCTGCAATGGATAATTTTGGTGGTGGCCCATATCTCACTGGTGGTATTGCAGTCTGGTGTTCCTTTGCCATGGTTTTCCGGTATTTACTGAACGTACTAACCGAAATATCTAATTGTTTGGATATTTGACGGTGAGAGCGCCCATCCAAAATTTTTTGTCTTACGCTGATTCCAAAAATCACAGCCATTCTGTCACACCGTTTAGGAGATATCGCCCATTTAATGTTTTTGTTGAATTTCAAAAAGGTGGTGTCACGTAACTGCACATTATACACGTTAGGTTGGTCGATTTCAATGAGTGATATCATATAAAAAAAATCAGTCAAAAGACTTAGATGCCAAAATTGCAAGAGTAATTTTACAATTATTTTTATTTTTTTTCAATAAGGTAAAAAAATGCAAATGAACAGATATAACAGGTCGACAAATAGTGAAGTGTTAAGGACTTCTAAAATGTTTATATATAAATGGGTCTTTTTAAACACAATGGCATTTTCAGCTTATCGCCATCACGTCGGGTTCATTCTGTATATATAAAAAATTTACGAGATTATTGAAGTAAAATCATACCGACCTGGGTAATTAAATAAAGATTGTATTGACAATGGTTCACTTCGTCTCTTATTAAAACTTTTATTCGTTTTTGGCTGTGATTTTTAGAATCAGCGCCCCATTTTACATATGAAATGGAAATTGGTTAACCCAGATCATTTTGGCTGTCGGGTAGTGTAATCAACGTCGATTTGAGGTGATTTTCTGCACTGTAACTATTTTTTATAATTTTTTTATCCGTATAACGAAAGCGGAGGTTTTTAAAGTTTCGACTCAGTCGAAGATAATTCTATCACTAGATTTATTTTAGAGTTGACTCTATTTGAGAGCAGGGCCGTACTTAGGAATTCTGTCGTCCTGGGAAAGAGTGGATATTATCGCCCTTTCAAAATATTTTTTATGAAATTTTACTTGTTAAAAGTTGAATAATTTTCTACAATTGTACAGTACATTTTATTCATGAAAGCAGATGTAGAAGCAAAAAAAAAAAGGTTCTCACCTAAAATAAATGTCGCCCTAAAGCTTCTTTCACATGCCGCCCTTACAAAGTGTCGGCCGGGGCAATTGCCCCCTTCTCCCCCCACTAGATACGTGCCTGTTTGAGAGTGGTTTAACTCAATAAAAAGAGTACATTAATTTGGAAGCTCTTTTCAAAGCCGGACAACACTTAAGAAACATTTATTATTATTTATTATATATTTTCTCATTTTAGGAAATTCCGGAAAATGGTGCTGACTTAGCACACTTTAGAGCTATTCATAATGCTAGTTTGTTAGCTGGGGGCGTGGATCCTAACAAGAGTGTTCTAGCCAGCGCAGGGACTCATCACTGGCAAGCAGTGTAAGTAACATTAATATTTGTGTATCTTTCAGTGCAAGACTAAACTTAGATTAAGCAGAAGGTTATCTATGTTCTATCTATATATATAAAAATGAATGTATCTTTCTTTCTATCTTTCTTTATTTTTATCTTTGTACCAAATGGGCGTCTAAACAATTCAATTTTCTGAGGATTTGTTTTGCCTATTAATAAAATACATATTTAAACTTAAAACTTAACATTAAAATACAAAAAATTATAATTGGCATATATGTACACTAGCTTAAATTACCCGGCGCTGCCCGGGTTCTTTTTTAATAGAATCAAGTCTTATTTGTTAATTATGATTAATAAACTTTCCAGCCTAGCCCACCATTTTTGGAATTATATTTGTATGAATATTTGGTTAATTTGTTAATTTTATACCAAATTTGTATGTAGAACTTTCCGTTACTCCCCGTTGTGTGTTTGTAAATATTGTCACCATGTACCTCTAAACTGAGTTTCGCAACTGTTGCAGTTAACTTCACCGGTATTCGCATTTGTATGTAACTAAAATTGTAGTAGCACTTTCCGGTCAGATTTAGTTACTATGAACCAAATTTCTTCATAGCAGTACATCACTTTCCTGAGCTATGGCGGTGGGTGTTAAATAGACCCCAGTTTTAGTGAGATGGTAGATATAATTCCCAAACACCTTCACACTAAAGTTAATCATCGTACAGTATCACGTTTCTGAGATGCAACGGTGAGCGTTAAATTGACCCGACCACGCCCACTTTTTGTAAGATGGTAGATTTAGTCACCATACACCTTTATACAAACTTTTATCTTCGTAGAGCATCGCGTTCCTGATATATAGCGGTGGGCGTTAAATTGATCCCACCATGCTCACTTTTTTTGAGATGGTAGATTTCATCATCATACACTTCTATATCAAATCTTATCATCAAAGATCACAACGTTCATGAGATATCACGGTGGGCGTTAAATTAATCCTACCACGCCCACTTATTGTGAGGTAGTAGATTTTGTCACCATATACCTACATACCAAGTTTTATCATTGTAGACCATCGCGTTCCGAAGTTACGGCAGTGGGCGTTAAATTCATCTAACCATGCCAACTTTTCGTGGATTTATCGAATTTAAAATTTGAGATTTTTTGGAATTTTATTAGTAAAATAATCGTTTTTGTTGACTTAATTTGACTACTTGTGGGCGTAATATGTGGGCGTGGCAGATTTCATATAGCCTATCATTCCTTCCAGACCCATCTCGATATATGTTCCAAGTTTGAAGTAAATCGGTTCAGCCGTTTAAGCGTGAAAACGGTACAAACGAAAATAAATAAATAAATACATACACCTTCCTTTATAATATTAGTAAGGATAGTTCCATGGTGGAAATATTAAGTTAAAAATTAGTGAAAAAATTGGTATATTGCCAGAATAAAACTTGCTTGCTTTTGTGAACATTAAGGTGGTCCTTATTTTTCTAGATAGAAGGTATTTTAATATTTCTCTGTACTGTAATGTTGCGGCAATGTTTCTAAACTACAGTAGCTATGTAGAAGTATTACATACATAAATTATTGTTTTGGTATGTCCATAAAACCAATTATAAAAATACAATATATTATTTTTAAATTGTATTAAATGAATTGAATGCCATCCTTACTTCCCTATATTAAAGCATACGCGATTTTACCTTTAGCTTTATACATAACATATATATGTTACTATACACAATTATTTATTTATTTATAAGTATTTTTTTTTCAGGCATATCTGAGGAAGCGCAAGAACATTCCAACAAGATTTTCGCGAATAAATAATTTATCAGATATTTTAACGTTTTTTTAAAGAGTCAGATCCTAAAATAACTGATTTAAGAGAATAATAAAATAAAAAATAAGAAACAAATGCTTTATTAAATGTTCCAACTCATATTCGTAGATTAAAATCATGCTTCTAGTGTAGATTTATAAGGTACTAGCGAATGCCCGGCATGCGTTGCAATGCCATTTAAAAAAATGTTTGCAGAACTTCCCGGTACTCCCGTTAGTTATCGGATCTTCCAGGTACTCACCGTTGTAGCGATTCTGAGTTACGGATGTGAAATTATCGGCATACAAACTCAGAAATAACATCCCAAATTTTTAGGAGCAATATTAGCAATGTAATCGTATATTATCACGTAATTAATAAAATTGTGGGCGTAATAAGTGGGCGTGGACAATTTTATATGTCCTGTTATTCTTCCCGGTGCATCCCGTTACATGTTTTCTATTTAGCACATCAAGTTTCTGAGCAAATGGTGTTCGGCGTAAAAATGATCCACCCTTTTTTTAAAAGTGTGCGTTAAATTATTCCAACCACGCCCATTTTTGGGGAAGTTATCGACAGTGCCAATACAAATTCAGATACCAAATTTCAGATTTTTTGGAGCAATGGGCGTTCAAAATTTTCTTTGCCCTAAACCAAAGTTGGCGTGAGCACAGCAACTCCCTAAAATTTCATCAAAATCGGATGAATGGTTTAGACGCCCATTTGGTACAAAGATAGAAAGATAGAAAGAAAGATAGAAGAATTAATTTTTATATATATAGATTTATCTTGTTGCACTAGGAAACCTTAAAACAATAAAAATTAATGAATTAGTTAATTGATAAGTACATAAAATATCAAACATGTAATCATTTAAATATTTTTTTTAGTTGGAAAGCTTCTGAGGATACAACACTTCCACATTTGGCTGCAGTAACACTAAAACATTCGATTGAATTGACGTCAAAACTTCACGTCTTCTGCATAGATGTTACAGGAGAACAGGTACACTTATTTGATAACTGAATGATATATGTCATATGCTATTTAACTATAATCACAGATTGGGCCTTCATATGTGCAGCTGCACATGAAATCGGGAACTTTTGGTCGCTTTGAAGTGCTGCAGACGGTAATTCCTATCGAACCACTTGTCCAGAAAGTAATTCATCGGTTCTATGCACCTAGAGTAGTCGCGCCACTAATGAAATTTGTTGTCTTTGGAGAAAGCATAATGGTCAGATTTAATTAACTTTCTTAGTCAGACCATGGTTAAAAAATAAGGTTAAGAAAATAGAAATGAAAACGCAAATTGAGCGAACTCACCTCGATATCTGCCTTATTTTAAAGTTTGTTTTGAAATTAGTTTACTTGAATTTTGACAACAAACTAAGTTGTTGTTTTTATTAACTTAATAATTTTGTAACAACCATGGCAATTACACAAAATTTATATTTACAAAGAGAACAACAATATCGAGGTGGAGAGGGACATTTTTATACTTTTCTTACCTTATATTTATCACACTATGGGCCAGACAAATAGCAGATAAATAACAGTTTTTGTTTTTTAGTTCGAACGTGATATGGCTATTTGGAATCATAAAACATTTCACAGAAAACCACAATTGGTAAAGGAGGACGCTCCTATTAAATCATTTCGGAATTGGTATGCCCAATTTTATACACAAAACAGCAAAACCTTTGGCGAGTCTCGTAACAGTTTTGAGTGGTAATACCTAGAAGGCCAAATTTTGTTCCTGTAGTAAATCATTAAACCTAAGTTTTCCTTGCCTTTGTTTTTATTTAAAATTAATTATATGCTATAATGAAAAACGTGTACAAAAAAATATTTCAGTATGTTACAAGAAAATGAACAAAATATTATATTTTTAAACTGCCCTCATAGTTTTCTGGTTTCTCTTTCTAACCATGACAAGGTAAGCGTATCTCCTTCTTGTTTTAAAAGCGGCGAGAGTGTCTCCCACACCAGTTGATGATAGTCGTTAAGAATGTTAAGCTAAACACAAATACACAGAAAGAAAAAAAATATGGGTTAATTTAAATTTGCTTTGGTGTCATGAATTCCGATATTATGGTTTGGTGTTTTGCTATCATAGAATAACCACATCCATGGTGATTTCCAACACCTTTTTAAATCAAAATTTGTTTTCAAACTTAATAAAATACAATTCCAAATTGTTTTCCACAACAAGTCACAAAAACAATTGTGAAATTCAGCAATTTGACAGTTCAGTCGAGTTTAGTTGTATTTTACGTCACTTTAGTACTTTTTGCAGGAGCAAAAATCAGATGATGTTAAAAAATTCAAACGAACACATTTTTATACCCTTCGCCAAGTGCAACTGTACTTACCGATATATTGAATTTGTTCTTCCGTTTGTAACGCCCAGAAGAGGGCGTGGTAGGTATGACAAATTATATATATAAATGATCAGCGTCGGATTCTGAGTTTTAACGATATCCGTCCGTCATTTCTGTCTGTCCCTAAGCGGAGACTAAGTTCTAAGAAGGGCCAGATCGGATCAAAACTACTAACCCCTCCCATACAAACCATCCCTTTCCATGCGAAAAACTACTTAAAGAGAATCGGCCTAATATTTTATTTAGCACAGAAAACACAAACAACAAATACAATTCAGATTGTTAATCAAAAAATATTTTTTTTATGTTTTTTCTACCAAAATAGTCGGTACATTTTTGTTGTTTTATTACAGCCCATTAAAATTCTTATTTAAATGGAACAATTTCACACTAAACTTTTTACTATTTTTGCTCAAACCAATATTATAAGCAGAACAATTTTTTTTTTCAATGTACGCATACCAATTTTGATATGGTTATATTAACAATTATTCCGGGTTAGTTTATTTTTTTGCATGGTTCTCTTCATAAGCCAACAGTGAAAGTAAATTAAGCTTGACTACAAAGCCTTATACATACATATATATCAGATGCTCTTTGCAGAAAGTAACGAGCCCCAGTGGTTCATTCGTGTACGTTCTTTGTTAGTCGTTTGGGGCTGTGATGCCAAATTGAATTTTTTTCCAGCAGATTAGGAATAATTTTTATTTGTAAGTAATTTCATATGTTGAAATTGCATATATTTTTACCAACGCTACAATACAAAAGGCAATACATTTTTCAACAATTTTGTGAATATTTCGATTATCTGAATGGTATGAGTCCGAACTTCGTAAGCTCTTGGATCTTTGATATTTGTGCTTGTTTTGGATTTGTGGCGTGCATTGTCACCCCACTATGCTCTACATTCTTGACTTCCGATTCTGCACGCACAACACGTCTCATAATTCTTAATTAAATTTAATTTATATATACTCAACAAAATCACATTAAATATTAAAAGTAAATTGTGCGTTATCATTTACCACAAATTGGTGACCCCGACAAATTTAAAATTAGAAATAAACAGAACGCGATGCAGAACGAAGAGTTTGTCGACGCAAACAGCGGTGCAGCGGCAACGGAGCCACGGCGAGGCCGCGAGGGCGCTGAAATTGCAAAAGACGCAATACGGATCCCACCCTTCTGGCACGCTCAGCCGGAATTGTGGATTGCTCAGGTGGAGTCTCAATTCATCGCTGCGGGAATTACGAGCGACAAAACGAAGTACCATTCTGTCGTGGCCGCGATCGAGAGCAACGTGCTGACGCAAATAAGCGACATCATTTTAAATCCACCCACAAGCGACATGTACCAAGTTTTGAAAACGCGTTTAATCGCGCAGTTCGCTGATTCTGAGCAGAAGCGCATTAAAAAATTGCTACAGGATTTGGAGCTCGGCGACATGCGCCCAACGCAGTTGCTACGCGAAATGCGATAGTTAGCTGGAAAGGAGATGAACGACACCATGCTGAAATCAATTTGGATGAACAGGCTTCCACAAAATATTCGGTCCATTATTTCAATCAGTACCGAATCATTGGAAAAAATCGCACTTTTGGCCGACAAAATAAGTGAGGTTAGCGACGGCCCACAGGTACATGCAGTGTCTTCGAACGAAAATTTACAACAAGCAACACTGTCACATGAAATCAACGAGTTGACAAAAGAAATTGCGAATTTGAAGTCAACGATATATCAACGCTCACGAGGAAGCGAAAGAGGGCGATCGCAGTCTAGGGCGCGTTCTCAGACGCCCCGAAATGATGACGAAATGTGCTGGTACCACAAAAAATTCGGCGAAAACGCAAAAAAGTGCCGTAAGCCTTGCAAAAATTCGTTAAACTAAGTAGTCTGTCATCAAAGGCGGTTCGTGACAGACCAAACGCAAACAACTGCCACCTACTCGTAACAGATAAAAATTCAAACCTCAAATTTCTTGTCGATACCGGTGCAGAAGTTAGTGTCATTCCACCAACGACCGCACAACGTCGTCAGCAGAGCGATATTTATTTGTACGCCGCCAACAAATCTACAATAAAAACGTATGGCGAAAAACGATTGATTTTAAATTTTGGTCTTCGCCGGCAATTCGTTTGGATTTTCGTAGTAGCTGACGTAACTCAGCCGATTTTGGGAACAGATTTTCTTTCGCATTTCTACATTTTGGTTAATCTGCGATAAAAAAAAACTTGTCGACGAAATATCAAAAATTACACAATGCTGCGAAATTACAACAATAAATATGGATTATCATAATTTATCGAGTATTAATCGAAATCTTCCTTTTCAGGACCTACTCCTGGAATTTAAAGATCTCATGCAGAGCAATTTGGTTTCTAAGAAGACGAATCAGATTGTAACGCATCACATCATTACGAAGGGACCGCCAGTTTATGCTAAGCCACGTCGTTTGGCACCAGATAAATTGAAAGCAGCCAAAGCCGAAATTCAAACACTTTTGGATGCAGGACTATGCCGCCCTTCTCGCAGCCCATAGGCGAGCCCATTGCATATGGTTACAAAGAAGAATGGGGAGTGGCGGCCGTGTGGAGATTTCAGACGCTTGAACAGCGTCACCGAACCCGATCAATATCCCATCCCACACTTGCATGACTTCACTCACGCACTTCATGGATGTAAAATTTTTTCAACGATCGATTTACGTCGCGCTTACCACCAGCTGCCTGTTGAGCCTGCCGATGTGCCAAAGACAGCTATCACGACACCCTTTAGCATGTACGAGGTTGTTTACATGTGTTTTGGTTAACGTAATGCCGGACAGACCTTCCAACGATTTATGGACCACATTTTGCGCGATTTTGATTTCGCATGGCCGTATTTAGATGACATTCTGGGTGCAGGCGCTAAAAGAATCTTAGTTGCCGGAGCGAATATGTGATCTTAAGCGTTTTTTGGGCATGATCAATTTTTTTCGTCGATTTTTGCCTAACGCCGCCGAAAGTCAGCTCCTATTATCCAATCAAATAAAAGGTAATAAAAAGTATGACAAATCTTGCAGTCGTCGCCTCTAGCGCCGCAGTAGGCGCAGTTCTACAACAACACGATGGCGAAAAATGACAACCGCTCGGTTTTTATTCAGAACGACTCAGCGCAGCTCAACAAAGCTACAGTACATACGACCGCGAACTTTTGAGCGCATACAAAGCTGTAAAATATTTTAAACACATGTTCGAGGGGCAGGAATTCTGTATATTCAGTGATCACAAGCCTCTTCAGTTTGCGTTTCGACCACTGCAAGCGCCGTATGAAGGACCTTATCCTGTAATTGAGCGCTTTGATAAATTTTACAAGCTCGACATTCGTGGAAAGAAAGTCAACGTGAGCAACGATCGTCTAAAAGCAGAATACATAATCAACGAAACTCCAGGGCCACATTCATCACCGACAGAACAACCGACAACTTATACAACAAGTTGCGCTTGCTACAGCAACCCTCGTTAGCAAGCGCAACTACTTTCGTTGCGCAGACTACTTCATGGTCTTCTTCTAGGTGTTATTCTTGACTTCCGATTCTGCACGCACAACACGTCTCATAATTCTTAATTATATTTAATTTATATATACTCAATAAAATCACATTAAATATTAAAAGTAAATTGTGCGTTATCATTTACCACAGATTCATGTGTATATGCAAAATCAACATGCACATTCGTTTTTCAACGAGTGGCTTAAATCACGAAATTAAATATTTCATGCAGTTCTTTGGTGTGTACACAAATTTCTCAATTTATACGATGAAACATTCAATGGGTATGGTTATTAATACAAACCTCGACATCGGAAAGCAGCTCCTTCTTTACCATTTTTGTTTGTTTCGGGCACATGGTTATTGTTTTAAAGGTTAAGGCTTCACGACCTGCAAAATTAAATTTTGTTACGGCTGGAACTATTTGTACAATATCTTCAATGCGAATGCCAAATTCTCCATCCTCGTAATAACCAGGTTCTAATTTAGGAAAAATTTTAAAATAATACAACAATTATAATAAATTTGACAGTATTTATGCACATGAAATCGGCAATGGAAAATTTATTTTACCATTTGAAATGAACATATTTTCTTGTAGTCCTGGATCATCGGGCATCAAACGAATTCCAACTCCCATCGGGCCTTCATGTACGTTTAAAAAGTGTCCAACACCATGTCCTGTGCCGTGACCGTAGTCAAGCCCAACATCCCAGAGAGCTTTTCTCGCAATAGTATCCAGAACCTGCCCCTTTACTTTTGTTGGAAAAATAGTCGATCCGAATGTTAGCTGACCTTTGAGTACTCGTGTGTAGGATTCTTTTTGGAAGTCTGTTGGTATACCGAAATGAAAAGTACGGGTTACATCGGTTGTTCCATCCCTAAAAAAGAGAAACGTTACATCATTAACATTAGTAATCATCTTCTGTAATGTAATAAAGGATTCCCCTAGACGCCTCGAAATCCTTGAAACTCGACTAAAATAAGCACATTGTTTAAATATAAATTTTTTGGATACTTATAGAGACTGACACAGAAATTAATATTTGTCAGCGTCTCTTAAAAATAACTTATTAAAACAAAAACAGTAGCAAACTGCTCTTCAATATTTGACAAACAAAACAAAATTAACTTGACATTGTTATATGGGTACTGCAATATATTCGTAGACTGTAACGAAAATGCAGACATACTTGCCAAACTAAGAGTCTTGTTTGAGTAGTACCAGCTCCGCTCAAAGTTTAATGTAATCAATGCAACCTATTTTTCTGTTTAATAACGAATAGCGAATGGAGAAACACTATTCACAATTCGAAAGCCAAATTGTTCTGGCCAGTTTTAAATAAAAGACTTAAAATACTTGAAAGCATTTAACGAAAAGGAGTCCAATCTGCTAATCGGAATTTTATCCGTATACATATTCACACTAATTAACTAAAAATACAAGGCATTCTTTTATAGCAATTCCAGATAAAACGCCAAAGGCAAGTGCCGCCGACTAGCGCCAAGCCAAACTACACAAACTTGATAATATTCACATTCTTTTTTGTACTTACATATACTGAGCACCAGAGTCACACAAATATATCTCGTTTTTAGTGATTTGTCGATTTGTTTCCTTAGCTGGGTGATAGTGAATAATGGAACCATTGGGACCTGATGAACTTATTGTTGGGAAGCTTAAGCCCATAAAGAACTTCTTATTGCTGCAAAAGAAAATATTTGAGTTTTTAGAACGATTAAAAAATACTTTGTTATTTAAATACATTTTTCTACTTGTTGTTTTAGAATCAAATTCTATTAAAAGAACGAAGTTTATATTTTTGTAAATTTAAATATTTGTAAGAGAGTAATCCAATAAGTACTTAGCTCCACCGCCCGATGGAGGCCTACTTTGCAGACCTCGAGAAAAAGTATTTTTCAGACCAGTTAAAGAGTGAGTAATAAATAGCCATTTGTTGTTTACTGGAAACCTAAACCCCCATAAAAAATCCTGCCTACGGCATTGGCCTCTACTAAGTACTTATATACAATATATAAATAAAACCTAACTCTCAACTGCAATCGAAATGTCGTTTCAATATCAATATCTGAAATTAAAGTTAAGTACATATTAGAGCCCTCATTTCGGAATCGCTTCCGTCAAGAGAGCTCTGGAAAAGGATTGAGTAGCAGGTTTATGCTCCAAAAAGGAAAAATATATAGATATTATAAAGCTCTTACAAATCAAAACATTTAGAAATAAATATTAAAATTCTTGAGGAAACAAACAAATTTAATGTAGTGTTATTGTTAGTACTGCAAAAGTGTATCGGAACATACGAACGGAACTCCTCCAATTTTGCCGCTCCCGATATTTCGTCAACATATTCATCATTTGTTACAGCTTGTTCTAACCAGGCAAAATACTGGCAAAGAGCGATCCCATCGCGAACATGACTATTAACAAATCCCACCGCTTCAGTTGGATTTTTGATAGCCTTATTAAGTGCAATTGGAGTGATCTAAGAGAACAAAACAACGATAAAAAATTCAATAATAAAAAAACAGACTTTATATGAATGTACAAACCTCCTGATGACGTTTGGGTTTCGGAATAAGAGCTGTTAAATAATAGCTTGAACTTGGCGATATCCATATTTTACAATTTGTATTAGATGCCTGTAAAATTAAGAATCATAAGTAAAATAATTAACATGCAAAAATCCACTTTGTTGTGAATTTCAAAAAAAAATTAATTCGCTATGAAAGTTGGAAATTATTAAATCTTTACAATTTTATTAACTTACAATGTGATTTAATTGCTCTCCGATGGAGTCGTAAGCATGTACAATGATTTTAACACCATTCTTAGACTGATGTATTTCAAAGTCAGCAGGAAGTTTACTAGCATCAATAAAGAGCAACAGCTGATCATGCATTACAATAAGATACGCAAAAAATACAGGATTATAGTCGATGTCGGAGCCACGGAGGTTAAGGAACCCTGTACCGTATACAAAATATATACTTAGTACAGTTTTGAATATAATTGGGCATAACAATTTCCTGAGGAATAAAGGTTCTACTATTAAATGAGTGTTTGTGTCGGTACTTACAAGCGATTTCATCAAGAGCGCTAACCACCAGAGCTTGCGTTTTCTTTTCAACCATTTGGGATTTGACTTGGTCCCATTTCTGAGCAACGGTAGCCCCTGTGAAGGCAACGTCTAGCGGTAGAACTACGTTGGAGGTACGTGGTGGCTGAACTGAATCCCAGACTAAATCGACGAGGTTTTGTTCCAATGGCAGCAAAAGGCACTCTACGTTTGAAGGAATAAACAAAACAATTAGTCACTGTTAGTAATAATACCTTAAAGACCAAGCTAACTGTTACTACAGGATTACATAAAAATATTACACAAACAAGATATATGTAAGTTAACACGCTCGCTTGTGGCCGATATGCGTTGTGCTGGTCATCGCCACTGCAGTTGCGCTTAGTAAGCATTACCATGCTGCAAAATAACTCGTTGTATTGCAGATATAAGGAAAAGAACCAAGTGGCTGGCCTCAACTTTAATTTTTTTAATCCTCCCCTTGGGAGCGATCTTAAATTGTAAAATGAACCGTTCTTACCCATAAAACACATTTTTGTTGTAGTCAAGCAAAGTTACCTTATCCACGGAAGACATTTCAGTGTCATTGTTAGGTCTTATCCAATAAAAAAATTTTGTAAAAAAGTTATCTGGAAGATGCTTTTGGTTCTTGTCAAGATCACCTAGTTGCGCCAATTATTATAAATTCGAATTTAACTAACAAAGACGCATACCATGTCAACAATTCAAATTTGACATTTAACTTTTTGAACCCTTTACTACAAAACTGCATACAAATTTTGTATTTTACTGAATAAAATATACTAAAATTAATTAAAATACACGTCGGTAACTTTTTTACCCCAATTTTTTAAAAATCTATTGAATATTAAAAAATTCTAATTTATTTTAAATGCAATTGTCTATCGAATAGAGGTATTATTATATCTACTTGGTACATACATACATACCCAGGGTAAAAAGCGCTTCTAAAAGCCCTTCCTGGCAGAGAAGAGGCCTTCCTCTCCCACATAAAATACTCCTTTCTTTTTTTGTATGAAATGTCCCGCTCTTGAAGGCCTTCCTTAAGGTGTACTCTTAAAAGCCCTTCCGAGAAGGGCTGTTACTTGGCCTTTCTTAAGGTTTACTCTTAGAAGCCCTTCTGAAAAGGGCTGTTACTTAGCCTTCCTTAAGGTTAACTCTAAGAAGTCCTTCCGGTAGAAAGGAAAAAAGAAGGCCTTCAAACGCGGGACATTTCATACAAAAAAAGAAAGGAGTATGGAAGTGGGAGAGGAAGGCCTCCTCTCTGGCAGGAAGAGCTTTTTGAAGCGCTTTAAAAAGGCCTTTTAATAGGACTTTTTACCCTATATATGTATGTACATATGTAAGTGCATATAAAATAAATGTTAATAAATTAACTTTATTAACACGAATTATTTTTTATGCAAGTTGTTACAATTAGTTTCAGTTTAAAATTTTACAAAATTTAAACGTTAAATTTATTTCCTTATTATAGTATATAAGGTTTCAAAGTAGTTTGCACAAAAATACATAAAAATTTCACTTATTTTAATTATTGTACATTATTTCAACATTGTTTAATTCATTTGACTTAAATTGCTTTGCATCAGGAGCCATTTTAATTTACACCTTTCATTACGTCTTCTCCAGAAGGCTTTCTAGGATGGTTTTTAGGTCTGTGCTTCTTGAACTTCTTCTCTAGAAGGCAAGCTAAAAGGGCTTTGTCTAAGAAGCGCTAACGAAAAAGCCGACTGGTTACATACATACATACATTTGAGACATTTTTGAAAGTCATAAATTTTGCTTTTGGACCCAATTAAATAAATATCATTCGATAGGGAATTGCATTGTCTTTAAAATGCAATTACATTTTTTAGCATCCAATTGAGTTTATTATGTACAATATTATTAGTTATATAATTGTTTACCTAAATGACAAATTTGAATTGTCGTCATTTGATTTTTTACTAGTTTAATTCGAATTTATCTTCTTGCTTCAATTTTGTTAGGTGCAAGATTTTTGAGCTTCGGCCAAGCCCCAGTTACTATTTTTAGATATTTTTGAAAATCCCGGGATTTTAAATTGTAAATCCTAAATTCCGATAAAAAAAAAAGTAAATTTATAAACTTTTATTGACATACTTATGAAAGTATAAATACGAGTGCATACAACAAACAAAAATTAAAAAAATAACAAAAATACATTCTTATGCATTTAACAGAAGAATTAAATAATTAAACAAATTATTCATTCATTTCTCATTTAGTCTTATAAATTACTTATAAGATCACATGTTGTTGCTAAAATGCAAAAAAGGACCAAGCCCACATTATTATTTTGAAAACAAGTTTATTAGGTTTCTCACAAAAATTAAAAATTAGCTAACCCAAAAAAGCCACATATAGTATTTGCACTAAAACTTTGAAAAATCGCGAACCAAAAAAACACTGATTCCGGGATTGAAAAAACGTCCGGGATCCGGAAGATGTCTTATACACCTCTGTGTGATGCACAGAAACAATAGGTACAAAGAAGCACACAAGAACACATTTGGTTGTACTTAAAATTCCACAGTACAACAGCCCAACAACAGTACGACTCAAAAAATGAACGATTGGTTTCATTAGTAATCCTATACCTGTTACTCACCGGCGGCGCTGATCTCTTTTTGGATAGGTTTCCAGAGACGATAAGAAAGTAGCTTCGGATCCACGCCAACTGAACTGCCTTTTGGCAGGTGATTTGAGAGCCATGCTCCAATGGATGGTGTAGTGGGCAGTCCGTCTTTCATAAGTGTCCAGTTATTATCAATTTGCTTTAACGCCTGCTGGTAATAACGTCCGTCAGTCCAAAGCAGTGCATCGGTTGCTGTTATTATGGCAGTACCGGCCGAGCCGTCAAAGCCGCTGACATAGGCTCTTCGTTCGTCATGGGCGCATATATACTCGCTTTGGTGTGCATCATCCGAGGGCACGATATAAGCCGCAAGCGGCTTTTGCGTCGATGAAGACGAAGCTAGCAGATAAGAATGAAAGATGAAATAAAATAATAGTTAGAGTTTACTTATACATATATTTTTGATTATTTATTTGGGTCCAATTCATCTGATTGTGATGAAATTTGGGTGAGTTGCTGTAGGCACACCCTGAAAGCCTCTGGACTAATTGAAATCTGTCACGACCAACCATTACGCCCACTAAATGTAACAACCGTATTTAAAAAAGAACACTACACACACAACCACAAAACACTTGTAGGAACGCTATCGCGAAAATGAAAACATTTATTTAAACAGTACAACTCAATTCACAAACAATTATGTTAAAAAAACTATTAAAATTACCGAGTAATTTACGCAGCTTCAGCAAAATTTCGGACGTGTCTTTCTGCATGTTGCGCATTAAAACTGCGAATGTACCCAGTTTGAAATTTTTAAATATATTTTTACTGGCAAATCGTTACAATAAATTATAAATAGATAACACTAAGTAGATTTATGCCGCTAAGTCGCGGCAAATATTTTCTTTTATCAACAAATTCTGAACAGCAATCTAAATCTGAATTAGATTAGATAAATATGTGCACACACACAAAATGTCTGTATGTGGAGTTTGGACCCAGCAAACCAAATTAGAGCCGCTCGTTAATGTGACGAAGCTGAATTATATTTAAGAGTATGTTGTGAGCATATTTCAAACGTCAAAAATTTTCTAAATAGCCAAAAATATTTTTAATGTAAAAACAAATGCTAAGACTGTCGTGTCATGGGGCGGTAAAGCTTTAATGTTGAAAATGTAATGTGAAATACTTGCAGAGTTTAAATCAAATCAGTATGATTGAAATGTTAAATGAAAGATATTAAAGAGTTCTATAGAACCATATTTTTGTGATATCTTCAAAGATATATGAACACATTAAAAAAAATACACTGTATTACAACTTTTTGTAAATGCCCCAACTCATATATGTAAGTTTATCAACATTAATCACCCTACAGTTTTCAGTGTATGGAAAATTTAAAAGGGCCTTAAGTCTGAGTACGAATCAACACTAGCCACCCTAAAGTTTTTCTGTGTAAAATCGCGATTTTGAAAAATTCGTAAATAAGAAAACCCTTAATTGTGTAGCGCCAATTAAGGTGAAATTCCTAGTTTTTCGCAAATATGTGGAGAAAAAAAAACTATGGTTCACCACAATAAAAGTAATTGATGGAGCTTTAACTCTATTCTTTTAAATTATTTGTCAGAGTTTTTAAGCTTTTATATTTTACTCTCATAATACTAGTCAGAAAAAAGAGTATCTTAGGACTCCACAGTTTCTGGGTAGGAGTCAAACATTTATATTTTAAGACTTGTTTAAATTACTGGAGAAGATCCACAAGAGAATTTTAAGATTCTTTGGATAGCAGACATAAAAGTGTCTTGTTTGAGTCACATTTACTCATTAATATAAATTAATTGTTAAGAGCATGAAAGCTTATACAAAAAAAATATTTTAAGTGTATATACGGACTTTTATCTATTGCTGTGGACGACAGGAATTTGGAACTCCTCCAACTTTTACCTTTATTTGCTTTTCCAAATATTTTCAAAATGTCTATGTAGTTCCATATGCACTACGATAAATTGTATATAGTAACTACGTTTTGCATAGTTACTACAATCTTCGTTCTGATGATAAGTAATTTTAGATTACAACATGAACTGCTAAATTTGTTATTTGTGGGAGGGAATTTTCAGGACTGGAGCGACGTGGATAAAGAGGTGATAAAAGAATAAAAAAATATGGTAAAATAAACTTTAAATTGTTATCGGTAGGGCGGGTCACATGTTCTCTGTAAGGTCTCGTTTTTTTCGTTGGAATGTCCCATTCGCTGAGGATCTGATCAACATTATGAGCGATGTAATTGCCTTGTTGCCAAATTGCTTCTGCAAAAATTAACTCCATCCAAAAAATGAAGCATTACGCCGAGATATGCTTTCTCAGACATTGTCTCAGTCCACACATCCATAGTCAGGCAGACATCATTCGCAGATTGAACTTTTGTGGACAACTTTTCTTTTAATATATTGACTTTTTGGCACAAAATTTGTTTAAAATATTGTGAACGAGGTGTTTTGCCAATGCAATTTTGCTGCTTGTGAAATCACAAGAATAAAATCAAAAATAAAATTATGAACAGAAAATATAGTACAAAACTTTCATGCAAACCTTTTAGTGCTACAATTTTATCAAATGTTTCTCGTATTGGATTTGAGGATGGTGCAGATCTATTAAATAAATTATTTATATTTAATAATACATACTATAAAACACATACAATATAATTTATTTAAATATTTAATACAATATATATCAGGCGTTGGCATATAATTACTAGACTTCTTGATGCCTTAAATAATACTATTCAAAACTTACATTATTTTAAAACAATTTAAAAATACAAACAAATTACAAAAATAAACAAAAGAAAAATATATGAAGATAGGGGAAAATTGAAAGTTAGGAGTAGAAATGAGATACTGATTGCTCAAAGTTATGTTTAATAGAAATATTTTGTATGTGATTCGGGAGTGAGTTCCACACTCTAGCGGCGTTGACAAAAAATAGTCTGCTGGAATTAAGATAATTAAAACTTGGTATCAAGATGTTGGTGCTTCTATTGGATTTGCAGAACTTAAGTTTTTCGTACAAATAATATGGGCACTTTGTATGTATAACTTTATGTAGGAAAATGCAATTTCTTGCTTCTAAATAATTGAGAATACTACATCCAAGAAGCTGATTGCTAAATGAAGTAATATGCTCAAACTTTTTAACGCCATACACATAACGAGCATGTTATTGAACGCGACTTGTAACTTGTGCGAGGATAAAGACTACCTCAGAGTATGTGATAATTGGAACTATTAGCTGAAGCGCCAATTTTCGCTTAGTTGCTAAAGGTACAAATGATGCCGTCCATCTTAAATTTCGAAGAACATAATATACTTTACTTAAAACAGAATTGATGCGATCATCGCAGGAAAGAGATGTGTTAATGATAAATCCAAGATTTTTAACCCTATTAACAAACTTCAACTCAACATCGTTAAGAAATCCAAGATTTTTATCCTTATTAACAAACTTCAACTCAACATCGTTAAGAAAAATGTTAGGCACAACTGAGGCCGATCGGTCTTGATAGGTATAGTTGTAGATCATCGGCGTATGCATGCATTGTAACATAGTGACACTTAGTGAACATGGTATATAAAAGCGGCCCGAGCACAGAACCCTGCGGCAAACCACAAGGTAGTTGCTTAAGATTTGAGAAGATATTACCCACTCTGCCTCTCTGTGACCTGCCAATTAAGTAGCTCTTAAGGAGATGAACTGACGAGTCGGAGAACCCAAAACAATGTAAGACCTTTCTACAGAGCAATAAGTGATCAACCGTGTCAAATGCTTTCGAAGTCTAAAAGGCAGAGCAAAGTAAGATAACCAGCGTCAAATGGCATTCTAATATCGTCGAGAATATTAACAGCCGAGGAACAACTTTGACCCGAACGAAAACCAGAATGTATACAAAACACATGACAATGTTTGTACTTAAGCTGAGTCGTCTTCAGCGCTACTTTGTTCTGTGACTTTTGGAGCACCATGCATGTCCACATGTTTGTAAAGATAAGAAGTGTTAATCCAACGTTTACACAAAGCATTCACTTTGTCAAGTTTGGTGAAATGTTTCCAAACTGTTGAAATTGGAGGAAGCATGTTTTAATTTTTCTTTTTACTTTTTTATAATTGGAAATAAAAACTACGACGCAAATAAAAAATGAGAAATGCTCTCAATGAACGAAGCCGACTAAAAATTTTAGGTAGCGGCCAGCAGGCCAAGTCTTCGGCCATTTATTTAACAAGTTATATTTTAAAAAGCGTGAGCAAACATTTTTCATGGTATTTGCTATAGTAATTTTTTTAAATTCTTAGTAAAAAAAAATTTAAATGAGTGCGAATGATTTATTTTGTCGGCAGAGCAATTGGCACCTTCTTTTCATATGAATATTCTACAGATGTTTATCTCTTTCTATCAAATAAAAACTTAATGACAGTGCCAGCAAAATAGTATTTTCTCATTTTATTTTATGTCAAGTTCGGGAGTGTTGCCAATATTAACAATTCGAATTTGCAAAACAAAAGTATCGATGCCAAAAGATTCACAAATTTTACCGATTATTTTCAAAAATACTTGCATGAGGTATCGAGTTAAAACTGGTGTGAAGTTAACGAATTTCAACAACGAAAGTTGCATCCCTGGTTTTTGGTGAACGGAATGGGAAACGATACACAGAATTCCAGTTCAAAAGAGTTCCTATGGGACGAGTGACGTTTCGTTGTTAATTTTTGCAAATTCGTTGTTAGAAAGATAGGTTAGATAGAATCTTGTAAGAAATAAAATAATTTTTTTTCAGCATTTCCCATCATTTTATAAATCTGAGCTATTACTAAATTTCATATAATTAGATTTAGCTCTTCCGGTCAACTATTTGTTTAATTTATAAGAGTTCATCACCTCCTTGATTTACGTAAAATTAATTCAATGATCCAATCTCTCTCATTCTTGGTTAAGTTATCGACAGTGACCATACCAACTCAGTTACTAAATTTGATATTTTAAGGAGCAATTGATTAAATATTTTCACTTAATATCTCAAATTTCGGACGTAACAGACGGGCGTGGCAAATTTTATATAATCTTTTCTAAGACCTGGTCTCTAAAGGGTATTGTACTAAATTTGAATGAAATTGGTTATTGAAATTACCTGGAACAACTGACAAACAGACAGACATAAATACAGCCAGACAAACAATCGTTGGATTATGCATACCAACTCAGATACCAAATTTAAGATTTTAAGGAGCAATGTTTGCCAAATAATTAAATATTTTCACTTAATTTCACAAATTTCGGGCGTAACAGATGTGCGTGGGAAATTTTATATAACCTCGTTGGATTGTGCATACATATATGTCAGGCAACGTTCAACCTACAATAACAGAAATATTTCCGCAGTGTCATTTTTTAATAAATTTAAACAAATTTAAATAATAAAATTAAAATCTCGTACTTAAAAATTTTTTTAAAGTGCTCTGCAGTGATCATTTATTATCAATGAAAGTTTTTCATTTGGAAGTGGTTTTTATTAACTTTAACTTTCTGCAGTGCAAGAAAAAATTCTTTTTGATTTTGCAACAACAAATTCTAAAGTGAAAAACAAAAATAAATAAACCGTAGTTTGATTTGTGAAAGTTTGCCCATTGTAATGTAGTGTATATTTGTTGGACTAATTACAAAGTTTTGTCTAATTTTGTTAATAATGTATAAAAATAATTTTAATAATACATTTTATTTTTATTATTAAACATTATCAACATTTATATAAATAAATGTCATTTGTCTTGTGAACGTTTTTCCGTTAGTGAGCTCTTTTGCTTTTTTTTTGTTCTTGTACAGCAAATTGTGATGGGCTTACCAACAGATCTTTTTTAATCTCCAGGTTTTCCATACTTTGTACTTATTTCTTAACTCTTTGATTGATTTTATTTTTGATTCGAGATGAAGTGTGCGTTTTTGAACTGCAAAATAAAAAATTCTTTGGATGATTACTTGTCTTGTTGGCTATGTGATGCGTGCTGGCATTTTAAGTGTACGGGCCGACAACTGAATTTCATTGGCGGCAATTTCGGTCTTCGTTGGTCTTGCGAAAAATGTCGAGAAACTGATATTGACATTTTGAGACTTTTTAGACACACAAAGTCTGGCTTCTCAGAAATCGGAAGGGATCTAGTTGCCCTAATGTCGAAATTCGATTGTTTAGAGAAACTTTTCACAGACTTAAAATGTTTAGAGAGTGCTGTAAAATCCGCAAAACCACCTAATGTTCAGGTAGAAAATACTGATGACAACATTTTGTTACAGCCTGAACCTGTAGCCCCTACACCAATTACTACTATGGCACCAATATCATTCGATGTAAATAGCTGTTCTCCCTTTTTGTTTATTCTGATGCTGAGGTTCAATCTCTTGACCCTCCTGACCATCAAATTAACAGCAACCCTAATATTCTGATTCCCCCCACCAATAAATATTATTACGCCCTCAGAGTATGATCCAGCAACACATCTTGTTGTTGTTCCACCCAAAAAAACAGTGTTCTTATCTAGATTTGCACCTGATACATCAACTGATTAGATACAAAATTATATAGGGGAGAGGCCCCCAAGGTGGACACCAATCTTTTGAACAAATGTAGAATCTTAACAACACAAGATATCTTGAAGTGTTATGTATTTCCTGAAAGCTTAACTCATTAGCTTACTATCCCTGAAAAAGAATTTTGATATCATCATTAGAACCAAAGTTATGACTGATTTATAAAATAGTCGAAAATGACGTCTTTGAAAAAAGGTCCCCCAAGGTGGACACACCTGAAAAATTCACTCCAAAAGTCGGAATAAAAACAGAAAATCCATGTTTCGACAAGTTTATTTAATGTTCAATGTTTTTCATTGGAAATTACATCAAATTGTTACGAAAAAAAAAATCGGTGCAAAATGAATGCCGACCAAGCGTGAAGTAGACAAAAAAAAGGGCTTAATCTGAATCGTCGGAGGTACACTGAGGACAAGTGTACGAAGAACCGCGCATTTTCACACATTTCAAGTGTACTTCTCGGTTACATACGTTGCACGCAATTGAATTGAATTTTGTAAGCGTCAAAGGCATATTTTTTAAGCAAATGATACAAAAGTCTACATCATCTTCAGACGACGATTTCGAGTCTTGCTTTGCTGATGGTTTCGAAAATCTCAACGATTTTCGCGTTGGTTCTGCTGTATAAGTCTTCTTCGAACTTTGCAAAAAATATTGTTTTCAAACATATATTATTCTGTTTCGAAAGAATAAGATAGATTTTCAGCACCGGGGTCCCGCTGACTGTCGCTACGGCACTGGACTCGCAGTGTGTGTGACTGTTAACAATGTATGAGTCACACGCCTGTGACTGTATTTGCTTTTTTACATTTATAAAAACAAATAGGTACCATTTGTGCACAAATTTTAGTGAAAAACGTAAGTATCCACCTTGGGGTTCAAAAAGTGTCCAGCTTAGGGTGAAAATGCAAGTTATTTGGAAAAAGCATAGAAAATTATCAGACAACAACACTAAGCTAATCTGTTTACGATATGTTTGTTTGGTACGTTAGCTAAGCTAAAAGGGTATTTACCTTCTCGCGAACTCTTTTTTCGATCATTTGATCGCACTTTTCACGAGCGCCGTCAAAACTTTACGGGTCACTTTCGTGTCCGAGGTATTGCAGCGGACAACGCGCCACGAGTTGACACTTCATAACATAACCAAAAACTGCGTCTTATCAAACTGTAATACTGACATGGAGCGCACAGTGCTGCCACCTTTTGCCAACAAAAAATGCAAGTGTGTCACCTTAGGGGGATGTCCACCTTGGGTGCCTCTCCCCTAATTACTAAATTAGGGAAACGTAATATAAACATCTCGTATACTAGAGATATCTCTTCTGCTGACACTTTCGAGTTACTCATTGACAAAAACTCTTGGCCAAATGATGCTTTAGTTTACGAGTTTGTTTATAAATCTGAACCTCGTGCTATTAAGGTTGCACAAATTCCTGAGAACAAAAAGCTTTAAAAAAATATCAGAAGATTAAACACAAAACTGAGTGAATTATTTTTAAACAGATGTAATTTTTTTTGTGTTTACCGAAACTTGGCTTAAGGATACTACATATTAATAACTCGGAAATCTTATGTAAATCATTTCAAATTTTTCATAAGGACCGTTGTTGTAAAACTGGTGAAGGTGTACTAAAAGCTATTAAAAATAATTTTCTCTGTGAAGAACTAATTTTACGTGAAGCTGAAAATTTAGAATTTAGTTGCATTCATAAATCTAGTCATCAAAAATCATCAGATATTTTTACTGTTCTTGGGGATTTTAATTTACCTTTTGTGTCCTCGAGTTTTTGCATGGACTCAAACAATTCTTGCCTTGTTCTTCTCGCGAACTTTTTGATGAATTCTTAGATACATTTTTTGACTTGTGCTTAAGCCAAAGAAATGGAATTTGAAATAAAAATAGTAAAACTTCGGACTTGGATGATCCCTCAAAAATAATTATTAAACGTTGTAATCCTTTTGTTTGCTCGGAAGATAGCTATCATCCTACATTCCTATTAACATTTGACTATATTGTAATAAAAGCATTGGCTCGAGTCTAAGCGCTCATGTAGAATCTTCTCAAATAAAAATTTTTTGTTTTCGCAAAACTGATTATTTGAAACTAAACAAGCTTTTGTTGAAAGTATATTGGTGTTTTAACTTCGAAGACCTTGATAGTTGTGTGTCAACTTTAAATAATTTACTTCATAATAATTTTGAAATATGTGTCCCTAAAAAGTGGAACACAAATTTGTTCCACAATTTGGTTCACTAAAGAGTTGAAGAGTCTAAAAAACGCAAAAAGTCGTGCTTTAAAAATTGACGAGAAATCAAAGAATACCCAAAATTATTTAAAATATTCTGCCCTTAATCAAAAATACCAGTCACTTAATAAAAGTCTTACTGGTCTCAAACTTAAAGTAACAAACATCTCAAAAACCTTTTATGATTTTGTAAATTCAAAAAGAGAGGATTGCAGTTTACCCACTACCATGAAGCGGAAAGAACACGAAACTAACTGTTCGTTTTAAATCTCTAACAATTTTTGCTAAGTTTTTCAAAATGACAAACTCGGAAGAAACCTATAATGACAACTCCCATATTGAAGTTTATAACGAACCCTTTACTTCCATTTCTATCACTTTAACTTCTAACGATGTTCTAATACATCTCCAAAACTTAAAATGTCTTACTATCCTGGCCCGGTTAAAATCCCAAATCCCATTTTAAAGGTGGATCTTAATCAAACGTTTCAAACTACAGAGGTTTTGCGAAACTGAACGTTATTCCAAATTATTTGAACAAAACGTTACAAAACATTTGTTACATAATGTTACACCATTCATTTCAAATTCACAACATGGATTTCTCCAAAGAAGATCCATTACTTCGAATTTGCTTGAATTTACCACTGAAACAATTTGTGAATTTGCTAAAAACCTTCAAACTGACACGATATACACCGATTTCAGTCAAGCATTTGATAAAGTGAATCATAAACTACTAGTAAGAAAGTTGGATAAGCTTGGATTTCCTTCTCTAATACTGAACTAGATAAAATCATACCTAACAAATCTTTAAAAATTGTATTTCTAATACCATCAATGCTGCTTCTGGTGCTCCTCAAGGCAGCCATTTGGGGCTTATTTTTTTATTCTTTTCATTAACAATTTACCATCTGTAGTAAAAAATTCTAAAATTCGTATGTATGCCGATTATGTTAAACTGTTTTGTCTTTCCACTCTCGTCTTTTACATAATGATTTAAATAATCTAGCGACTTGGTGTCGTACGAACTTAATGAGCCCTAACTTAAAAAAATGTAAATGTATGTCTTTCTTTAGAAGTAAACCTGTATTATCTAATTAACGGATTAAGAATTATAACCTGGAAAAAGTCGAATTCCAAACTTAGATTTGATTTGCATATTAAATTGTGTGTTAAAAAAGCGAGAGGTGTTCTAGGTTTCAATGGAATATAATGACCCCCATATTACAAAAATTCTTTTTACTTGACTGGTTAGACCGATTCTGGAGTATGCCTCAATCGTTTGAAATCCTTAACATAAGTACTACTCTGTTAAAATCGAATCTGTCCAAAAACAGTTTCTGTTATTTGCTCTAAGAAATATGGGCTGAAATTCAGATATAAACCTACCTGCATATACCCATCGCTTAAAACTTTTGAATCTCCCTTCCTTAAAAAGTAGAAGAACCATGTTAAACGTTATGTTTCTGATCAAGTTGTTGAATGGACATTTGAACTCTGGATTCCTCCTTGGAAAAATTAACGTTAATGTTTCGAGATATTTTATACCTTTAAAATTAACCTTTTGTAAAACAAATTACGAACTTTTCGACCCATTCCGATGGATACACTACATTCTTATTTTAATATCGCTTTCTTTCTGAAAATAAAAATTGTTTACTTTTAGCAAAAATAAACAACATTAATAGTTAGTCCTTGTTGCTTTTTATCTTTTTATATTTTTATATGTTATATGTGATAATTTTTGTTAATAATGTTTAATTGATTTGTTTTTTTTAATTAATGTTCTAAATTTAAGTTGTATTTTTAAGTTTAAACTTAAGCATTTTGACTAGTAAATTTTACCTTTTCTTATCATATATTTACTCAGACAAAATATACCCCTTGGCGGTCTGGCCCCATTATGACGGAAGACTGGGGACCATTTTCTATTATTTCTTCTCTTTTCAGCTCCCATGGACTCGAATATATTTTTCGAGTTCCACTAGAGCCTAATCTCATGATGCATGCACAATGCATCGGGATAGGTTGACTGGTTTCCGTCGAAATGTCGATTTTCTCACTATATAGATATTGAGAAAATTTTCAGGCTGATAGGACTAATCGGAATCTAACTTTCGAGATGGTGAGCTGAAACTCTAAAAAAAACAAGTAAGAAATTATAGTCGGTCATACCGACTATCACAAATTCATTACATTATAAAATATCATATTCAAATGATATTTGGATATGATATGATGCCATTTAAAAAATAAAATTGTAATTTTGAACCACCCTAATTTTATAAATTTTGAACTACCCTAATTAGATTACTCTACTTATTTAAAATAATTTGAGTACCAAAATATTTTTTGCTTAAACATATAATAAAAAAATAACAAACATGGACCACCCTAATCGTTTCCCAAATTTAATCAGTTGTTTCCAAGGACAACAAAATTTGTTGTACAAAGTTTCAACATAATATCTCATATGGTTCTCAAGAAATCGTATTAACAAGAAATCACTATTTTTTCAATAGTGGGCGTGGTCATGGGCGGATTGGCTCCAAAATCTAATCAGTTCCTCGAGGGCATAAAAGCAACTATCTCTAACGGTCTATATTTATCTTGAGTATTTCTCTACGTTACAAACATTGGACCAAAACCAATATACACCACCTCTACTACTTTTTTCCTTTTTTGATTTCTTAGGTTTTTCATCTGAAAATAAAAATAGTTATTATTTTTTTTAATAAAAAGGTGTTGATATCAATATTCTTACCTGAACTGAAAAAAGTGCTTTAGGTTTTTTCTACAATATATCCTTACTTCCTTACTAATATTATAAAGGGAGGTGTATTTCTTTATTTATTTATTTTCGTTTGTACCGTTTTCACGCTTAAACGACTGAACCGATTTACTTCAAACTTGGAACATATATCGAGATGGGTCTGGAAAGAATGATACGCTATATGAAATTTATTTATTTATTTATTTTATTTATTTTATTTTATTTTATTTTATTTTATTTTATTTATTTTATTTTTTTTATTTATTTTATTTATTTTATTTATTTTATTTATTTTATTTATTTTATTTATTTTATTTATTTTATTTATTTTATTTATTTTATTTATTTTATTTATTTTATTTATTTTATTTATTTTATTTATTTTATTTATTTTATTTATTTTATTTATTTTATTTATTTTATTTATTTTATTTATTTTATTTATTTTATTTATTTTATTTATTTTATTTATTTTATTTATTTTATTTATTTTATTTATTTTATTTATTTTATTTATTTTATTTATTTTATTTATTTTATTTATTTTATTTATTTTATTTATTTTATTTATTTTATTTATTTTATTTATTTTATTTATTTTATTTATTTTATTTATTTTATTTATTTTATTTATTTTATTTATTTTATTTATTTTATTTATTTTATTTATTTTATTTATTTTATTTATTTTATTTATTTTATTTATTTTATTTATTTTATTTATTTTATTTATTTTATTTATTTTATTTATTTTATTTATTTTATTTATTTTATTTATTTTATTTATTTTATTTATTTTATTTATTTTATTTATTTTATTTATTTTATTTATTTTATTTATTTTATTTATTTTATTTATTTTATTTATTTTATTTATTTTATTTATTTTATTTATTTTATTTATTTTATTTATTTTATTTATTTTATTTATTTTATTTATTTTATTTATTTTATTTATTTTATTTATTTTATTTATTTTATTTATTTTATTTATTTTATTTATTTTATTTATTTTATTTATTTTATTTATTTTATTTATTTTATTTATTTTATTTATTTTATTTATTTTATTTATTTTATTTATTTTATTTATTTTATTTATTTTATTTATTTTATTTATTTTATTTATTTTATTTATTTTATTTATTTTATTTATTTTATTTATTTTATTTATTTTATTTATTTTATTTATTTTATTTATTTTATTTATTTTATTTATTTTATTTATTTTATTTATTTTATTTATTTTATTTATTTTATTTATTTTATTTATTTTATTTATTTTATTTATTTTATTTATTTTATTTATTTTATTTATTTTATTTATTTTATTTATTTTATTTATTTTATTTATTTTATTTATTTTATTTATTTTATTTATTTTATTTATTTTATTTATTTTATTTATTTTATTTATTTTATTTATTTTATTTATTTTATTTATTTTATTTATTTTATTTATTTTATTTATTTTATTTATTTTATTTATTTTATTTATTTTATTTATTTTATTTATTTTATTTATTTTATTTATTTTATTTATTTTATTTATTTTATTTATTTTATTTATTTAATTTATTTAATTTATTTAATTTATTTAATTTATTTAATTTATTTAATTTATTTAATTTATTTAATTTATTTAATTTATTTAATTTATTTAATTTATTTAATTTATTTAATTTATTTAATTTATTTAATTTATTTAATTTATTTAATTTATTTAATTTATTTAATTTATTTAATTTATTTTATTTATTTTATTTATTTTATTTATTTTATTTATTTTATTTATTTTATTTATTTTATTTATTTTATTTATTTTATTTATTTTATTTATTTTATTTATTTTATTTATTTTATTTATTTTATTTATTTTATTTATTTTATTTATTTTATTTATTTTATTTATTTTATTTATTTTATTTATTTTATTTATTTTATTTATTTATTTTATTTATTTTATTTATTTTATTTATTTTATTTATTTTATTTATTTTATTTATTTTATTTATTTTATTTATTTTATTTATTATATTTATTTTATTTATTTTATTTATTTTATTTATTTTATTTATTTTATTTATTTAATTTATTTAATTTATTTAATTTATTTAATTTATTTAATTTATTTAATTTATTTAATTTATTTAATTTATTTAATTTATTTAATTTATTTTATTTATTTTATTTATTTTATTTATTTTATTTATTTTATTTATTTTATTTATTTTATTTATTTTATTTATTTTATTTATTTTATTTATTTTATTTATTTTATTTATTTTATTTATTTTATTTATTTTATTTATTTATTTATTAAGTCTTCCTAGTGTAACAAGATATAATCTTAATAAACTGCACTAGTATCACGTACGTTATAGTATTATTTTAAATTTTACATTAATTACAAAAAAAAAATAATGAGAATAATTAACAAAGAAAAGATCTCCTTAACAAAAATTTAATCGAATTAAACAAATTTGTAGACATATTTATTATATTATTTAGAATTAATTTGAAAACAAATTTTAAGTTTAAAAACAAAATTTAAGTTTAAATTTTAAGTTTGCGTTGCTAAAATCAAGACAAAAAATAATAGTTACAAAAACAAATATAATACACTCAAATTCCCTAGACAATATTTTCAACGTAACTTATTGTAATGACAAGGCAGATGTTTTAATAAATTTTATTTTATGGTTAGTATGATACAATTTGCATCCCAAAAACATAGAATGTTTCAAAAAGAAGGTATTCTCCCGGCAAATAAACAACACTGACATATACACTGAAATATTTCTCTTTGAAGCACAACCGAATGTTTCAAACAAATAACTTTCACTTAAACACAAGTGAACCATTCATAATGTATTGTAAATAAAAACATCAATTAGTAATCCCAAAAATGAGAACATAACACTATTCTAATGGTCTGCAATCCTTTACATGGTGTCAGCAGAAAAACACCTTTACCTTCCTAGAAACCTCATATACCTAATGTCTAATAAAACGTTCAACAATCTAGCTAACCTTAAAACTTAATGTCAGAGCGAAGCATTGGAACGTATAAAGTATTTAAAAAGTTCATTTTTGAATTGTAAGGGCTTGTTATTTTGTTGCAAGCTGTGTGGCAACGAGTTCCAAAGACGTATCGCATAAACATAAAACTGACGTTCCGAAGTCAAGTATAAATGATTTGGAACAACCAGACTGTTGCCGCGATTGGACTTTAAAAATTTTAATCTTTCATATAAATATTCAGGCTCCTTGGTATAAATTAATTTGTGCAACAAAATTAAAGTTCTTATGTTCAAAAGATTGTTAAACGTTGAACCAAAAAGTTGACTTGCAAAGAAAGATACATGATCCGACCGCTTTAGACCGAACACATAACGTGCAATATTGTTATATATCACGTTCAATCTTTTAATAGTGACCGAATCACAATTGGCAAATATCTCACAGCCATATAACAACGTCGGAACAAGGTACGTTTTTGCAAGGAGAAGTCTTATCTTATAAGGTATAAAGTAATGTGTCGTCCACAAGGAACGTAACATTCCATACACCCTACCAATAGTAATGTTCAGATGATTTGACCATGTAAGCGTACTATTAAATGTTATTCCAAGATTTTTTGCTGTATCTACAACATTTATCTCTAAATCATTAAGCACCACCCTGGAAATATTTGGAAAAACCGTTTTCTTCCTTCCTATAATAAGGCATTTAGACTTTTTTGGGTTCATGCACAAACCATTTACCGAAGCCCAACTGCTAATACGCTGAAGATTTTCATTTAAATTTGCTATACAGTTGTCGACTAAATCGTAAGAGCAGCTTGCATACAACTGCACATCATCTGCATACATCTGGACATGACAGTTTAACACTTCAGGAAGATCATTTACATATAATGAAAAAAGCAAAGGACCCAAAATTGACCCCTGTGGCACACCTCTAGTGACAGGAATGAAGTCTGAAACTAAACCGTTACAACATACAGCCTGCGATCTTCCAGTTAAATAAGAGTTTAAGAGACAAGTGGCAGTGGACGAAAACCTGAACAACTTTAACAGTTTAATTAGGAGAACTTCATGATCTACAGTGTCGAATGCCTTTGAGTGATCTAAAAGTACTAAAAATGAAAGCCTGCCGTCGTCAAGATTCATTCGAATCTCCTCGGTTACATCAATTAGAGCCGTGATACAACTACGTTTTGGTCTAAATCCAGACTGTCTTTCAGTTAAAAGAGAATTTCTAAGTAAATACTTATTTATTTGATTATACATTAAAGATTCTAATGCTTTTGACAGGAAAGACAAAATGGCAACTGGGCGAAAATCATCTAAAGATTTCGGAATTGGTACCACTTTAGCCTTTTTTCCAATTTGTGGGGTAATACGATTTTGTAACAATGGAATAAAATAAGTGCGTAATATGTGGTAAAATTTTTGGTAACAAGGCCATCAAAAAAGTTGGATGAATCTCACCAAAACCCGTAGCGTTTGATTTAACAGCCAAAATACACTGCAAAACATCGAGCTCATTAATGCAATCAAAACTAAAATATTCCTTGTGTTTGAGGTGTATTTGAGGTATTTGTAAAATGAGTGGGTGTTGAGTTATTGGCCGAAAAAAGACCCAAACCTTCCATTCTATCTGTGAGATGAGTCTCTGTCAAAGTATTACTATTAAAGTCTCCAGATATAATAATGTCATTATATGAAAGAGTCAAAGGCTCAATTTCGTCAAATAAAATTGAAGTGTCACAGTTGCGATGAGGCCTGTACACGTTGCCAAGAAGTAGTTTTTTTGAATTATACATAACATCAATAAACAAGTATTCAATGTTATCGTTACAATTAGATTTAGACTTTAATTTACAACAAATACCATCTTTCACATATAAGGCAACTCCACCAGCATGTTTTTGTCTATCTGCACGAAATAGCTTATATCCAGAAACTTTAAATATATTGTCATGCATGCAAGGTTTAAACCAAGTCTCAGAAACGCAAACTACATCAACATTTGACCCCTCAAAAATATATCGAAACTCATCAATTTTATTAACAAGGCTCTGTGCATTGATATGGCAGACTCTTATTCCATGCCTTTGTCTGCTTAAAATTCGTACCATGTTATATATATTGTCTCTGGAACTGACGTGTTTATTATCACGATAATCCATTTAGCTGAAAGTTTAAGTTAAATATTTTAGCAACACAAACTAGATATAAATAATAATGGAAACTTGTACTGATCAATATTGTATATAGAATTTTGACAAAAATAATAAGTATTAACGAACTTAAAACTAAAGAATTTTTGAAATTTGAATAAAAATAAAAATATATTAGGTGTACAAATAAGTTTCCGCCGTTTTTTGTTAATAAAATAATATTTAAACGATTTTAAACGATGTGAGACTGCTTGCTGAGTGACTTCTAAACTAAGTGCAAGTTCCTTTTGTGTTTGAGACGAATCTTCACCCAATAATTTCTCCAAATCTGCATCCTCGTAAATTTTCGACCTTCCACTGGATCTTTGTCTTTTATGTCAAAATCACCTTTTTTAAATTTTTGAAACCACTCACAACATGTTCTCTCACTCAAAGCATCCTCATTATATGCTTCTACGAGCAATCGATGCGACTCAGCAGCAGATTTTTTTAAATTAAAAAAATAAATTAAAAGTTCCCGCAAATGACACTTAGTTGGCTCAAATTGAGACATTTTTAGATGAAGAAAAATATATGATGCTAATGCGAACTTAATAACATGATAAGGTTATGTTGTTCTGGAATAAACAAACTAATTTTCAAGTAGGTTACCATCTGCGAATTCCAACGTAAACCTCGTGCCACGCCATCTTTCTCAAAACGGCGGAAACTTATTTGTACACCTAATAGCTTATTTATTTTGAGTGGCAGCACCAGAAATGTTCTCGCCAGCGATGTAGTGATTAGCGGTTTTAGAGTCACTTCGAAAAAAAATATTTTCACGCAGCTGATGGACACGGTTATATACCAGATGCTGTGCGGTCTCACCTGAGAATGATTGGATAAACGTATCCAGCTGTTCAACTGCTTCGATACGAGTGGCTTGGTCATTCTCACTGTATTTGACATACACATGTCCACGCATTGAAAATGCAGAATTTAGCCGATTTTGTTTCTTAAGACGAACTGCAGCTTTTAAAATATTGTAGTTTTGTTTCGTTAGACCCTCGTTGACATATAGTGGTGCATCAGAATCAAAACCTATGTGACGCAAGCGTAAAATAGTGTTGTTGTTCCGTTTAAAGTTTGCAATGGATTTCAAAATCATGTTTTTATCAATGGGTGTGCTCAACTTAACCACGACAACGCCATCAGGAGTAACATTTTTGCCTTTATTTACGCGAAAAATACTTTTAATTGTTGGTGTTGTTATTTTTATATTATTGCATAAATTTGTAAAAAGATCAAAAATATTTTCGCCATCACAATACGGAATGCCATTAATGCGTAAATCACTTGCAACAGTCAAATTTTCAAGTTTTTCAATTTGAGTTTTTAAATTATAAATTTCAGCTTTTAGTCCATTTATTTCGGACGCGACTGTCTCAAGCTGTTCCACTCTTACTGTTACAGCACGTAATTCGCTCATTGCCGTCAACAAAAACGATTATTTCGCTAATAATATTCCAAAAAATCTCAAATTTGGAATTTGAGTTGGTATGGTCACTGTCGACAACTCCACCAAAATTTGGCGTGGTTGGATCAATTTAACGCCCACTGCCGCAACTTCGGAACGCGATGGTCTACAATGATAACATTTGGTATGTAGGTGAATGGTGACGAAATCTACCACCTCACAAAAAGTGGGAGTGGTTTTATCAATATAACGCCCACTGCCGTAACTCCGGCATCTCATGAACGTTGTGTTCTTTGATGATAAAATTTAATATAGAAGTGTATGGTGATGAAATCTACCATCTCAAAAAAAGTGGGCGTGATTGGATCAATTTAACGCCCACCGCTATATATCAGGAACGCGATGCTCTATGAAGATAAACGTTTGAATAAAGGTGTATGGTGACTAAATCTACCATCTTACAAAAAGTGGGCGTGGTCGGGTCAATTGAACGTTCACCGTTGTAGCTCAGAAACGTGATACTATACGATGATTAACTTTAGTGTAAAGGTGTTTGGGAATTATATCTACCATCTCACTAAAACTGGGGTCTATTTAACACCCACCGCCATAGCTCAGGAAAGTGATGTACTACTATGAATAAATTTGGTTCATAGTAACTAAATCTGACCGGAAAGTGCTACTACAATTTTAGTTACATACAAATGCGAATACCGGGGAGGTTAACTGCAACAGTCGCGAAACTCAGTTTAGAGGTACATGGTGACAATATTTACAAACACACAACGGGGAGTAACGGAAAGTTCTGCATACAAATTTGGTATAAAATTACCAAATTAACCCAATATTCATACAAATATAATTCCAAAAATGGTGGGCTAGGCTGGAAAATTTATTAATCTTAATTAACAAATAAACTAAGACTTGATTCTATATATTATAAAAGAACCCGGGCACCGCCGGGTAATTAAATCTAATATATAATAAGATACAAGTAGATCTAAACTAAATCTTGTTTACATGGCGAAATTTAGAAAAAAAGTCAACGATGTCAAAGATGCCTGCCAGCAGACCGACTGGTTTATACCTCTAAAAACACTCTTGTGTATACGTACATATTTAAAAACTAGTACGATAATTATCTTCGGTTATACCGAAGCTCAAATACCCACCTCTATTTTAAAGACACCAACAAATTAACTCCATGTAGCACATGTCTCTATTATAATTTGGCGTTCTTCTCATCCGATCACACCCATTTTTTCCAGTAGTTACGCGTAACTGCTGAAGTGATATTAATAAAATGAATATATGTATATATTTATTAATTTTACCCATATAAGATCGGGTTGTTTGTATGAGAGGGGGGAGTAGTTTTTGTTTAGATCTTGGCCGTTTATCGAATGGGAGCTCAAATAGCAAAAAAAAAACTCTATATGTTTTTAACTACGGTTATAATCGCAGGAACAGTAAGATGGACGGACATCCAGACAGACATTAATATATATCACGCCTTCTTATGGGCATTACAAATGAAAGAACAAACTCAACATACCCTAAGTTAGATTTACTATTGAAACGCTTTAATGTCTGCTCACTTATCACCTAAAACAATTTTAAAATTAAATGTTTATAAGTGTAGAAAATAAGATAAGTGATTCACCGTGTTAAGGTGTTAGATTGTTTTAGTATTTTGATTGCTATTTAGTTCGATTAAGCACTAAATATTACCATAAAACTTGAAGTTCTTGATTGTTCGTTTGCATTGTAAATAAAATGTTTAAATTTAATTGCTAAATCCGTCCGTCCGTACATATGTCTGCCTGTTTAGAAATATCGGATCAGTGAGTTCGGCGTTCAGTAAATTTAGTTGACAATTGTTCTTCGTCCAATAACACTGCTTTACTTGTTTTTTTTAATTTTTGTGTATAGTTTAATTAATTTGAAATGAACAACGCTATACGCAAACCTGTAAAACTCGATTTAATTCTGCTTGTAGCGCTTTGTGGATTTATAATGTCGGTGGACTTTGTAAAGTATTATTTATCTGCAATATATCATTTTATATAATATTTGCAGTCCTGTGTTATCAAAACATTTAAAAACTACATGCGATGGCGAAGTTGGCAGTATACTTTCGGAAATTCGAGCTCTTATGATAGGTCCTACGGAAGTGAATGGAAGACCAATACAAGCTTATATCGTCCCTATGAACGATGCCCACCAGGTTATGACATTTACCTTTTTTTATTGTAGTAACGTTGGTTAAACTGAAGAAGACGTGACTTAGTACTAGATTTTCGAATTTTATATTTTTAATTTAAATACAATTTCACTTACAGAAAAGATTTCAGGCGCACTAAGTTTTGCATATATTTTCGATTGTTTCCAATACCTTATCAGTTGTTCTAACACATAAGAACAAATATTTTGTATATACGGGTGGTCAAATAAGTACTTAACCTTACCACCCGATGGAGGCGTACTTTGCAGACCTCGAGACACGTAAAGTGTGTCGAACTAAAAAGACAAAATTTTCGTTTTTCTTTTGTACTTATCGGACCACCATCGTACATGTATAAATGGTCGAATTCTGTGTCGATTAATGATGATCGTACGTTAATCTAACCAGGGCCGTATCTAGGTGGTAGCAAAGGGGGCAATTGCCCCGGGTAACACTTTCTAGGGGCGGCATGTGAGTGAAGAGAGTACCTTTTTTTTCTCCTTCATATACTTTTTGCAATAACGTAAGAAGTGAAAAAGAGGAGGACCATTTTTTTTGTTTCGCCTCTTCATCTTCTTTCATAAATAATTAAAAACAAAACAAACACATTTTCTATACAATTTTTCAAAACTAAATCTGACTTAAATTATTAATAATTTTTCAATAACAGAATTAATTAATTTTATATCAAATTCTTTCAAAGTTTAAAATATTTTTTTAAGGGCGACAATTTCCAGTTTTTCCCCGTGCGCCTTAATTCCTATTCTGACCGTCAGATCTGGTAACCCCATCTTTTAAAACAGTCCCAAATTTTTTCGTTGTACTTCTTTATTCAAATATGTGAAAATATTCGATTATGTCAATAATATTTCGCCTAAAAATCTTAAATTTGGAATTTTAGTTTTAAACTAGTAAGAGATTTATCTTCGACTATGCAGAAGCTCATATACCCTCCGTCATTTCAGTGCTTCAAAAAAATAAGCTGCTTTTATTACATATGTTGTTCTTATCGGATCAAGACCATTTTTTGTGAACAAACAAAAGTGTTAAATATATCCAATATTCTCCACTGGAAATATTTAAATAATTTTTTTTTTCGCATGGAAAGAGATGGTTTGTATAAGAGTGGTCCGATCTTGCCCATTTTAGAACTTAGCCTCCGCGTGTAGAATATGAGCCAAATGGACGGACATCGTTTAATCAACTCAGAATCCGACATTGATCATTTACATGGGAGCCCAAGGTCGCTCGGCAGATTACTTGATCATTCTACAGTAAAATTGTATTTTAAATTTAATTAATTAAAAATAAAATGAGGGATTCACATTATATCTGGAGAAATTTAAATAACTGAAGAGTACATTGTTTTTTTTTCTGACGTTAATTAAAAAAAAAAAAAACAATTCAAACAAGTAAGAAGTAGTCTAGACTATTACAAATGCACCACATTGTTAAGTATCACAATCAAATTAGGGTGGCTAATGATGATATTAAAAAAAATAAAATTAAATCTTGAACCAAAGTTCAAGTTTGTGTATCAAATTAACATATTAAAGTTTTAATAGCTCTATTTAATCATATAATAATAAAACAACATATCTGTCTGTTTGTCATCAGACGGACATGACAAAATCGACGTAGTTTTTGATTCTGAGCAAGAATGTATAAAGATTGGTTTATCTATTTTGAGTATTTATCTTCGATACAAACATTGGACCAAAACCAATATACACCACTGAGAGGTGCATAAAAAGTGAGTTATAAATGTTTTTTTTTGTACAGCGTTTTAAAAACTGTCTTCAAATTGTTATTAAATTCGAATGCTCAAAAGTTTCCGGATTCTGGTTAGGGGTCAAATAAAATGTTTGTTTATTTTCTAACATTGTTTCAATTTGTTTCAAATTGTATCAAAAGTTGAAAAAGCAACTAATTTTAGTCGGTCCTACCGAATGCACCACATTGTTAAACATCACATTGAAATTAAGGTGGTTTATGATTTAAAAAATTTTATTATAAATTTTATAAAATAAAATATATGTAAATTTGTAACCACCTTAATTAGATTGCTATACTTATTTAAGACCGTCTGTGTCCCAAAATAACCCATTAAATTTATGAGCGTTTAATTTTAATATATAATAAAAAATAACAAATATGAAACATACATAGGAAACATACATAGTGACAAAGAACACAATATTGAAAAATACATTCGCACATACTTGTACATATAATACTGAATTTCAAATTAATTTACATCAATTGAATTAATACTTTTTATATTGTATGTTATATATAAAAATATATAATTTACTAATGAGAGACGAGAAAATTCTTAACTTGAAAATTTGAATAATTAATTAAATGAAAGAATACAGACCTTTACTCTATGGCCATTGTAAACAAGTTTTTAATAATTGATTTCTTTAAATTTTGGTCAAAATGAAATTGTCAAAAATTGTCATCTTCCACTTTGGTTTTATTTGATACTTGAATCTGGAGCTTTGACATATTTTTCAGCCATCTTATGTCAGGAGAGCTTGAAGAATTGACTCAAAGAATAAAATAATTTTTATAATTATTTTTAGTTTGCACTTTGAATAATAGAGAAGTTTTGTTACCAATAAATATATATTTTTAATTATCATCGAGGAGATCCTTTCATTTACACACAAATATAAATCCAGAAGAAGAGGGCATAAGTAGACAGTTCATTATTAAAAACAAAACCCGTGCAACGCTGGTTACTAAGAGCTATTTTATCTTTATACTCATAAATAAAAATGAATTCTTATTTCTATCTTTCTTTTTTCTATCGTTATTTGTATCATATGCGTGTCTAAACCATTCATCCGATTGTGATGAAATTTTGGGGAGTTGCTTTACTCACACCAACTTAGGTTTTGGAAAAAAAGAAAAATTTGCCACGCTCACCTATTACGCCCACAATTTGTAAAACTAAGTAAAAATATTCGATAATTTCGCTAATATTGCTCCTAAAAATCTAAAAATCTTAGTTACGTGTAATTGCATTAATATTTAAACAATTGCAGTATTTATACATGTTTTTTGTGCATAAGAAAACCTAAAATGTTCAATTTGAAACATTTAAAATTTAATTGTACACAAAGTGTTTATGGATAAACATCTGATGTGTACTTTCATTGAATTTTACACATTTTAGGTCTAAATTTTCAACTCTGTTGTGCGTAATCGATCACATTAAACGTGCAAACAAAGAAACGTGTTTTAACGCGCACTTGTGAAAAAGAATGCTTTGTGTTTTAACCGCGCACCACATTAAAAGTCAAAGCTATCTCCAGAAATTCCATTAAAGCATAGAAAGCGTTCTTCTTTTCTGCGATCGACTTGTTCAAATTGGCAGCCAATGGAAATGAATGCACCTGAAACGATGACATCCGCCGAGTTTAAGCAAAATCATTTAATAAGTTTAAATGGAAAAGATGTATAGTCGGAAGAGAAAAACACAATCCAAATGTATATGAAGGATTGCTACGCATTGCAAAGAATGTATTTTAACAACATGGATCCAGCTCCATCTATTGCCAATATTCAAATCAAATGGCCTTTTATCTTTGAACGTGAATATTTGTGCGACCACTTTTCACAGCTAATGAACGTAGTTGCACACATTTTTATTCAACATTTTAAGAACAATAGATAAAATTATGCGGTATTTTAATATAATGGAAACATCAAGCACATACTGTAAGGAAAATTCAATAGTTGCTGCAATAACTCATTATTTTGAGGTAAACAAAAAAATTGTTTTACGAATACAAAATAATTTGTTTCCATTTTTATTACAGATTGGACAAACCATGGACAAAATTATTGAAAGAATTCCAACCAACACACCATTTATAGCATTTGTCAGTAAATTTTAACTGAAATATAAAGTTATTATTTAAAATAAATATTATGTAAAAAAATCAATCGCTAAGTTTCCAAAATTTATTTAATTTTTTTAGAACTTGATGATAGTGACCATGATGTTAAGGCATACATACTTATTTAAAAAGAAATTATTGCTCACTTCGCAGAAAAAGACGTCGACTTTTTAAATTTATTAATGCAAATCATAAATCACTTTTATGTTTTTAATATTCTATACCCTTTAAAAATATCAGAAACTATGGAATTTTTAGTACGATATTTTTATAAGTATTATACCAATTCAACACGTGGAACTAAAAAGCATATTAATTCTATGCAAAAAGTTAACACTTTAATTTAAAAAATCGATGGTTTAAATTGAGACAATTTAAGGAATTTTATATTAAAGAATATTTATTTTATACAAACATTTATGTATAATTTATATTAATATAAAAATTTACTTTAAAAATAAGAATTTTAATTGTACTATTAAATATCACAATAATCGAAAACATTTTTCTAATTATAAAACTAAATTATAAATTTTAATTATAAATTATAAATGGATTGTTAATTAACTTTTTAATTTTTTTTTAATAAATATTGTTAATTTAAATTATAAATTTTCTTTTTATTTCTATCAATGTTAAATAGTTAGAATTATATATGTAAACATAAGTATTTTTTTAGTGTCGTTTCACAAATCCATTTAAATCCATATTAAATATTAAAAATATTGTATATTTAAATGGATTTGTAAAACGCCACTGGAATAGGATTTATATTTACACATTATTTGTTGAGAAGTAAGCAGTGCTTGGGTGAATTTTGCACTTCTGTTGTTGAAATTTAAACATAGAATGAGGAATATTAAGCATTTATTGTTTAAAAAGTTTTCAAATTTACCTAAATTATTACAGTAAACTGTACACATTTTTTCAATTAAAATCACACATTAATGCGTAAAATTGTATCGTTTTTAAAACTACGGTCATTAAATAAGGCAACTGTTTACCTTGCATAATGATTATAAACTTCAACAAATAATTTTATGAGTGTAGATAGATAGATAGATAGATAGATAGATAGATAGATAGATAGATAGATAGATAGATAGATAGATAGATAGATAGAAAGAAAGAAAGAAAGAAAGAAAGAAAGAAAGAAAGAAAGAAAGAAAGAAGAATTCATTTTTATATATATAGATATTGTATATTTCACTACTATTTCAAATAACATTTGAAATATTTGTAAATATTTCTGAAACATAAAAAAAATATTTGTAATATAATATTATTAGTTTGGATTAGTATTGAGTTACTAAATTAGGTTATACTATGTCCTAAAAGTTCCTAAAACTTTTGATCTTGGCTGTACCTGCGTGTGTAGAAAATATTAAATAAGTACAAATTAATTCTCCGAACAAGGACTGAGCAACAATCAAATATACATAATTTCAACTAAATCTTTATATTCACATACAATATATATCCATTGCAGAGTGAGTACATCGCTGACCAAGACAAACGCCTGCAATATATTAGCAAATTTACCGGCTCAGCGGGCGAGGCTATTGTGACCATTACGCAGGCAGCAGTATGGACTGATTCTAGATATCATTTACAAGCTGAACAGCAATTGGATTTAAACTGTTGGACATTGATGAAAAAAGGTAAAAACAAGGTCGATTTATACATAAGTACTTGTATAACTTCTGGATAATATCAGTGCAATTTCTTTAATTTAGAGTTAAAAGTTAATTATCGAAATTAATGTTTTGCTAATTTTTAACTTTTCTGTTCATTTTGAAAAAAAAAAAATAACTCTCGTTAAATTCCATCTGTTAATTCAAAAATTTAAAAGAAAAATCAATAACAAAAAAGGAAAAATTAAGAATTAAATAAGAGTAAATCGAACGATTTACTGACAGATCTTCCTCCTTGGATGTAAATAAATAAAATTAAATTATATAAAAACAAACTGAATCACGAATTTAACGAAATTTAGAATTTCTATTTACTTATGTTTGGTTACTGCCTAGACGCTGTCTAGATGCTGAACCCAATTTTCGACAGTTTTCAAGCATAAATCGGCCGCTGCTGCAATTTCACATTCGAATTTCTTAAGAAGTTCATCAATCGTCGCTGGCTTGTTGGCATAGACCATATACTTGACGTAGTCCCACAGGAAATAGTCTAACGGCGTCAAATCGCACGACCGAGGCGGCCAATCGACTGGGCCATTTCATGAGATAACACGTCTAGCAAACATGGTGACATTCGCTGTGTGGCTTGTGGCGCCTTCCTGTTGGAACCACATGTCCTCCAAGTCTATATCATCCAATTGGGGCCAAAAATATTCGGTCATCATTGAACGGTAGCGATTCCCATTCACAGTAACGTGCCGGTCTTGATCATCACTGAAGAAGTAATTTTTTCGGGATGCAGTGATGATTTATAAAGTACAGGTGGATTGCTGCCTCACCAATAACGCATATTTTGCTTATTGACGAAGTCATTCAGCCAGAAATGAGCCTTATCGCTGAAGATGAGTTTTCGATGAAAATCCGAATCATTTTCAAGTTGTTGTTCAGACCAATTCACAATCATACGACGCTTCTGGTGGTCATGCGGCTTCAGTTCTTGCGTCAATTTGATCTTGTAAGGATGTAGGCTAAGATCTTTTCGCAAAATTCGCCACAACGACGTCACAGAGATCCCCAACACTTAAGAACGACGTGTGAGAGACACATTTGGGCTTTCTTGCTGTCCTATCGGTCTACTTTTGTAGCGTCCCATTTACTTGAGATATTCGAGGAGCCTCTTCATGATCGAAAAGTGACCGTTTGGTGCGGCGTATCGGCCAAAAAGATCATCGGGCCGTATTTTTTCGAGAACGAGTCTGACAACACCGTTACGATCAATGGCGAGCGCCACAGAGTGATGCTGCGTGACTGCATAAGATCGGATCAAAACTTCTACCCCCTCCCATACAAACCAGCCCTTTCCATACGAAAAAAAATATATAATTAAAATAGTTCCAGCGCAGATATTCAGTTCAAATTCGATAATTAACACAAAACTGCTCACAAAAAATGGGCGTTATCAGATAAGAACAACGCTGCAGAGCAATTAACCAGTTCAAATTCGGTATTTAACACTTTGGTAGGACCACAAAACTACTAACCCAAAAAGGGGTGTGATCCGATAAGAATAATGCCCACTTATAATATAAATATTCGGCCTAGCCGAAGATAATTCTCTTACAAGTTTTCATCAAAATTATATTAAAACTTTTAAGAGAACTATTTTCGGCTATGCCGATGTTCATATACCCTCCGCCATTCCAGTGACACTAAAAAAGTGTTAAGTTTCGAATTTAAACTGGATATTTACACTGTAACTATTTTTTTTATATCCAAAAGAGAGGGAGTTTGTATGGAAGGTGGCCGTGGTTCTTTTTCGATCACGCCCATTTTTTGTACGCGGTTTTTGTATTAATGCTAAAGTGCTAAATATCGAATTGGAACTGGATATCTGCACTAGAACTATTTTAATTAATTTTTTTCGCATGGAAAGGTCTGGTTTGTATGGGGGTAGTAGTTTTGATCCGATCTTACCCATCTTAGAACTTAGCCTCCGCTTGGAGAAAAGGAGCTCACATACCAATTTCAGATCAACAGCTCTTAAACTACGGCTGTTATTGCTGGGACAGACAGACGGACATCGTTAAATTGACTAAAACGCTGATATGTACTCTGTCATACCTACCACGCTCCCTTTTGGGCGTTACATATGGAAGAACAAACTCAATATACAATTACTTATATGCAACATAAAAACTTAAAATCTTGGTAGATTTAAGTTTAGACTCTGTGACGACCTAAATTTTTCGAAAAGCGTTAAAAATTTCCTACGATCGTAGCAAGGTCCAAACACTGGTCCTGAAACACTTAAACGAAATTCAGTACACAGGCTCATGAATTAATAACGCATCAAAAACAGTCGGTGGTATTGCCCACTTTATATATAACGGTATATTATCTGTAAAATGCGTTCTATAATAGAAACATGTATTGACAAAATTTGGTATGCAGGCTCTGGAAACTATCATTTCCTGCTTTACATAAAGTGGACGGACCTAAAAAACTGCGAAGAACTAAACGATATGATGAAACAACTCTTCAGTCAAATGTCTACTATGATGAATATCCTAATAGCTGAATGCTCAACAACTATTTTAAGATACTAATTTGTAATGCAAATGGCTTAAACCAACATGCATTAAAGTTAAAACAAAAACGTAACATAATAATTGTAGCACAGCTGTTATATTAAAAAAACATTAAATGGCATTGGAAAAAAAGAGTACAATCATAAACACAGTTAAGCTACCAACATCTTAATAGAAAAAATGATGGTCCTATCCTGATTTCAGCTTTTTACTGCCCTCTTAAGCATAATTTAATAAAAATTCAATATTATCACCATACTAGCGAATGCCCGGCATGCGTTGCAATGTTACTTAAAAAAAAGAAAATGTAAGTAAAATTTTCCGGTACTCCCGGTAGTTAGCGGAACTTTCCGGTACTCACCGGTGTAGCGATTCTGAGTTACGGCGGTGAAATTATCGGCAGTTACCATACAAACTCAGAAACAAAAATTAAATTTAGGGGCAATATTAGCAATATCATCGTATATTTTCACAAATTGTGGGCGTAATAAGTGGGCATGTCAGATTTTGTATATCCTGTTATTTTTCCTGGTGCATCCCCTTTCATGTTTTTTATATAGCGCATGGTGGTATGCGAAAAATTGATCCACCTTTTTTTTTAAGTGTACGTTAAATTGATCCAACAACACCTGCAGAAGTTCCCCAATGAAGTGTATTAGGGCCATTGTTATATGTCCTTTATTGTGACTAACACTTTAATTAATAATAATATTACTAAATAAAAATAAATAAATATTTATAGCAGATATTCCGTTTTCAGAACAAAATAATTCTATGTTTGCCAAATTTGCTGCTGTCACGATACTACTCAATTCAAAGAAGCAACATGCCACAGCAACAGTACTGCTCAAAAAATAAAAATTATACATATTAACGAAATAGTCTGAAGACTGGTATATACATACAAATAAAGAACACATAATACGAAATAATTTTCACAAAAAAACCGAAATACACTCCACTCCACTGAAACTTGCATTTTATACGATTCTGCTGCCAACTCTTTTTTTAATCGTTCATTCCTTTGATAATGATTACGTAATCGTAGTTAATCCAGTAATTGCCTACAAAGTAATCGTTGATTGTCCAGCTATTCTTAAGACTAAAAGGTCGCAGACGCCTAAAATCGGCGTACATCTCTCAACCGTAATTAAGTTGTAAAAACATGTGTTAAATGCGCGTATATAAACCTGAACAACCTATTATAAAGGTTTTATATTTAGGTTAAACTTATTTAGATTAACCAGATATTTCCAGTATTTAAGTATTTTGTTATTAAATGGTTCAGTTTGATATACTAAACTACACCAAACGCGCTTTGGTGGTTTAGTAAATTAAACACAGGCAGACTTAATAAATGTGAATCCTTTTATCTTTCAAGAGTTTTGGAAGCTTTGAATGGAAAAATTTAAAAAAAATCGGTTCTTAATTAACAAGGTTGTTTATTGCCTAGTTGTAAGCTGTGTAATTTTTTTGTTTTTTTTGCTATTGAATCTCTGTTTTACACTTTTACGCACTAATAAGATTTCTGTTTTGAATGATTTGTTTCTTTAGGTCTAAAGAACGTGCCAAGTACATCCCAATGGTTAATTAGCAATTTACCTGGAAACTCGACTGTTGGTGTGGATTCTACTCTTATAACCGCTAAAGACTTTCATCAAATGGATATGGAACTAAAAGAGAATGGACATGAATTAATTAGCATTTCCAACAATCTTGTTGACACTATTTGGAAAGACCGTCCAACACCCTTCAAAAGTCATATAATCCCACTAGACATCAAATTTTCAGGTATTCTCTTACACAAAACATTGACATTTATTTAAATAAAAGGTCACACAAACATTGTATTAAATATAAATTAATATACATAGTTATGCTTGTATTTTTTGTTAAATTATGACATTAATTTTATGTCGTTGTTTTGGGAATTTGTTGGTTTTGCAGTTCTTGTTGACTATTCGCTCAGGTGTTTCCAATTTTTAGAAAAGTTTAAAAGCTACGATTTTCGCTGTTTTGTTGCATTCGTTGATTGGCAAAACAAATTGGTTGGTTTGAAAGAGCAATATACTTTAACTCCTTCATCCTGTTAAGACCAATCTGTACAGATTTTTAAATGGTTCGGTGGATGGTGATGACGTGCCAACCAATACCCTTTTGACGAAAATGTACATTTTTTATATTTGATACATTTTTAGCATATATTAATTGGGAAAACAATTCCTTAAATAAATTCCACTTTATATAAACGCCGTGGAAATCCAGAATTTCTTTGGTCTGTTGATAATATTGAAATAACGGCTCTCGATTCTGCTGATCGCGCTGGTGCTGCTGCTGTCGATGTAGCTGCTAAAGGCACTGATGGTGACGCACAAGATTAAAAAGCAAACCTTTGCTGGCAAACACTTACTTCAAAATTTACCAATTTATCCTGTTTGTTCCGTTGTGTTTTTATTTTTCAGTTTTATGTTTGTGTGTGTTATTTTCGTTGGGTCTTTTGTAACGATAAGTTTGTATGCCTTTCATTAGTTTGTCGAATATTTTCAACCGGGGTTGCATAGCAACTTATTCGTTACAAAAACCGAGTACCTATCTATTAAATATCTTAATTGTACTAAATTTCAAAATTATCTAATATAATTATATAAGTAAAACTAATAATTAAACTGTTTATACATCAAATAAATTCATATTTATATTTATTTTTTCATTTTACTTAAATAATTCATTTATATGATCCTAAAACTAATTTGTTGTGAGCACAAACCTGTCGAATTGTGTTCACACAATTTTAAATTGTTAAAAATGTCAATAAACATTTGCATAATGGTATAACATTAGGTACTATATATATATATTTTTTTTTTGTTTGTTTATTATTTTATGTGTTTCTTAATTTTAAAGTTAAAATTTTAAAATTATCATCACTGAAGGTTTGAAAGCATTAGAAAAAACCAAACTATAGTCAAAATATTTTTCTAATGCACTTTGAAAATATTATGGACTATTAACAAAAGTTTCAGTCTCTAATCAAAATTGCTTTAACCGATTGTTAAGCACTGCGGACAGGATAGCCAATAAAAAACTTTTTGCTTTTAATAATATACAATCATAATTTTTAGATATTTTAATTGGTACAGATGTTTTTTTCTCAGATTTTAAAATTGTTTTCTAACTATTTATAAATTATATAAATTTATTTTTGTTTCTTAAACATTCTTTAAATTGCTTCTTGGTTTTCCGTTTAAAAAAGAATTACATTGCTTTCAATGTGTTTCGTGAGATGTATTTAATATAGTATAAAGTAGGTACTTTCAGCCTCTTCAAATATAATAAAAATGTACTTTATTAATTAAAATGCATTCAAATACTTTCAAAATACTATCAAAATGTACAGAAAATGTTCATAACCCTAAACTTTTCATTTCTACAAATCACATATTTTTTGAAAACAAATGAAGTTTTTAGAAACAGTATTTCATTTAACAAACAACTTCTATATATCGGAAATAAAGATTTTGCATTAGAAACCTTTTTTTTTGTCAAAATAACACTATCAAAACAAACGTACGATATATTCGTTATTTAAGTTTGCATATGTATTGTGTCACATAATCTTTAGGTTATTAAGTAAATTCCGTCACTAAAGACATACAGAATCACTAATGGGCGTGTCAGTTGTCTAATCCCGCCTACTTTATTTGAAGCAGTAAATTTTCAATCCTAGAAGTTGTATAACAAATTTTGTCCAAACAGCACTCATAATAGCGAAGATGTAAAGTGAATTTTGAATATGATTGAAAAAGTGATACAACAATTTTAGTTACAAACTAGTAAGAAAATAATCTTAGGCTTTGCCGAAGCTCATATACCATCCTCCATTTCAGTGTCAACACAAAAGTGCTACATGTCTCTATTATATGTGGACATTATTTTTTCCCCCTTTCACGCCCCTTTTTGGTTAGTAGTTTTATGTTACTATAAAAGTAGTAAATATCGAATTAGAACTGATTATTTACACTATAACTATTTTTATACCCTTCGCCAAGTGCATGTACCGAAAGGTATATGGAGTTTGTTCTTCCGTTTGTAACGCCCAGAAGGGTAGGTATGACAAAGTGTATATATAAATGATCAGCGTCGGATTCTGAGTCGATTTAACGATGTCCGTCCGTCCGTCTGTCTGTCCGTCAGTCCCAGCGATTACAGCCTTAATTTAAGAGCTATCGAGCTGAGGCTAAGTTCCAAGATGGGCATAATCGGATCAAAACTTATACCCCCTCCCATACAAACCACTCCTTTCCATACGAAAAAAAAATTAATTAAAATAGTTCCAGTGCTCTTTCTAGGCGTTACAAAAGGAAGAACAAACTCAATATACCCTTCGGTAAATGCACTTGCACTTACATGGCATAAAATATATTGGTATAAAAATATGGTTACCGAAGAGATTTATTGATATGGTGGCGAAACTTGGTGTTGCGGTACATGATAACTATAAAAAAAATCCACAAGTGCTGCTTGCCAAGTAATCAAATTTGCTGTGAAAGTATTCAATTTATTAAGAATTATTAAGAACGTGCAACACCTGGTACTATAGGATAGTTCTATATGATAGTATAGATATATATTGAATTGAGCAAAATGTTTCCACAATACTGAATTCGATACATTCGAGTTTTACTGGCTAAAAGTTAAATTTATTTGTATTTTCATTAATAATTATTATTCTTTTCTTGTTTTTGGTACTTATCCGAATTAAAACTGGTTGAATGGACATACATATGTGCTACATGTTTGTTGTGATCGAATCTATGACGTCCTCAGGTAAAGAAGCTGGTTCCAAGATTATTGAAGTGATGAACACTGTCAAAAAGGAGGGTGGTGAATCGATTGTTATTACTAACCTGGACGAAATAGCATGTAAATACCTAATAAAAACTCTAAAATAATATACTAGAGGGTAGCTTTAGGTACCCGGCGCTGTCCGGGCTTTGGTATATATATATATATATATATGGACAATTTGTCAATTTGTGAAAATATTTAATAATTTGGAAAATATTGCTGCTAGTATCTGAGTTTGTAGGGTCACCGTCTATCTATCTATCTATCCATCTATCTATCTATCTATCTATCTATCTATCTATCTATCTATCTATCTATCTATCTATCTATCTATCTATCTATCTATCTATCTATCTATCTATCTATCTATCTATCTATCTATCTATCTATCTATCTATCTATCTATCTATCTATCTATCTACCTATCTATCTATTTATCTATCTATCTATCTATCTATCTATCTATCTATCTATCTATCTATCTATCTATCTATCTATCTATCTATCTATCTATCTATCTATATATCTATATATCTATCTATCTATCTATCTATCTATCTATCTATCTATCTATCTATCTATCTATCTATCTATCTATCTATCTATCTATCTATCTATCTATCTATCTATCTATCTATCTATCTATCTATCTATCTATCTATCTATCTATCTATCTATCTATCTATCTATCTATCTATCTATCTATCTATCTATCTATCTATCTATCTATCTATCTATCTATCTATCTATCTATCTATTTATCTATCTATCTATCTATCTATCTATCTATCTATCTATCTATCTATCTATCTATCTATCTATCTATCTATCTATCTATCTATCTATCTATCTATCTATCTATCTATCTATCTATCTATCTATCTATCTATCTATCTATATATCTATCTATCTATCTATCTATCTATCTATCTATCTATCTATCTATCTATCTATCTATCTATCTATCTATCTATCTATCTATCTATCTATCTATCTATCTATCTATCTGTCTATCTATCTATCTATCTATATATATATATATATATATATATATATATATATATATATATATATATATATATATATATATATATATATATATATATATATATATATATATATCTATCTATCTATCTATCTATCTATCTATCTATCTATCTATCTATCTATCTATCTATCTATCTATCTATCTATCTACCATTCAAACTCAGAACTTTAGAAGCAATATAAGCAAGATGATCGAATATTTTTAATTAATTTGGAAAATTGTAGGCGTGTTAGGTGGGCTTGTCAGGTTTATGCATAAAGCAACTCACTAAAGTTTAAATTAAACCATTGTAGATATTAATTTGAAATAAATAATTTATTGAGAAAATTTACATAATTATTACTCGATATAAAATAACAAGTAACTACACAGCTAGTAAATTCTTAATATCTACCATTTGCTAATTTGCAGTGCTGCACGAATGCGTTATTCATTTAGTATATCGTTACTAAAATACGTTATTGAAAACGATATTTTGGATAACGTTATCGATAACGTTATTCTTCAAAAAACGAAAAAATTACACGTTTTTGGGTAGAAATTGATTTTAACCAGAGATTGTTGTTTTAACGCTAGTTTTTGACAATAAGACATTGCATTTTTTAATTCAAGCCAAGATTTCGATCTTTGATATGCAAAAGGAATAAGTTATATATCTTACTTCTTATCAAAGATATTAGCCCGAAAACTTTATATTTTAAATTTTATTTTTTCGTTTTTTGAAGAATAACGTTATCTATAAAGTTTTTTTTTCGTTTTTCTTGGAAAACGTTTCTGAAAATAACGTTATTTATTCATAATGTATTCGTGCAGCTCTGCTATTTTGAGTTAAAATATAAAAATGCAAAGTGCAAATTCTAAATAATCATGATTCTACTATAAATTTATTTACAGGGCTTTTAAACCTAAGAGGATCTGACATAGAATATAACCCACTATTTTTTAGCTACATTATACTATCTCCAACGAAATCATATTTGTTTGTCGACATAAGTAAACTTGGAAATGATTCACAGGAGCATTTGTTTTTAGAAAAGGCGCATTTAACAATGTTGGAATACGACAAAATATTCGATGTCTTGATGGAACTTGTAAGTCTTCAATATAAAATTTCAATATAACTATGACTGAAAATTTAATTTTTATATTCTTGGGTGGCCAAGAATAACTGTCAGTGTTTTTCACTTGGTAATTAGTGTAGTAGTAGGTATATTTATTCAAATTATAAATTCATTACAATTTTTTTTGTTTAAAGGATGAAGTGAATAAATAAAAATGTTTAAATTTAATAAATTACACAATTTTACATATTGTAAATTCCAAAACTTTTTGGAGAAAATTCTTCGGCGGTACGATAATGCATACCCAAAAAACTTTGATAGCTCCATTTAAAATATCGGTTGTGGACCATAGGAAGACCAGTTTCGATGTGTATTGCATTATCCGGTGTGTTTAATGGCAAGCGGAAAATTTTCTTCAAAAAATATCGTTTTAACTTTTCAGCGTCCTCTAAAGGCAGATAGCCCCAGATTTGGAATTCTTTAATTTCAGGTTTACATGTGTATTGCAATAGCTTTTCAGCTTATTTCTAACAACACTTTTGGCTTACAATACTATGTCATCAGTATACATGTGCAACTTCATAGAGACATCACCAAAATTAACGCGTCCAGGAAGATAAGTTTCTACATCGTCCAAATAAAGAGCAAACCGTAAAGGGCTGCGAATGCAGCCTTGTCCAGTACAACTAAACACTTGGTCTCATTTGGAAGCTGAACCTATACCGGCCGATAGTTTTCGTAAATCTGCGACTACGTCCATCAGTTGGCACTTCGACCGTTTGCAAGAACACCCGTAAAGGTTGTTCTGTTGAACCCTGCTGTACGTTAGGTTGTCATTCACAGGTGGTGTCTACTTTTCACGCTGACTGACGTAAACGGGCTTTAAAGGGATCGGCGTCTTCGCAGGCGACCTTGGATTTGGTCCGACTGGGAATAATCGAGCTTTTTTTGCTTCGTCGTCTTCGCCAGGTGGAATCTTGGCTCGACGTTGACGGGCACGAGTGCATGCTAACGATTGCATTTAAAGTATTTATGGCAAGATCTGAACTTGTAGCGACGCAGGTGAAGATCGGCGTTTCACCTGCAGAGTCGCAGGGCGCTGTGTTTGTAGCCTTGTGTGAAGCAGAGGGCGTTCGTATCGTCGCGGAGACGACGAGAGCGTTTTTAGACGCTTGGATAGAGGCCGCATGCAGCAAAGGGAAGCTCGGATGGCGTCCTTTTTTGCCGCAAAGGGCGTAAGGATTTTCGTGTTAATGGTGTTGGCGTCTTTGGATGCTTACATGGCGGCCTTGTTTGCCGCGAAGGGCGTTGGGATTGTCGTGTTGATGCTGTGGGCTTCTTTGGACGCTCATATGGCGGCCTTGTTTGCCGCAAAGGGTATTAGGATTGTCGCGTTGATGTTGTAGGCGAATTGGACGCTCAGGCGGTGGCTTGGTTTACTGCAGTGATCGTTCGGAGCGTCGCGGAGATGGATAGCCGATAGTTTCCTCGTTCCTGTGCATCATACGACGATGCTCCTCACAGGCCTTAGCTCGTGTGTTCGAATGCAGACGTAATGTTTGTTGTGCCATTCTTAGTTTTGTGTTCATCTTCCGAGTCTTCGCTGCTGCTGCTGGCGTTACTCTGAAGGTTGATCTACAGCGTTACTTGTGTTGCCAGGGGCCGCCGAAAGTATCGTCGTAGCGTTATCCGTAGGCACAAGTTGAGAAATTTGGACGATCCTCTCATAGTGTTGCCTTGCGTTTTGGTACCTTGATACACAATGCTCACAATCTCCTACAACCTGGGTTTCTCCGGATTGTGTGCCAATGAGTCCGTATTTTATTGAGTTGATGTTACAGGTGATGACATCGGACCAATATCTTCTAAAGTTATAACAACAATCTCCTCCTGTCTTGTCCTCTTTATTGCCGTTAATTTCTGTTGCGCATCTACGGGTATCGCGACCATTAGATTCGCCGCCGGGCTCTGTTTGTCAACTTTCGCCGATGGAGTTCTCTGGCTTTGGAGCTCATCTTCAAGATTGTTGAACCACACATTGCCTGGTGAATATTATGACGTTAAACCGTACGGACGTTGTGGAAACGGTATGGTCGCTATCAGGGCTAGACGTAAAATTCCGCTATTTTTTGTAATTTTTCGCATCCTCTTCATTTTCGGAATAATCGTCGCTCTCGGCTAATTGTTGTGCCAGTTGTTCAAAGAACGCGGCAAATTGACTGGACGTAAGGCTTCCTTCGGGAGCCCTGGAACAATTTGCGTCACTGTCAGTTGGTACTGCTGATTGTCTCCGGACTTTTAGGCGGCGTACATTCGAGGTTTGCATTTTCGTGGCAGTGATCTTCGGCTAATTCGTCCCCTTAAACTGCCTCTGGCTTCCAAGCAACGTCTTTGTTTGGGAGATCGACGTTGTTTTCTGCTGATAGTTGCTGATGATAGTAACTTTGTTACTTCGAACAGATGAGTCGGCAGCGTAAGGCGGATATGTGTAGATTGGCGACGATGCGACGATGTGGACTGACGGTCTTCCAGCCGGAAATTACTGTTCGGCAATTTTAAGGCGCAAAACTAATGCTTCGATGAAATGCGTTTGGTTACCCAAAAGTGGTGAAATCGTTTGGTCGATGCCGTGTGTGTCGATTGCTTTGAATGCCTGTTCCGCTTGGTCCATCATTTGCCATAAGGCGTCAACCTAGGTGATCTCGGTGTTAGTGGGGGAAACCGACCAAACTTGTGTGATCATGATTCACTTGTGAGGAAGTCGTGCTTTCCTTGACGACGAATAAATCGGTTGAACGTGCTTTGCACACAATATCTTAATCGTCGTCGCTCATCATGACAGTAGGAGTAAAGTCTGCTAAAGAAAGAAAATAAAAGATTAGTTATTTTTTACAATACATAGATTGTGTGTAATGAAACTACTTTAGTTCGTGCGTACACCCTTATATATTTCACTCTAAAGTTGAGCTCTAACTGGAAATATAAAACCAGTTCGGTGCTAATTTTGCTGCAAAGTTGTCGGGGTTCGTCCGGGTTCTATGTTGTTGTACCTGCACCCACTGTGACCTCGTCGTAGAGAGCCTTTTGTAATCTTGGTTCACGACCCTGTGTTAAGAAAGCGGGACTGTAGCCAATGGTCTCCGATGCGCTTGTGTTCATGGCTAAGGATATTTCTGGTAACTTTTCATCCCAACCTCTTTGTTGGTTACCTGCAAGCTGCGCAATAATTGTTTTCATCGTGCGATTTGTCCTCTCGGTGGGATTCTCATGTGGCGTTTAAGGTGCCGTAAATTGCTGTCTTATGCCAATTTCCTCCATATATCGTTTTACGATTCGGTTGGTGAACTGTGTGCCGTTGTCGGTGATAAATACTTTTAGAACTCCATTTCAAGAGGCCATCTGCAGTAGTTCTTCGACGCATACTAAAAGTAAGGTGTGGTCGTGTTTTAAACGCGGCAGTGGTCCAACAAAGTCTGCGCACACCGGCTCCCATAGTTCTTCCGGAATCTGTATTAGCATTTGTCCGGCTGGTACTTGTTAACTAATCTTGTGTCGTTGACACGATTCATAGCAACGTACGTACCGACTGATGTCACGAAACTTTCCTGGCCAATAGTATCAGTTCGTGATTCTCAATATTGTCAAGTGACCGGTGCTGGGAAAGTCGTAGTTCTCTTTGATCACTCGATTTTGTAGTGGCTTCGCCACACAGAGTTTCCATAGATTGCAATCTTCATAACTAACGTGTTGTTGAAGATGCCGATAAAGTTGTCCGTTAATGTCTGTATAGTCTGGATATTTATCGGGGCTTTTTACTTCACCACGAACAAATAGTCTTTTCGTTTTCCTATACGCTAGCTAGTTGAAACGTGTCTCGCTGTTGACGCAAAAGTGCATCTGCCACAACATTGTGTTTACCTTTTTGGACGGTGGACTTATGTTGAAACTCCAACGCTCAGCGCGCTTGCCTTTGTTCAACATGGATGTCTACAGTTGAGAAATGGTGACGAAGTCGGGCAAAAAACGCCGGTACCATGAGGCAATGAATCGTCTTATTCCACGCACGTTGTCTGGAGGTCTTAAATCTCTGATGGACGAAACTTTGTCCGGATCTGTGTGAATGCCTGTAATTTGAGTTTTGAAAAACTCACATTTTACTGGATTAATCCTCAGGTTAGCTTTTGATTTTTGAATTTTGATTTTGTTTGAACAAAATATCAAAATATTTATTCAATTATCTTATAGACAAATCAATTACTCCATATGAAAACCTATATAGGATAGTTATAATTAAGGTGGAAGGTTTTGATCAAATTTGTATTTCAACAAAATTCCGAAATGTTGTATTTTAATTTTTTCCGAGATCGCAAAATAGTAAAATTTTTAGGGATTGGATAAATTATGCTGTTTTTAAAACAATTTGGCACACACCGACTTTGGAAAATGAAGTTATAAGCTGATGTAAGCAAAAAAATGAAGTTTGTTGTAATTACAAAAATATGCAGGAATTCGGTCCTCTTCGAGACCCTTATTCATCTTAGTAAACGGATCGCCAATTCGAATTCTGCAAAAGTTATCTGCGCGTCGAGTTGCTCGACTATTATATACGGGAAGGTGAAAGCAAAGCGTGGTGGTACAAAAAATAATAATAAAATGATTAGCAGTTAATGCATCCTAACTTGTACTTTTTTACACGCCACAGTGCCACTCAATCTCCTAGCAAGTGACAAATAAGTTTTTGAGTCCGTAATTTTCGAAATTCCAAGCTCAATCCGGTAGTAATATTGTTGTTGTTTCTCACGGTAAACAATTCTATACACTTCGCCAAGTGCCAGTGCACTTACTAAAGGGTATATTGAGTTTGTTCTTCCATTTGTAACGCCCAGAAGGGGTCGTGGTGGATATGAAAAAGTATATCTATCTATATATATAAAAATTAATTCTTCTATCTTTCATCCGATTTTGATGAAATTTTAGGGAGTTGCTGTGTTCATGCGAACTTAGGGCAAAGAAAATTTCGCTAATATTGCTCCAAAAAATCTGAAATTTGGTATCTGAGTTTGTATAGACACTGTCGTTAACTTCCGGGCGAGGTTGGATCAATTTAACGCCCACTTTGAAAAAAATAGAAAATATGCAATAACGTGGCTAATATTGCTCCTAAAAATCTGAAATTCAGTATCTGAGTTTGTATTGGCACTGTCGATAACTTCCCCAAAAATGGGCGTAGTTGGATCAATTTAACGCCTTTTAATAAAAAAAGGGTGGATCAATTTTACGCCTACCATAATTGCTCAGAAACTCGATGTGCTATATAGAAAACATGTAACGGGATGCACCGTCGAGAATAACAGTATATACAAGATTGTCCACGCCCACTTATTACTCCCACAATTTGTTTAATTAAGTGAATATATACGATGACATTGCTAATATTTTGGATTTTTTGTTTGAGTTTGTATGCCGATAATTTCACAGCCGTAACTCAAAATCGCTACAACGGCACCGAGATGTTCCGCTAACTATCGGGAGTAACGGGAAGTTCCGTTACTAACGGAAATACCGGGAAGTTCTGCTAAGTGGCATTGCAACGTATGCCGGGCATTCGCTAGTACATTATATAAATGATCAGCATCGGACTCTGAGTTGATTTAACGATGTCTGACCCAGCGATTATAACCGTAGTCTAAGAGCTATCGAGCTGAAATTTGGTTACTTACTTAGGTGGCCATTACAACCCGTTATAGAGTTACGGCCGACCTCAACAATTCTCGCCAGGCGCCTCTGCTTTGCGCGCGTCTTCTCCAATTCGTTATACCAAGCGTAGATAGGTTCTCCTCGACTTGGTTTTTCCATCGGAGTCGTGGTCTTCCCCTTCGTCGTCCTTCGTCGGCTTTCGCTTCGTCCATACGTACGACATGTCCGAGCCAGCGTAGACGCTGAATAGTGATGTGCTGGACAACATCAATGTCCTCGTAGAGCTCTTACAGCTCGTGGTTCATTCGTATGCGATAGTCGTCCCCAACACGAACGGGACCGAAGATTTTGCGAAGTAATTTCCTCTCGAACACTCCAAGCGCGACTGCTTCCGTCTGCGTCACAACCATGCTTCTGCCGTATAAGAGCACGGGTAAGATGAGCGTCTTGTAGAGCGTTAATTTAGTCGATCGGGAGAGGGCTCTGCTACACATTTGCTTACTGAGCCCAAAATAACACCTATTGGCAAGTGTGATCCTTCGCTTAATCTCCAGGCTGACACCATTCTCGGTATTTACGGCAGTGCCAAGGTTCGTGAATTCCTTCACAACTTCGAAGTTATAGCAGTCCGATTCAACTTGGGATTCTAGGCGCCGCGTATCCCTATTCGTAGACAGCATATACTTCGTTTTGCCCTCGTTTACAGCCAGACCACTTTCGCTGACTTCTTTTCGATGGCAGAAAATGCACCAGTAACATCTCGCTTGCAACGTCCAATGATGTCGAAATCATCGGCATATGCAAGGAGCTGGACACTTTTGTAGAAAATAGTGCCATTGCGAGGTACACCGGCTTTCCGCAACGAAATTGAAGAGGTCGCACGATAAAGGGTCGCCTTGTCTGAAACCTCGAACGGTATTGAAAGGTTCAGAGAGGTCCGTTCCTACCTTGACAGAGCTAGTGGTGTTGCTCAATGTAATTTTGCAATGCCGTATCAGCTTCGCAGGAATACCGAACTCAGACATGGTGGCATATAGGCGATCTCTTATCGGGCTGTCGAATGCAGCTTTATAGTCGACAAAGAGATGATGAGTGTCGATCTGCTTCTCGTGAGTCTTTTCCAGAATTTGGCGTAGTGTGAATAACTGGTCTATGGTGGACTTACCAGGTCTAAAGCCGCACTGATAAGGTCCAATCAGTGTCTTGGCAAACTGCTTTAGTCTTTTGCTCGATAAGACCTTGTATGAGATGGCAATTAGACTGATATCGTCGGGTCACCCTTCTTGAAAACAGGACAAAGGACACTGAGGTTCCAATCGTCGGGCATGCTTTCCGCTAGCCATATTGTGCAGAGGAGCTGATGCATGCACCCTATCAGCTCGTCGCCACCGGCCTTAAACAACTCCGCTGGCAGTCCATCTGCACCGGCTGTCTTGTTTTTGAGTCACATTATTACAACTCGGACCTAGTCATGACTACGTAGTGGGACGTCCACATCATCGTTGATTGGTGGTATCGGGTTGTTTTCTCCAGTGGCGGAATTTGAGCTGTCATCGCCTGCAAGCAGCTTGGAGATATGCTCCCTCCATAATCTCAGTGCACATTGCGTATCTGTAACCAGGTTTCCATCTTGATCTCAGCAATTTGATGCTCCGGGCTTAAAACCTTGAGTCAGATCGGTTGAGCTGCTGGTAAAATTTTCGAACATCATTTCTGCCTCGTAACACCTTTAGTTCCTCACGCTCGCGCCTTTCCTGCTCCCGTTTTTTCCATCTGAAAAGGCGCCTTTCTTCCTTCCTCTTTTCCCTGTATTTTTCCCGCATGGCACGCGTTGCGGCAGACTGCAGCGTTCTTTTGTAGGCGGCGCTTTTCGTTGCAGTTGCCTCGCGACACTCCTCGTCGTACCATTGATTCCGTGGGGGTGGGCGCTTGAATCCAATGGTTTTTTCAGCGGCGTCACGCATGGAGTGGGATATATGGGCCCAAAGTCCGCCAGCATCATCAGGTAGGGAGTTAGGTTGGTGGAGCAATTCCGATAGGTGAACAGAGTAGGCTTCGGTCATCCGTTGTGATTGCAGCTTAGCGACGCCCAGCTTTCGTTGCGCACTGGAACGTACGTTATTCGCATTGCACAGCCGCATGCATACCTTGGCTGCAACAAGATAGTGGTTGTTGTTGTTGTAGCGTCTACTGGAATAATCACATGCATGCACATGTGAGGGAAACGTATTTAGTGTGGATAAAGAAAGTTTGGAAAGGGAAAGAAAGAGATCTAGCTTTTACCCATCCAGTTCAAGGAAGCGAGCTACCTCGACTGGATTGGTCCAGAGAGACCTGGTTGTGAAGTTAGTAGGTCTGATTGGTGGAGGTCTACCACCGAGTACCACATTGTCCTTCATGGCTCTAATAGACTCGGAGACCATTTTGGTATGGAGCTGGGCCTTGGCATCTCTAAGAAGGCCTTCAGACACCAGGTTTAGCAGGTGACTTACTGCCGATTTCTCGGCTCGTAGGTCGTGCCTAACCTGTCTAACTCCGAGGGTCGACGAACCTGTAACGATGACGTGGTTAGGGTGGTCAGGCATCATACACCCTAGTAGGTATTGTCTCGTGAGAAGGGAGCAGTGGCTCCGGACGGGAAGAGTTTTGGTCTCTTCGTGCAGGTGATCCTCAGGTGTCATGAAATGACAACCAGTGACCACCCTCAGAGCCGCGTTCTGGACCGTCTGGAGTCTTCTGCACTGTGAGTCGCTTATACAAGGCGACCAAACGGGAGCAGCGTAGTCGATAAGGGGACGACCTATGGCTTTATAAGTCGTTAGGATCGTATCCTTATCTTTGCCCCAAGTGCTGCCCGTTAGTGCCTTTAATACGCGATTTCTCCCTTTCACTCGACTGGCCGCAACCTCCGCATGTTTGGAGAACATGAAGAGGCTGTCAAAGTGAACCCCAAGGATTTTGGGGTTCTTCACCGAGGGAATTCTTTGTCCGGAAATATGGATGTTGAGTTCCCTCGTGACCTCTTTGGTCCATGTGGTGAAAATGGTGGCCGAAGATTTGGGTGTGGAGAGTTGGAAGTTCCTATCTACCAGATAGTTGCGTAACACTGGCAGATAATTATTTATTTGCCCTTCCAGGGCTTCAATATCTCTGCCTGTACACAGGACAGTGCAGTCATCGGCACAGGAGATTAGTTTCAGCCCCGGAGGAGGGGTCGCGATTGTGGAACTATAAGTGTTGAACAGCAAGGGGGATAAAACACCTCCCTGCGGTACACCCTGCTTATTATTCCTAAGTCCCGACCTGGAACCTCTGAACTCTACGTATGATTGCCTGCCAGCCAAGTAGTTGGCCAGCCACCTTTTAAGGACATTTGGGAGCGCGGATACGTACAGGTCTTGCAATAGCTTCGTATGGCAGACCGTGTCGAAGGCCTTAGACAGGTCAAGAGCGACCATTATGGTCCTCTCGTGATGTCTTTTACTGTTTAGGCCTCCGGCTATGGCTGTCGTCATTTCGCACAGCGCTGTATTAGTGCTGTGTCCTGATCGAAAGCCATGTTGGTGGTCTGCCAAGGGGAGGTTCTCCTTCAAGAACGGTAGGAGAAGAGATTCCAGGATCTTAACCACTGGTGAGAGTAGTGTTATAGGTCTGTAGGAGCGACCCCTATTCAGGGGCTTCCCGGGTTTGGGAATGGGAATGATTTTCCCTAGCTTCCACATATCTGGAATCTCCATGGAGTTGACACACAAGCAGAAGGTTTCCGCTATGTATGTCTCTCCTTGCCTCCCCAGGTGTTTCAGCTTTATCATTGCAAGACCATCCGGACCTATTGCTGTTGAAGTTTTCGCTGCCTTGATAGCTCCATGGACATCCTCTGCAGTGATATCAATGATATCGTCTGACGGGGGAAGGGATCTGATCCTCCTTCGGATGGCTCGGCGTTCTTTGTTCGGTCTAGTTGGGTGCTCTACAAACTGACGGTTTAAGGCAGAACAGCACTTGTGGGGGTCAAGTGGCGTGCCACTCTCAAAGGAGAGAGTGGGTCTCGCACTTTTGAGATTTGAGAGGTTCTTAATGGTCGACCAAAGTCGTTTTGAACCTCTATCCGACCTTTCCAGGTGCCGTAACCACAGATCTCTGCGGTGAGCGCTGACTAAGTTGTCGATCTCAGCGTTCAACTGCTTCAAACGTGGGTCCGCTGCATCCTGCCTCCGGATAGCATCACGCTCATCTGCTAAGCGAGATGCCTCAGCCGGAAAGTTGGGATGCATATTAGGAATGCGTCCGGCAGGGATACAACGGTCCTTGGCTCTAACCAGGATCCTTCGGGTGTTTTTCTCCCCCTCTGAAGTTGACGAGGGGGATGTCAGTTGACCAAATTCTGCTTCCGTTATCTCCTTAAATCTGATCCAATCCGATTTCCGAAAATTCACGAAAGTGCGTTGTTCAGCAGATATGAATTCCGCACTTTGCATGATTTTGATGGTGATTGGGATATGATCGGAATTAAGAGCGATGTCGGCATGCCAGGTGGTATAGGCAATTAGGTCAGGGCTGACTATCGAAAGATCTGGAGAGCTCCGACAGTTTGGAGTGATGCGTGTGGGGTGCTCCTCGTTGATAACACAGAAGTTTGTGTTATCAATCTGTTCGACGAGTGAGTTACCCCTCGCGTCATTCTCTAGTTCAGAATGCCAGCTATCATGGTGCGCGTTAAGGTCCCCGAGTAAGATTCTGTGGTCGCCCTCCATTAAATACTCAATGGAAGGACGATATCCGGGACGGCAGGCCGCTGTGGGAGGGATATACACATTAAAAAGCTCAATCTCAACCTCCCCAGACCGCACGGCGATCCCCTGGAGTTCCAAGTGATCGTCGTTAGACGGAATGGTTAGCGGGCGGTAGGTTACGGAGTCGTGGATAAGAAAAGCAAGACCGCCTCCTTTGTCTTTTTCGCGGTCTTGTCTTATGACACTGTATCCAGACGAGCAGGAAATAGGATTCCTGCTTGTTAGCTTGGTCTCTTAGAGGGCCGCAATCGGTATGCTTCTCTTTACCATATTTTCCTGCTTAGTCCGTTGCAGTTCCACTGTAGAATCTTAAACTCGAGATCCGATGTGGGTGGCGGTTGCTCCGGGATGTCATTGGTGGCCGACTGTACTTTTGGTGGTTCTATTGTCGCTCGGTCTACAGGTGAAGGGGACCGACCAGATGCTCCACCCTCGAGGGCGCCACGTGTGGGGTCAGCTTGCCGACTCCTGCAGCAGGGACGAATGAAGTCGGGTCTACTTATAAAGATTCGAATTCCTTAGTCCCGAGCAGCGGAGGTGGGCATTTTCTCCACACGCAGCACATCGAATAGGTTTGGCCTTCTTGGTAAGGGTCTTCCCACACCTGTTGCACACGTTGGTCAAAGGACCAGGGTTAGATTCGACGTCACCGGCAAGGGTTATTAGTAGTCTGATCAGGCAAGCCGGCATTGTCTGATCAGTTAGAGAAAAGAGATAGAGGGAAGTAAAGATAAGGGGTCTCGGTACATACATGTATGATTCCAGTGTCCGAGGTTTTGCAGTCTTTGGGCGGGGAAGTAGTTCCCGCGTCGGTCCCGGTACGTAGACCCAACTGCTGTGAGGATCGAAGATAGTGGTTGGAGTCAACGTTGACTCCGCGTAACGTACGTACATCCAGCACGTTTGAAGCTTGCCTTCCATCGATCACAGCGTGATCAATTTGGTTGCGTGTTCGTTGATCAGGGGATAGCCAGGTGTCCTTGTGAATATCGAGGTGTTGGAATCTGGTGCTACTTACTACTATGTTTCGCGCCGCGGTGAAGTCGATCTGCCTAAGACCGTTGTTCGAGGAGGTCTCATGGAGGCTGAACTGACCGACGGTGGGGCAAAAGATACGTTCGCGTCCAACCTTTGCGTTGAAGTCCGCGAGGATTTTCTTCACCTCGTGGGTTGGGCAGCGGTCATATGTGTCCTCGAATCTCGCGTAGAACGCATCCTTAACTGCATCGTCCTTCTCCTCCGTCGGGGCGTGCGCGCAAATCAGGCTGATGTTAGCCTTGACGCGGATTGTAGCCAGCCTTTCGTTCACAGGAGTGAACCGGGAAACATGTTGGTGAAGTTTCCGACTTACTACGAATCCGCATCCGAATTCGCGTCTCTCCGCATGGCAGCTATAGTAGATGTCACATCTTGTTTGTTTGAAGCAACCTTGTCCTGTCCATCTCATATCCTGGATGGCGGTAATGTCAGCCTTTATTTTTTCGAGGGCATCCGCCAGTTGGATAGAGGCACCTTCCCTATTGAGGGTCTGGACATTCCAGGTGCATATTCTTAAATCGTAGTCCTTTTTCATTTTGCGGTGGTCGGCAACGTTAGGAGGTATCTTATCCGAGGTTTGTTTTGTGGTCTTCACTGGATGTGTTTTTACATGGCGGGTCCCAAACCCTGCGCAAAACCTTATATTGTCCGGGTGACTCGCTGCACAAATTAGCTCACTATCTAGCGGATGCTATGACGCCGCGGGGAGGCTGTGAGTCAACTTGATAATCTTTGTAACAGAGATCACTCTGGCGGTCACCATGTCGACCACGATCAGAAGCTTTGTTCTGTACAAAACAAAGCCAGGCCACCGAAATTTGATATGTAGCTTTATTCTCCAAGAGGAAGATAAGCTCTTAGATGTGTAAGATTGGATCAAAACTACTCCCCTCCCATACAAACCATCCCTTTCCATATGAACAAGAAATAATAAAATAGTTTCAGTTCAAATTTAATATTTAGCACTTTAGAAGTAACACAAAAGTGCTCACAAAAAACGGGCGTGATCAGATAGGAACTACGCTCACCTCTCATACAAACCACCCCTTTCAATGCGAGAAAATAAATTAATTAAAAAAGTTCCAGTGGAAGTATACAATTCAAATTCAATATTTAGCACTTAAGTAATACCACAAAATTGCTTACAAAAAATGGGCGTGATCCGACAAGCCCACTTAAAATGGAGACATGTTTTAGTTATGTTTTAGCAGATATTTTTTGGTGTCACTGAAATGCCGTAGGTCATATGAGCTTTGGTATAGCCGAAATTAATTCTTTTAATAGTTAAAGTTAAGATTAGCTTCCATGTATTGTGCTTTAACTTGTGTAGAGCAGTCTGACCTGGTCCAAATCAAAATTGAACAAACGATTTTTAGGCGAAGACTTCATGATATCACCGGATGTCTTAATGGGCATCGAGAGTTTAGGTCCTCTTTGGCACATTCCATATTTTCACAATTTAGAGAATTTTGCTGCACATGCAGCAGATAGTCAGTTTTTCCACCGCAGTTTTGGCAATAGTTGACATAGTGCAACCTGTGTATTTTGTGCCAATGGCCAGCGATGTTGTAAGACAGTAACTTAAAATTTAATGGTAAATGCTTATTACGACACTTTGTATTATGGCAGACGGCAATAGTACTTAGTTTTTTTGGTCCATATAATTTAAGCTGATCAATTTCTTCTCGTAAGGCTATATTCTTATCTTTCAGTGGTTTCACTTGCATATCGACAACCACTACACGCTTCTTAACTTCTGTAAGTTCACTTACTTTTCATTAAAAAATTCATGTCAAAATGTGTGGTAGGTACATAACCAGTAATAATATATATAACATTAGGTTCGTTATTGGTCTAATCCTAAAATATTATGATATGTTTAGTCTAACTGTTTGTAATAATGCGGCCTCTTAGCATGCTTAGCATGGAATCAATCCAGCTTGTAATAACAGCATTAACATGATCGTAAAATCTTTGACATAGAGAGATAACTCAATTATTTGACAGAATGTGGAGCAGTTTATATGGATGTCCCTTTTTGGTAATTGTGTTGAATTTTTGATAGGATATTTTTTCTCCATTATATAAGTTTTAATAATTCGTTCCAAAGTCTTTGATAGAAATAATGTTAAACTTATCCTTACCTTTATTGTGACTACTCTTTCCACATATATAAAGACGATAGTCTTGCTTTCGGCCTAAAAACTAATATTGTGTTAAATTTTAGTCTCTTGCTAGGGCCAGGCACTCAGGATCTCGATAGGTTATAGTGCGGCCAGGTCTTTTAACTCAATTTGTGAGCTAGCTCAACCTGTGAGCTAGCTCACCTATGAGCTATCTCAAAAGTAGCTCACATCGTGAGCTAGCTCACCTCGTGAGTTAGCTCAAATGTGAGCTAGCTCAAACTATGAGCTAGCTCAACCTGTGAGCTAGCTAAACCTGTGAGCTAGCTAAACCTGTTTGAATCTGGTCAAAGTGATTTTGACTAAATATTTCAAATATTTTGTTTACAAAATATTTTCATAGGCAATTAAATATGACCTTATAATGACATTGATATGGGTTTTGCTTAAATTTTGAAATGTATGATGCGGCAGCTACTAGAAAACTAGAACTGCATTTTGGCAAAGCAAAGGCATATTACTTTACCTTACATTACTTTAACAATGACATTGTTTTCTTTTACAATTAAAATTAAATACTATACATAGTTGTATTAAAATATCAATGTTTTAATTAGAAATTCCATAAAAATCTTAAGATTCAATCTTCAGTATTGTTTACAACAAAATCAAAACTTAAATTTAATTCAACTTTAACAAGACTTAAAAAAATGAGTAAGTACATAAATAATAAGATGAATATTAATAGTAAGACCAAATTAAAATGATGTGTAAATTGTTAATTGCATTTTTTATACTCGTAAATGATCCTGAAAGAACAATACATTAAAAATTATGCATTTTATTTGTTCAATCATATGTTCTATATGTACCTTAACTTCTCGTTTTCTGTTTACGTAAAGCAGCAATTGCTTTTCAAAATTTTCATCTGCTAGGCAGCATCTATTTGGTATAAGTGTTAACTTTCGTACGCTAAATAGCAGGGTTGTTAATAGATCACATTCAACTCAATCGCTCAACTCAACAAGAAAAGTGAGCTAGCTAGAGAACCTATATATATATATATATATATATATATATATATATATATATATATATATATATAGGTTCTCTCTCGTATAGGTTCGCTCTCGTATATATTTAAGAGCATTAAGAGCTGAAATTTTGTTTACTGGTTGCTCTTATGCCTAAATAGAAAAAAGATTTTGGAGCCAAGCCGCCATTGACTACGCCCACTATTACAAGAAATACTGATTTCTTGTCAACACTTGGAACTTTACTGTTATGCTTGGGAGCAACTGATTAAATTTTGGAAACAATTAGGGTAGTCCATAATTGGTATAAAGCCCTTTTTAACTTTAATAAAATATTTTGGCACACAAACTATCTTAAATAATTACAGTTATCAGTTATTGTGTTTTCAAGCTTTAAAAATATTTAATATATATTTCATTAATAAAATATAAAAATGTATAATAAAATTTTTTAAATCGTGAACCACTCTAATTTGTAATAAATATTTAACAATGTCGTACATTTGTAATTGTCGGTCGGACCGACTATAATTTCTTACTTGTTTTGGATGTGAAGGTTGGCACCGCTTTTCCCTGAAGTTAGGACTGACTTCGGCTTCGTAGATGTACTATGGCTGGTACCAGATATGACGTCGTCTATAGGGGTCTCTTGGCTGGAAATTTGGTATCTGAGTTTGTATAGACACTGTCGATAACTTCCCCAAAAATGGGAGAGGTTGGATCAATTTAACGCACACTTTCAAAAAAAGGGTGGATCATTTTTACGCCTACCACCATTTGCTCAGAAACTTGATGTGCTAAATAGAAAACATGTAACGGGATACACCGGGAAGAATAACAGGATATACAAAACTGTCCACGCCCACTTATTACGCCCTCAATTTATTTAATTAAGTAAAAATATACGATGACATTGCAAATATTGCTCCTAAAAATTTGGAATTTTGTTTCTGAGTTTGTATGCCGATAATTTTACAGCCATAACTCAGAATACCGAGAAGTTCCGCTAACTAACGGGAGTACCGGGAAGTTCCGTTAATAACGGAAGTACCGGGAAGTACCGGGAAGTACCGAGAAGTACCGGGAAGTACCGGGAAGTTCGCATTCCGGGCATTCGCTAGTTATTAAATAATTTTGGTTGTTGACACACTCTACTCGAAGTATTTAATTTTTATTAATAAATTGGCTTCATCTGACCAATTTTCTGTTATTTTGCTGAGCTCCCTTTAACCTGAAATGATTTTTGTTAAACTAATTTTACTATTCTGCTTCTACTTTATTAAATTCTTTTTTACTTAGTTGTAGAAACAATACGTAAAAGCTTAGATAACGAAGAATTACGAAAGAAAAATTGAGGTTTAGTAATTTTGGTATGAATATGCACTTTTATGAGTTTTATCTCTACTGATGCGTCGTTAATGTCTGCATTAAAAAAAATAATTTTACTCCTCAGCCACTTTATCAGTGAACAAAAGACTTTAAGCCTCGTGTTGCATAATTAACGGGTTTTCTATGGTATAGTACTTACTTATATGACTCTACTGTTTGGAAGTATTGGATTTGTTAACACGATTTACATCGTACAGTTGATATATGAAAATATCGTAGTAAATTCATAATGGAACGAAAGTAGCGAAAGTATAAATTTCGCCATGTTTGTATGGAATACGAATATATACATATATATATATATATACAATATATATAATTGACAGCGCATTAGTATTGTGCTAGGAATGGAATCACTACCACTAAAGACGCCGTTCAGATGTCATGCAGTAAAATCTTCTCTACGAGAGATTTTTCTCATCGTGAGCTTCTGATGAAGTACTCTTATTACGCACCACGGTTCAGTTGCAGTGCCAAAAGTAACCTTTCGCTACAATCATCATTATCATTGGACTTTATCGTTGTGCATATCGATGCAGCAAAATACAATTGTTATTTTTGCGAGAAATATATTTTTATACAACAGTTTCAACTGACGGCTGAAAGGTTATTTTGAAATGATCAATCTGTGCACTGTAAATCATTTAACGGCTATTTGAATTTTTTGAAGAGTCATCGTGGACAATTCTTTTCTAGGTTGTGAGACTTTATTTTCAAAATGCCATAATTTGGCAATACACAAGAGTATGCTGTGGGTTTGTTTTTTCTGTGACTGAGCAGTGATGCTCCTTCCTCATAATTGCTGGAATTTTAATAAGATTTGATTGCGATCGTAAAGTAACTTAATTATAATTCAATCTAGTAATCTTACGAGATATATGCCAGTATCATTGTTTTATATTTTATAAACTTAAAATTAGGTTTAAAAATTTGTTTTGCATGTAAGGTAAATCCATGGTGTAATACTACAATAGGTGAGGAAAGTAGAAAAATGTGCCTCTTCACCTCGATATTATTTTTCTCTTTAAAAATAGAGTTATTATGCAGTTGCAAAATTATAAAGTAAATAAGAACAACGATGAATTCTACGCTCAACTAATATCAACAATTAGCACAATTCGAAGAGGCGATATAACTATCGTGATGGGCGATTTCAACGCAAAAAGTGGAAGCAACAACAGCGGGTTGAAGCAAACCATGTGTACATATGGCTGTGGCACACGCAACAACAATGGCGAGAGACTGATTGACCTATGCCAGACATTTCAGCTTATCATCGGCGGATCTATATTCCCATATAATGAAATCCACAAATATACATGGACCTCACCTAGTGGTAACACCTGAAATCAAATCGACCACTTCTGTGTGGGTCGCATATGGAGAAGCTCACTGCTGGATGTAAGAACCAGAAGAGGAGCAGATATCGACACCGACCATGAACTGATCACCGGTGCCTTCAAGATAAAGCTGAAATGCCAACGAAGATACAACGCAAGGACAAGAAAAAGACTTGATACCAATAAATTACGTGGCACCACGTTCAGAAACGAAATGATAGCAGCATTGCGAGAGAAACTGCCAATCAACAACCAAAAATATGCATGGGAAGTAGTTAATATCACTATCAAAGAAGTCGCAGAGGAAAAACTTGGCGTATTACATACCGAAAAAGAGACATTGTGGATCTCCGATGCAACATGGAACCTTATCTCACAAAAAAATGAATTAAAAAGGCAACTTGTCAATAGGGACCAACTTAAGCTACAATATAATACAATCGCTAAGCGTGTCAAAAAATCAGTATGTAACGATAAGCGAAAGTTCATAGAGAACCTTGCTAGCGACGCCGAAGCGGCAGCAGGTGAAAATAACATAAGAAAACTACATCAAATAATTGGACGCCTAACTAAACTAAAATACACGAGGAACCAACTAGTCAGAGATCACAATGGATTACTATTAACGAACTCAGATGCACAAATTCTTAGATGGAGAGAACACTTTCAAGAAGTAATCAACAACACAAACACCAGCTTAGATGATAACCCATATGGCACCGAAATAAGTAGTTTAGATTCTAATCCACTTAAAATTACAACTACGCCACCTAATACTGTCGAGATAGAGGAGGCAATACAAAAATTGAAGCTGAACAAGGCAGCAGGAGAAGATGGCATTCAATCAGAACTACTGCGTGCAGACCCACAAACTTCAGCCAAGCTATTGCAACCACACATCCAAGCAGCATGGTAAGGAGAAAGCATACCCCCATCATGGACGAAAGGCATCATCGTTAAGCTGAACACAATCTACAAAATAAAAGCTACAATTATCTTAGGCAGACTACAAAAAATAGAGAAAAAAATACGTGACGAATAAGCAGGTTTTCGCCCCCACAGAAGTTGTGTAGACCAATCTAACACCCTGCGGATGATTATCGAACAATCTATCGAGTGGCGTTCACCGTTATACATGTTGTTCATCGACTTTAAGAAAGTCTTTGATCGTTACAGAGGAAGCAAGTTCCCCAGAAGCTCATTCGATTAATTAAAGCAATGTACGAGAATTCTGAGCTAGCAGTACTACACAATGGCACGATCAGTGAGCCATTCACCACTAACTAAGGATGTCCACTTTCACCCCTCCTCTTCACAATACTACTTGACGAAGTTATGACGATCGTATGGTCCCAAAGAAGGGGCATAACATGGATTCCCACACATTAATTCGAGGATTTTGACTTTGCAGACGATATATGTCTGTTCTCGCATAAGCTCAGTGACATGCAAGCGAAAACAGGCAATCTAATCAGAATAGCACGCAACGTGGGCCTCGAGATCAATATCAAGAAGACTAATACCATGCGTATCAACAACACCAGCAATGACCACATCACAATCGAAGGTCAGCCTATCGAATATGTGGACAAATTCCGCTACTTAGGCAGCGTGATGACCACATATGGTGGAGCAGAGGAAGATGATATCAAAAGACTCAACAAGGCTAGAGCGGCGTTTGGACGGCTACAGCCAATATGGAGAAGTTTACAAATTACCAGAGGAACAAAAATCCGAATATTCAAAGCATGTGTAAAGTCAAAACTTACATATGGAAGTGAAACTTGGCTAATTTCGAACAACGTCACACAGAAATTACAAGTATTCATTAACAAATGCCTAAGAATCATATGCAGAATATTCTGGCCAAACACAATAAGAAATGAAGACCTTTGGAACCTTGCAAACGAAGAACCAATAACAACACAGATAAAAAGAAGAAAATGGAGGTGGATAGGACACACCTTGAGAAAACGAGACACCAGCATCACTAGGATGGCGCTAGAATGGAACCCACAAGGAAGCAGACGTCGTGGGCGACCAAAAAACACTTGGAGACGTTAAATACATCTTGAATTAACAAATAAATACACAACCTGGCAAAACGTGAAAACGACTACACAAAACAAAGTCAGATGGAAATGCCTAGAACTTAGTCCCAAGAGGAGTAGAAGGAAAATAAAAATAAAAATATAAAAATAAGAACAACAACGTAGTATTTTGTCAAAAATAAAAAAATCAACTTCAAAATAAGGCAGAAATCGAGGTGAGTTTGTATAAATTGCATTCTCTCTCTACTTCCCTAACCTTATTATTCAACCATGGGTAAATTGTGTATATATGTAACAATGGAGGTCTATTAGATATATACCACATATAAACAAAAATATGTACATAGATACTTTTTTACTTTTAGACAAACACAACCATGGGAAAAATGTTGACATCATCCAGTGCTAGCCAAGCTGTGGTTGAAATTATTCCGGCTGAACGTCACATCGAGAAAGACATTGTATCTGTCATTAAAACTATTAAAAATCCAATTGAAGCAAAAAATATGGACAATGCTCATAAGCGCGACGGTTTGGCGTTGATTCAGTATCTACACTGGTTAAATGCAACGATTGATTCTGAAAACGTTACAGAATTATCAGGCGCTAAAATGTTGTCACAGTTTCGAGCGTAAGTATATCTTTTTGTTTGCTAAATTAAGAAATAGGTGTTGCCAGGGACCTTATTTAACAAATTTTGAGAATATAAAAGTTTTTAAAAGTTCGCATTTTATTGTTACAAAACACATATTGTCTATTCTATTAATTTTTTTCTTCGGATTTTTGGATTTATCGTTAATATTGCACCTAAAAATCTGAAATTTAGTACCTGAGTTTATATGGCCACTGTCGACAACTTCATCAAAATTGGGAGTGGTTGGATCAATTTAACGCTCACTTTTATAAATTTACCGCCCATCACCATAGGTTAGGGAACTTATATGTTATATAGGAAAAATATGTAGGGATGCACCGGGAAGAATAATGGGCTATACAAAATCTGCCACGTTCACAATTTTTGAAATTAAGTGAAAGTATTTAATTATTTGCTACTATTGCTCCGAGAAATTTGAAATTCGGTTTCTGAGTTTGGTCAGAAGCACAGAAATGAATTTAATATTCAACAACAATTTAAACTAGTAAGAGATTTATCTTCGACTAGGCCGAAGCTCCTGCCTCCAAAAATATGCTACTTTCAGCAAATAAGTGATACATGTCTCCTCTATTATAAGTGGGCGTTTTTCTTATCGGACTACGCCTATTTTTGGTTAGTAGATTTTTATTAATTCAAAAGTGTTATATACTGAATTTTAACTGGTTGACTATTTTTAATACATTTTTTTCCGCATAGAAATGGGTGGTTTGTATGGGAGGTGGGCGTGGTTCTTATTCGATCACTCCCATTTTTTTTGTTTTCCTACTAAAATGATAAATATTGAATTGGAACTGGATATCTGCAATGGAATTTTAATTTATAATAAATTTAGTATACGATACAGAATCAATTCACATAATTAAAATGTTGTTCATTTTAAAAATATTTGGAAAGTTAAGACTTTGAGAAGAATTTCCCTTAACTAAGTGCGTAAAGTCAAAACTTAGCTTTTAATTCATTAAATATTTATTTTTAAGATTACTTTTTTCAAAAATTAAGAATTTTTTATTTGATTAATTTTTTTTAAACCTGGTTTTTATTGAATCATCTGAGCTGAACTTAGATCTAACAATAATTTAAAACATATTTATAATTTATCTTATTATCTTATAAATACTAAGTATATGATTTTAATATTTGGTTTTATTGCCTGAATCCAGTGAGTTGGGCAATATAAATACACACACTTATCAATTAATATATGGAGAATATTATTGATAACGTTTAAGACGTGAGGAATTCAGAGGTCTTAGTTAATTTCTTGCTAGAATGTTTGGGTTAAACATTAGCTTCATCTTGTACTTCTGTGTAAGATTCAAGATTTCATCTGTTACGTTTGGGATTTTTAAGTCTCTGTGGATGTTAGTATTTTTTATATACTAAGAGGCTTTGGAAATTTGTCGCAGAATTATAGATTGAGCTCTTTGGAGTTTTTCAATATTCGATGGAGATGCTGTACCCCAGAGTTCAATTCCATATGTCCATATGGGTTTTATTATACTTTTGTATAATTGGACTTTATAAGTGAGACTGAATTTAGTTTCTCTTGCTAAAAGCCAGTGTAGCTCAAGTCTTTTTATCTTAATTTCGGTATTTTTAGTTGTGTTTTTGCCATGTAAGTCTGCGGTCGAGGTAAATACCGAGATACTTAAGTATCGGAACTTTTGGGTACAACTTGGCCGTTAATTTTCAGAGCAGGTCACGTGCCTCTTCTTAGAGTGAAGGTTAAATGGCAACTTTTTGATTCGTTGACTTTAATTTTCCAGCGGGCCAGCCATTGACTTAGAGAGTCTAAGTGATGCCATAGCTGGATTTGAGTGGGAGCACAGTATTGCCGTGTCATCAGCAAAAGTGGATATGAGGGTTATATCACTTTTGGGCATATCAGCTGTGTAGAGAATGTATAGTAGTGGAGCGAGGACACTGCCTTGTGGTACACCGACTAGTATTTCGTATTTTCGAGAGACAAAACTTTTGTGTTGTACCACAAATTTTCTATTTGTGATATAGTTTTTAAGAAGGCAGACCATATTAGCGGAAAGAATATGATATAGTTTTGTAATAAGTCCTTCGTGCCATATTTAATCAAATGCTTTGGTAATATCGAGAAAAACTACGGAGCGGTAGTGTTTCAGATATGAAGACACATTACTAGGGTCTTTTCCGGGTTGGGGATCATGTTAACTTGTGAAAGTTTCCAGTCATCTGGGAGCAAATAAGTTATAGCAATGGTTGCCAGTTTTTTTTTACCATTTAAGTTGTTATCAAATCCGAACCTGGAGCTTTATTTGGTTTTAAGCATTTATTTATTGTCTCCAAAGCGAGGGGTATTTGAGGTATATTGAGTGACTAATGCAGGTAATGGGGTATCACCAAATGTCGTGTTTAGAGAAAACACAATTTTGAGGTGATTGGCAAATGCCGCATTGCTTCTGGCCCAATTTCCGTTTGCTAATCGAATGGGAGGTTTTGACAGTATGAGTTTTTTCATATTTTTGGCAGCTCGCCAGAGAGAGTCGTTTGACGATTTGTTGGGTGCGAGCTGTTCAACGAATTGTTAAAAATCTCTTTGAGATTTCCACTTTAGCTGCTTTTGAAGACTTTGGGTAATGTTGCGAAGATCTTTTTTCAGAATAGGAGATCTATGATTCTGTCATTCGCGGCGTATTTGCCTTTTCTTTTTTATTAAACCCTCTGTCTTTTGGTGTGCTTTTTTTTATATGCTTGGGCTAAACTACTTGTTAATGAGCCGGGAGTTGCAGCGGTAACTGCTTGTGTAAGCAGAAAAGTGTAATTTTTTACCGCTATATTTATTTGATCTTTCGTTTTAACCCTTTAACGCCGTCACCTTGTTCCCGTGGACTAAAGTTGATGAAATTTTAACATGTCGCTATATTGAGATCCTCATTTTTTGTGGGGGGGGGGGGGGGGGTCATCCACGCCCATTTCACAGCCTGTACTTTTTAAAGCAAAACCGGCGGAAGTGGGTAAAAAAATTGTTCAATTCCAAAAATCTTAAATGATAATCTTCTATTTGTTTTTATTGATTATATATTTATTTTATTTATATGTTTGAATTAACTGTGATTTATATTCATCGGAGTCAGGATTAAAAAACCATATATAATTTCCAAGCGTTGGTAATCGACACATCAATGCAGGGCCGTACCTAGGAATTCTGGCGCCCGGGTCAAGAGTAGATATTGTCGCCCTTTCAAAATATTTTTAGATACATTTTTTTGTTTATGAAATTGTACTTGTTGAAAGTTGAATAATTTTCTAAAATTGTACAGTACATTTTCTTCATGAAAGCAGATGTAGAAGCAAAAAAAAAAGTACTCACTTAAAATAAATGCCGCCCTAAAGCTTCTTCCACATGCCGCCCTTACAAAGTGTCGTCCAGGGCAATTGCCCTCCCTGGATACGGACCTGCATCAATGAGATATGTGAAAATCATCCACTACCACTTTTCTCCTTCCTTATCTTGCTTAACGCTTTAGACTTCTCAACGGCATACAAGTATCGTAGTTAGTTAGCATTGAACACACACTATTATCTACCCTTTTTACTGCTAGTATATCCACGAATCATTTTTTCGCTATTACAGCTTTTTGAAGAACCCTGAACTTCCTTCTGCCTTTAAAAATGATATTTGTTGCATTTTTTTATTTTTTATACCTTTCCACCGGTTGTACCTACTTTATAAAGTACACCAAAATAAAAAAGCCTTTAAATTTGTATTTAGCAAATTATATTATAACAATCTATTTTTACATGTTCACTCACTTCTTTTTAAACTTTTCACGTACAAATTGAAAATTAAATTCAATCAGAAACACTTTTTTTTAAACTTTTTTTTTATTTTGGCGGGTAATCAAAATAACATTTTAAGCCTCCAGGGCTAGCTGATAAAAATTAACAAGGTTGCTACTACCGTTAGCTATAAGAAAAACTGAATACAAGCGCAAAATGTTAAACAGTTTTGATGTAAAAATGACTACCTATTTTGCTGTACTTTATAAAGTACAACCGGCGGTAATGGGTTGAGTGACACATTAGGGTTTATGTGTGAGCTTATATACTGCCTATATTTGAGCCAGCTTGTGAGCTTGCTGGTCAATTTATTTATTGGATTAACATCAATGCTTGGGACATAATTAATTGTAATAATGGTAGGCGTATGGTCGGATGATAGATATAGAGAAGATTCATTAGTTAATTGGCTCTTTTTTAAGGTTTTAAAGACTACAAAATCGATTAAATCGGAATTTTTGTGTCTATCTGTTGGCCAGTATGTTGGATTGCCAGAAGAGACTACGTCTAGACCAAGTTTTGTAACTGTATTCCACAGCTGCCTTCCTTTAGGTGATATAAGACGAGAACCCCAATATGTGTGTTTGGCGTTATAATCACCAGCAGCGAGAAACTTTTGTCCAAGAGAGTTGAAGAATGACTGAAATTTCTGTTCACTTATTTTATGTCTAGGTGGACAGTATATAGTCGTTAATGTTAGACCTTTTAGATATTCATCGAGATAAATACTAGTTACCTGTATATAATCTGTACAGTAATTCTGAAGAGCATAATGTTTGATCCTGCTTTTAATGAGAATTGCAGATTCACCTCATGCGTTATCGCTTGGATGTTTTGTGTCGTAGAGTCTATATCCCGGAATATTGAAATAGTGTTTTCAAGTTAAATTATTTTCAGAAATTAGCATTACATCTATGCTTGACTCTTTTAGGAACTCGAGAAGTTCTAGTTTGTGTAGACAGAGGCCGTTCGCGTTCCAAAATGATAATTTTAAACCATTCATGGTTTAGATAGGAGATGCTGAAGCAGAAGGTTTTGATTTTTAATTATGTCTTGCACCATATTTTACATACTGGACTTAAATTGAGACATGTTTTGCATAAACATTTGAAGAGTTTGTTCGAGACTGCTGCTTTGAGGAGCAGGCTGCACATTAACGGGGACTGCGTTGTCACCTTTTAGAGCATACGAAACATCTTGATTCATAAATTGATTTACATTAATTGGTGCATTGGATTGTTTAGCGGGGGTGGGAAACTTTTGTATGACTTGGTTGGAATTAGTGGGTCCAACTGGAGTAACAGCCTTGTTTTTGAAGGTCCGATATATTGGATAACCACGATAGTTTGCTGTGTGGTTTCCAAAGCAGTTGCTGCATTTTTTTACATTAGCATCTTCTTGTTTTATTTTTTGGCATTGTTTGGGATGAATGGAGATCTCCACAAATTACGCATACACTGGGAAGCGTGCAGTAAGTTTTTGAGTGGCCAAATTCTTGAAAATTTTGGCATTGGATTTCTCCGTGGGGCTCTTCTACCGTAATTTTGCGATGCAAGAGATATCGCAGAGAGTAAATTGGGTGGGATTCACTCTTAAAAAAGGATTTTGTATCGAATTCCAGTTCCACTCGGAAGAGTGGCTGAGGAGTTTTGTTTCGATTTAGTATATTAGATACCATTTTAACTGAGAATCCCTCTTCCTTTAGCGCTTCTTGAATTTCTTTGCATTCAACGAAAGAATCAATGCCTTTCAATATTACTGAAAGCCTTTGGAGCTTTTGAACTGATATGTGTAATAGCTCTTCTTCGCTTTATCGAGAGAATTGATAATTATTCTGTAACTAGCGAATGCTAGTGGCATGCGTTGCAATGCCACTTATTAGGTGTACAAATAAGTTTCCGCCGTTTTTTGTTAATAAAATAATATTTAAACGATTTTAAACGATGTGAGACTGCTTGCTGAGTGACTTCTAAACTAAGTGCAAGTTCCTTTTGTGTTTGAGACGAATCTTCACCCAATAATTTCTCCAAATCTGCATCCTCGTAAATTTTCGACCTTCCACTGGATCTTTGTCTTTTATGTCAAAATCACCTTTTTTAAATTTTTGAAACCACTCACAACATGTTCTCTCACTCAAAGCATCCTCATTATATGCTTCTACGAGCAATCGATGCGACTCAGCAGCAGATTTTTTTAAATTAAAAAAATAAATTAAAAGTTCCCGCAAATGACACTTAGTTGGCTCAAATTGAGACATTTTTAGATGAAGAAAAATATATGATGCTAATGCGAACTTGATAACATGATAAGGTTATGTTGTTCTGGAATAAACAAACTAATTTTCAAGTAGGTTACCATCTGCGAATTCCAACGTAAACCTCGTGCCACGCCATCTTTCTCAAAACGGCGGAAACTTATTTGTATAAAAAAAATGGTAGCAGAACTTCCCGGTACTTTCCGGTACTTCCCGGTACTTCCCGGTATTTCCGTTAGTAACGGAACTTCCCGGTACTACCGTTAGTTAGCGGAACTTCTCGGTATTCACCGTTGTAGCGATTGTGAGTTATGGCTGTGAAATTATCGGCATACAAACTCAGAAACAAAATCCCAAATTTTAGGAGCAATATTAGCAATGTCATCGTATTTTATCACGTAATTAATAAAATTGTGGGCGTAATAAGTGCGCGTGGACAATTTTGTATATCCTGTTATTCTTCCCGGTGCATCCCGTTACATGTTTTCTATTTAGCACATCAAGTTTCTGAGCAATGGTGTTAGGCGTAAAAATTATCTACCCTTTTTTTTCAGATTTTTAGGAGCAATGTTAGCCACGTTATCGCATATTATCTATTTTTTTCAAAGTGGACGTTAAATTGATCCAAACTCGGCCATTTTTGGAGAAGTTATCGACAGTGTCTATACAAACTCAGATACCAAATTTCAGATTTATAGGAGCAATATTAGCGAACTAATCGAATATTTTAAATTAGTTTTACAAATTGTGGGCGTAATAGGTGGGCGTGGCAAAACTTTCTTTTCCCTAAACCTAAGTTGGCGTGAGCACAGCAACTCCCTAAAATTTCATCAAAATCGGATGAATGGTTTAGACGCCCATTTGGTACAAAGAAAGAAAGATAGAAAGATAGAAGAATTCATTTTTATATATTTATATATTTGAATTTTTGTTTCATGTATTTATCCTTTACTGATAGGGACAACATAAAAATTATTTACGCCAATATTTTGTGTGAGTAAATCTAAAAAATTAAGAATTACGCATTTAAATTTAAATTATTTTATTGTTTTCTTGAGAATGAATTCTTTGATTTTCATTTAATCTATCTAAATAGCTTTAAAGGTATTTTCATTAAATTTTTATAAAATATATTTATAAATTACTGAATGCAATCTTTGACGATTAGTAACATAACAATGGACAGTTATTAAAGCATACATTTAAAAAAAAAATTGTTTAATTGATATTGACATTACTAATTAAGTTTAATTGTTTTTTAGAAAACAAGAGAACTTTCGAGGAATAAGCTTTGAAGTTATAAGCGCTGTTGGAGAACATGCTTCAATGGCTCACTATAGTCCTACATCCGAGACCGATAAGCCAATAACTCGAAACGAAATATATCTAGTAGATTCTGGTAGTCATTACTGGTAAATACTTTAAATAAAAAAGTGCAGGGACTTGCGCATAAGTTAGAAAATCTAAATTTTGTTATCAACAATTTGTGCAGGGATGGTACAACGGATGTTACGAGAACAGTGCATTTTGGTATACCAAGCATGGAAGAAAAAACTTGTTTTACTTTAGTGCTCAAAGGGTTTATTGCATTAGCCACTTCGGTGTTTCCATATAACACGCCGGTGAGTATGCTATGAAATCAATAACAGCTTATTACAATTACGATTTATACATCAGAAAATTAAAAAAAAATAACATTGTTTATTTTACGCTTACAAAATGTTCGTTTAAGATAAACTTAATAAAAACTTTCAATAGATTTAATCGGCATCAGTGCTATAAGTAAGCATTGATAAGTAAAAAGAAGCAAAATGAAGATATTATCGTGCAACCAACTCAAATGTGCCATTCATTACAGTACTTATAATTATTGTTATTAAAATTTTTTCGTTTTTATACGTAAAAAAATATATTTTTTGAACAAAACTACAGTTACTCATGTTGGACACCGAAAAAAGAATTCGGCCAGTTGGTGTCGCTCTTTTCACTCGCCTGTCTTCAGTGATTCTTATGTTTTGAAATTTGGGAGTTTCTTTGAATTCTCGCTTGTTTCTAAATCAAAGGAGCTTATAGATGGATATGAAAACATAAAGCTTTACCAAGCAAAAGTCCGCTGATGAGGAATAGTAGCGTATTCCGAAACAGCGTTGTCCGGTCTGTCCGAAAGTCATCATAGACATAATTACGGCCGTATATTGCCAGTGGATAATTTTAGGCTGCCATCCCTATTTCTTACCTTTGGTTTTTTTTTTACAAGAATACAAAGCAATATTGGCTTGTTTGGTCCGGTTTCCAGTTAAGTTCTCTCTCCAGAATAAGTCCTAAATATTTCAGAGAATGTTAGACTGGAGGTAGATGATTACAATATCTGAAAACCCAAATCGGGGAGTACCGAAAAGTTTTGATATTAAAATAAAAACAAAAATTGTGCAACGCCGGGTACTATAAGCTAGTGATGAGGTATTATTATTATTATTATTATTATTATTATTATTATTATTATTATTATTATTATTATTATTATTATTATTATTATTGTTATTATTATTATTACTGATAAGGCTATAGGAGCACAGCGACCTGTGCAGCCTCGTTGCGTTGATGAGGTATATTGATATATGTAGATATAATATATTTTTAGCTCTGATTAGCTGAGCAGAAATTAAAGTACAAATTTGTTCAAATTGGAAAACATTGAACTGTTAAATTAATTTATTATAAGTTTATTTATTTTGAACAAACCAATTTTTTAAAACGTTTTTAGTTAATTTATTTCGATCATGTTGCACGACGACCGTTATGGCAATTTGGATTAGATTATGGCCACGGCACTGGACACGGCGTTGGAATGTTTTTGTCTGTACACGAGTATCCACCACTTATTAATGCTAAAAGCACAGGCGCACTTCAGGAAAGCATGTTTACATCCAACGGTATGTAGATTATATATCTTGCACAAATTGCACAAACTCAACATCATCAACATATTGACAAACTTAATCTGTTGTTTCCATATTGCAGAGCCGGGATATTACAAAAACAATGAATTTGGTATCAGGATCGAAGATGTCATTCAAGTAATTAAGAGCGACGTAAAAAACGCTTTTTTTGGCCAGGGTGGCCTCACATTCAAATCAATTACTTATGCACCATTGCAAACAAAACTCATCGACTTCAACTTACTTACCAAGGATGAGGTTTGTATATTTATCTGCGTTCAAGGGCATATGTGTATGTAAACAAAAGCTATGGAAAGTTGAAACCGTCATATAATTTAAGGCGTTTCTTTTATTTCCAATGTATGTTTTGTTTTTTTTATACATATTTTGAATACAATTTTCAGTCTCTTTTTTTTTAAACCAAACAATGACACTTTAATGTATTTTTGGTGGATATGGTCATTTAACCTTTTAATGACTCCAACAAAGAAAAACGGATTTAAAAATAAATTTTAGAGTACGTATGGGTACGATCAAAAATATCAAATTATATACTTTTTATTGGTCTCTTGCCTTGACCCCTGGACAAAATTATTAAATATATTTAATATTTTCCATTACACAGATGCAATAAATGTAAGATTTACTATCTTATAATACCCGGCGATGTTTGGAATTCTTTTCAATAGAATAATGTTTAACTAATGCTAGTTGATTAAGATTAATAAACTTTCCTGTTTCGTCCATTTCTTATGGTATTATATTCGTGGTGAATTGGGTATTTTCACACTACATTTTAATACCGCAACATGTAGAACTTTCCGTTATTCCCCGATGTGAGTTGATAGATATAGTAAATTTTTGTGAGATTGTAGATTAAACCCCCATACCATAGTTTATCATCGACCACCACATATCATTAACTGTTGGTGTGGCATTATTTGTATTTTTTTAGTGAATTTACTGTAAAAATCTTCTTAAAGTCACTCAAACAAAAGTAACTCTCTTATAAAATGTATTCTTGTGCCTTTGCCATTTTTTATTCCTACATATGAGCTATTTAAGGTAGATTGTCGCAACATTATAGTACACATATACATACATGGTGCACCAACTGTTGCGATAGTATTTGAAACTTGAATAACTTTTGATGTGGACAACTTTTTGTATTTTTTTTTTGCACACACATTATTTGTTCCTTTCTTTTTTTATTTCCATCATGTTTTGAATATAATATCCAACAAATGACCGCCTTTATTTTTAATAAAAAAAGATGAACTTTTTCGTGCATTTTGCATCACATTTTCCAGTGTCTCGGTGGTAATAAGCGATATTCCCCGGCGAATATTGGCTTTGCGCCGAGCTATGGTCTGCGGCTTGTCGATGTAAACTTTGCTCTTCAAATTCCCCTCCAAAAAGAAGTCCGGCGGCGTCAAATCTGGTGAGCGCGGCTGCCAGTCGAACATCGTGCGGAGTAGCGTCATTGAATCGCGGCTAGTGTGTGTTGTGGCTCCGTCCTGTTGCAACCAGAAGTGAGCCATGTCATTTTTAGTTATTTCCGGAAACACAAAGTCACGCAGCATCGCTCTGTAGCGCTCGCCATTGATAGTAACGGTGTTGCCAGCCTCGTTCACCAAACGGTCACTTTTTGATCATGGAGAGGCTTCTCGAATATCTCACAAGGATTTTAGTCGGCCCAACAGCGGCAGTTTTGCTTATTAACCGCGCCGTTCAATGTGAAATGAGCTTCATCGCTCATCACCATTAAGCATGTTTTCTGCTCGTTGTATCGGTGTTATTTCATTTATGGCACAAAATAAACTGACGCGTTGAACAAGCCACTATATATATAGCAATACGTCAGAAAATGTGGGAACTATTCAAGTTTCAAATCCTACCGCAACAGATGGCGCGCCCTGTAGTTTATGAGCGAGAAAACCGATAGACGAATGTACCTTAACTGAACATTGAACATGTGAAAAATTCAGTGGCGGCAGTGAAAACTATTAAATGATCACAAGGTTCAACTTTATTTTGAATGATTTTTATTTAGACACGCATTTGTAGTTTTTTAATCGCCACTGGATTGATTTGATAGTTTATGTGTGTTTGTTATAAATAAACACGTATTCAAATACAAATGCAAAATTTTAGATAGGCTGTATTCTTTTGATTTTCGAGTTTTTTCACGTTGAGCAGATAGGTTAATGTCAATATAGAAGTATTTCATATATGCATAGGAGTAGACATTGATGCTTCCCAGCACTTGCAAACCTATGTACAAGTTTTAAATATTTAATATAGTCAGTTGACTGTTAACTTTTTTTACGTTTAAATGGCGTCTTTTTTTAAGAAAAAACTCTTCACAGATCGAAGTCGATTGAATTTTTACAGAAACAGTAGAAGTGAGAGTGACGTTGTTGTGACGTATAATCGACTAAAAAAGTGAGAAAAGCGATTGATAAGAGTTACAGAAACGCACTACAGATATCCAGTGAATATTTTCTATTTATTTATTTCTATTTAAAAATGGGAAAGATCGGATAAGAACCACGCTCACCCTCCATACGAAGTCCACCTTTTATTTTCGGAAATAGTTCCAGTACAGATATCGACCGCAAATCTAGTATTTAACGCTTTAGTAGTAACACAAAAATACTGACAAAAAATGTGAGTGATAGGAGATTCGGTTACCCGAAGGTGATTCTCCTCCTAGTTATATTTAAAGAATGGAAATGATCTAAGGAGAACAACGCCCACTTATACTGGAGACATATAGGACATATTTGCTACAAACAGCACTTTTTTGTGGCTTTAAAATGGCGCAGGGTGTTTGAGTTTCCGCACAGTCAGAAGAACTTAAAAGATAAACTCTTTTTGTTTAAATTGTGAAATTATTTTTTATTTCCAGATCAATTATGTTAATACATACAACAACCGAGTCTTTAACACCATCGGTCCGCTTCTATTAAAACACAGACTAATGGACGTTTATGAATGGCTCGTGCTGGAGACACAACATATAAGCTTGTAATCAAATAATTAATTAATTATTAAAAATATATAAACAATTGTAATATTCATACATTTATATTTATATAAATAAATGTATTTTTCTTCTTTCTTAGTATGTTGGTAGTATGTATGTTTGTTTGTATGTATGTATGTATGTATGTATGTATGTATGTATGTATGTATGTATGTATGTATGTATGTATGTATGTATGTATGTATGTATGTATGTATGTATGTATGTATGTATGTATGTACGTATGCATGTATGTATGTATGTATGTATGTATGTATGTATGTATGTATGTATGTATGTATGTATGTATGTATGTATGTATGTATGTATGTATGTATGTATGTATGTATGTATGTATGTATGTATGTATTTATGTATGTATGTATGTATGTATGTATGTATGTATGTATGTATGTATGTATGTATGTAAATATAGTATTCAGCATTTTAGTAGTAACACAAATTTACAAAAAATAATTATGTCGGTCTTATTGCAAAAACGCAAAAACCAAAAATAAACTAGATAGTGGTTGGGGATCGCTGACACTCTCCTTTCATGCTTTCACCCATCCATGTTTGACATAATTAACAAAAATTATATACAAACCCAAAAACACTTTATGTGCAAAAATACACCAAACTTACGTCTTTTTCGTGCACAATAATTTTTTCGAATTAAACTAAGGTACGTTATTAACGGGATTTAACGGCCATTGATTTGCAGCATGCATGTTTTTTTTCTATTAGGACCACTAAATTATGTCTGATCACCCACAACAACAAAACACAACTTTGCTTATCTTACACCCGTTCCCCAATTCGCCACCATGTATTTTGTTGGTGCTGTATTTATCCGTTAACGGCTGACGGACATAAGTAACGACAAAATAAATAAAGCCTCCAATTAAAAAACATTTTGCCAACAAAATTTAAATATTTCGACTCTTTGGAACCATAAATTGTTTTTCTTTCCAGGTAAGTTTAATCAACCCCTTCTGGCTTTTTCTTTTATTATTAAATAAGGTCCATTGATGTCTTTTTTGATATGATATGCTATATGAAATCTGCCACGCCCACGTATTACGCCCACAAGTAGTCAAATTAAGTCAACAAAAACGATTATTTCACTAATAAAATTCCAAAAAATCTCAAATTTGGAACTCCACGAAAAGTGGGCGTGGTTAGATGAATGTAAAGCCCACTGCCGTATTTTCGGAACGCGATGGTCTACAATGATAAAACTTGGTATGTAGGTGTATGGTGACGAAATCTACCACCTCACAAAAAGTGGGCGTGGTTTTATCAATATAACGCCCACTGCCGTAACTCCGGAACGCGATGGTCTACAATGATAAAACTTGGTATATAGGTGTATGGTGACAAAATCCACCACCTCACAATAAGTGGGCGTGGTGGGATTAATTTAACGCCCACCACGATATATCATGTACGTTGTGATCTTTGGTGATTAAATTTGATATAGAAGTGTATGATGAAGATAAACGTTTGTATAAAGGTGTATGGTGACTAAATCTACCATTTTACAAAAAGTGGGCGTGGTCGGGTCAATTGAACGCTCACCGTTGCAGCTCAGAAACGTGATACTGTAAGATGATTAACTTTAGTGTGAAGGTGTTTGGGAACTATATCTACCATCTCAGCAAAACTGGGGTCAATTTAACACCCACCGCCACAGCTCAGGAACGTGATGTACTACTATGAAGAAATTTGGTTCTTAGTAACTAAATCTGACCAAATAATGTGCTATTACAATTTTAGTTACATACTGCAACAGTTGCGAATCTCAGTTTATAGGTACATGGTGACAATAGTTACAAACACACAACGTGGAGTAGCGGGAAGTTCTGCATACAAATTTGGTATAAAATTATCAAATTAACCAAATATTCATACAAATATAATTCCAAAAATGGGGGAAGAGGCTGGAAAGTTTATTAATCTTAATTAACATATAAGACTTGATTCTATTAAAAAAGAACCCGCGCACCGCCGGGTAATTTAAGCTAGTATTTACAAAAATATTCTTGCTCAGAATCGAAAATTGAGTCGATTTAGCCATGTCCGTCTGTCTGTCCGTCATTTGTTTTTGTTAGAACGATAGCGAGAGAACCGTTATATTGAGCTGGTTGCACTGGTTGCTCTAATGACCTAGACGATTTGATTAGATTTTGGAGCTAATCCGCCCTTGAACACGCCCACTATTACAAGAAATACTATTTTCATGTTAACACGATATCTTGAGAACCATATGAGATATTGGGTTGAAACTTTGTACAAAAATTTGTTATGTTTAGTAACAACTGATTGCATTTTGGAAACGATTAGGGTGGTCCATGTTATTTTTTAATTATATGATTAAATTAATACCTTAAAACTTTAATAGGTTATCTCGGCATATAACGATCTTAAATAATAGAGTGATCTAATTAGGGTGAATCCTTTGAAGTAGCGCAAGACATGATAGCGATGGCATAACTGGCACTTGTGTTGGACTGGGAAGAGAACAAAAAATTAACAAAGAGTTAGAAGGCTTTGGGGGCAGGCAGATACACTCCCCAAGAACGCGGAATAATTGTGTCTATTTTTTTGGGTAACAATTCGTCTGTGGTGTTGGCAAAAATCATAATGAGCGATGAGGCTCATTTTCACCTCAGCGGGTACGTGAACAAGCAAAATTATCGCTTCTGGGGAACCGAAAATCCGCGAGTGATGCACGAGAAACCATTACACCCGCTCAAAGTGACTGCGTTGTGCGCTGTTCACGCTGGAGGAGTCATCGGGCCGAACGCCGCGGGTCAAACGACAACAGTGGACGGTGCGCGCTATAGGGCAATGTTGACCGAGTTTTTTCTGCCCGATCTGGACGAATTAGGACTGGTGGACATGTGGTTCCAACAGGACGGAGCAACAGCACACACTGCACGAGCCACAACCGACATTTTGAAGGCCGCGTTTCCGGGTCGCTTAATTTCGCGTTTTGGCGATTTGCACTGGCCCGCCAGATCGCCCGATTAACGGTCCCGGACTTCTTTTTATGGGGTTTTTTGAAGTCTCGTGTTTACATCAACAAGCCTGAGACCTTGGAAGCCCTGAAGGAAAATATCCGACACGAATGCGAGAATTTATCGCCCGAAACTCTCGCCGAAGTGATGGAAAATGCCATAAAACGAGCCCGTATGGCAATCAATTGTGACGGCGCCCATTTATCCGATATCATCTTCTCGACTTAACACAATTAATTCTAAAGGTCTAAATAAACATAATCAAAAAACAGAATCGAAGTTTTTTATTTAGAAAAAAAATAAGAGCCAAACAACATCGGATGACTTATTTTGCGCCACCCTGTAGTTCTTTCGAAAATGTTAGGAATTCTAGGCTCAAAGCTCGTTGAGCTCCAACTAATGTCGTACCATTGTCCGACATAAATTTGTTTGGAAGACCTTTTCGGACTACAAATCTGCCAAACGCTGCGAGGAATGCATCTGCAGTGAGATCAGAATACAACTCCAAATGTATGGCTTTTGTTGAAAAGCACACAAAGAAGGCTGGGATGCTTTAATTTGAAAAGGGCCTGCAAAATGACCGCCTGTTGTCTTAAAGGGAAACGGCAAATTTTACATTGATAAATGTACTTTTTTTATCTGAAGAATCAGACGAGGTATAAGATATTCTTGGCTGGCCATTCGAAACATGAGCCGTTATTCTGCATGTAATAAAAAGAGTGTGAAGAAATTCGAGGAAAAGCAAGCAGTACCGTGACCGTTCAAGCAATATTAATGGATGGCGCTAATTATAACTCAGACCTGATTGAGACAGGCGGCCATCTACTCTCATTAAATTTTCCTTATCTAGCTGTGGATTAATAGTTTTCAGTGAACTTTTAACCAACATACATGTTTACAATCAGATCTTGATGAAATGGTGATGTGGTGTTAATTTATGTAGCTCGATTTGAAAAAAGTGACAATGGATCTAACACTACATTTTAATCAACACATTTATTCAACAGCATAAAGAGTTCTTGGATTTATTAAATGTTGGACAAAGGAGTTTAATTATCCGTACACTACAAAACTACTATACACTTCTTTAGTTAGACCTATCTTAGACAACACACCTGTTGTATGAAACCCTCAATAAAATGTATATTCTGATAGGTTGGAATCAATCCAAAAATAATTTCTGCTATTTGCACTCCGAATTTGTCGATGGAATCCACAAACTAATTTACCATGGTATAAAAACCGCCTTAAATTAATTCACCGCATAGAAAGTAGGAGAACAATGTTGAACATTGCATTTTTACATAAATTAATTAATGGTGGAATTAAACCTAAATTATTATTATCTATGTTAAAATTCAATAAATTTGACGCTGATCATTTATATATGTATATATTTAGTCATACCTACCACGTCCCCTTCTGGGCGTTACAAATAGAAGAACAAACTCCAGGTATCCTTCGGTCCGTCTGCCCATCTGCCTATCCCAGCGATTACAGCCGTAGTTCACATACAAACCACTCCTCTCCAGGCGACGCTCTACGACGAATTAAATTCAATTACTAGTTTTATTTTAATTTCATTATATAATATTGGCTAAGAATTAGCCGATTGTAAAGCAAATTTATTTCAGTATAATAAACAGAAAGTAAGTAATTAAACACACAAAATTCACTTTGAGGATAATCAGCTCACTGTATTTCTTTCTTCAATCTTTTAATGTTTAAGTATATCATTCCGATCATTTAATGCAGAAATTTCTACAATAATAATTTTTTGTTTTTTACTTATAATCCAATCGTTTTACAAGAAACGAATGGCTATTTTTGAATTACACCTCCCTAAAAGTACAATCTTTGATTTTGAAATTAATTAAATAATTAACTTCTATGACTTTTGATGTGACACTAAGGTGTAGTTAACTTCAGCACAATTAATTTACGTATTTGATAATCCTTACTAATATTATAAAGGAAGGTGTATTTATTTATTTTCGTTTGTACCCTTTTCACGCTTAAACGGCTCAACCGATTTACTTCAAACTTGAAACATATATCGAGATGGGTCTGGAAGGAATAATAGGCTATATGAAATCTGCCACGCCCACATATTACGCCCACAAGTAGTTAAATTAAGTCAACAAAAACGATTATTTCACTAATAAAATTCCAAAAAATCTCAAATTTTGAATTTGAGTTGGTATGGTCACTGTCGACAACTCCACGAAAAGTGGGCGTGGTTAGATGAATTTAACGCCCACTGTCGTAACTTCGGAACGCGATGGTCTACAATGATAAAACTTGATATGTAGGTGTATGGTGACAAAATCCACCACCTCACAATAAATGGGCGTGGTGGGATTAATTTAACGCCCACCGCGATATCTCATGAACGTTGTGATCTTTGATGATAAAATTTGATATAGAAGTGTATGATGACGAAATCTACTATCTCAAAAAAAGTGGGCGTGGTGGGATCAATATAACGCCCACCGCGATATATCAGGAACGCGATGCTCAACGAAGATAAACGTTTGTATAAAGGTGTATGGTGACTAAATCTACCATCTTACAAAAAGTGGGCGTGGTCGGGTCAATTGAACGCTCACCGTTGCAGCTCAGAAACGTGATACTGTAAGATGATTAACTTTAGTGTGAAGGTGTTTGGGAACTATATCTACCATCTCAGCAAAACTGGGGTCAATTTAACACCCACCGCCACAGCTCAGGAACGTGATGTACTACTATGAAGAAATTTGGTTCTTAGTAACTAAATCTGACCAAATAATGTGCTATTACAATTTTAGTTACATACTGCAACAGTTGCGAATCTCAGTTTATAGGTACATGGTGACAATAGTTACAAACACACAACGTGGAGTAGCGGGAAGTTCTGCATACAAATTTGGTATAAAATTATCAAATTAACCAAATATTCATACAAATATAATTCCAAAAATGGGGGGAGAGGCTGGAAAGTTTTTTAATCTTAATTAACAAATAAGACTTGATTCTATTAAAAAAGAACCCGGGCACCGCCGGGTAATTTAAGCTAGTAATTTATATAAACTTGATAAGAAGGAACATTTGGATAGCAATTGCCAGGCTATTGGCAAGGCTGTGTAAGACGTAAAATCACATTATTTGGATATCAAACTGCATTCACACAGAGATAACGCTCGCTAGACAAACGGACGACATTGAAAACAATTATAGATTCCGAGGAGACGATTTCGTCTGGTCGACAACTTGCGATTATGATCACACCCAACATTTTAGTATTGTACATAATGAACACTCAAGTGGAATGGCACAAATTGCGTAGGAAGATTTTTTGTTAATTTATCTAACATGAGAGGCATAGCTGGGGGTTGCAAACAGTTAAAGACACGCATGCCCACTTACGACAAAGTAATTATATACAAAAGTTTTATGGTCGCACAGTGACCAAAAACGCTAAAAAAGCAATAAAATTCCACTTAAGACGTAAAAATAACAAATTTTAGTAATGTTGCAGAAAAAGTAAACAAAAAATGAATAGATTTATATTTGGCTATGCAGAACCTCATATACCCTCCGCCATTTCAGTGCCTCCACATAACATATTTATTATCACATATGTGCAACATGTCACTATTATAAGTGGACATTGTTCTTAGTGTATCACTCCCATTTTTTGTCTGTACAAATTGGGCTGCATTAAAAAAACAAATTTTAATTTAATGTAAACGATTACCGGGCGCATACCAATAACAATCATATCAAAGGAAGCTATAAGAATCATATCATGTGGATTAAAACCATGTTATTTGTACACAGAAAGTGTCAAAGTTACTTTTATCCTGTCGTAAATTTGAATATAATTTCTTTACAATAATACAATTTATAAAAAAAGGATTAATTCGTAAGGATAATTATAAATCGAATATTTAAAAAAATAGCAAATTAAACAGTCATTTTATATAACAGTACCTGGTAGAGTGAGCTTACTCGGCAGATTATTTAATCATGCAATTTAATTATTAGGTGTACAAATAAGTTTCCGCCGTTTTGAGAAAGATGGCGTGGCACGAGGTTTACGTTGGAATTCGCAGATGGTAACCTACTTGAAAATTAGTTTGTTTATTCCAGAACAACATAACCTTATCATGTTATTAAGTTCGCATTAGCATCATATATTTTTCTTCATCTAAAAATGTCTCAATTTGAGCCAACTAAGTGTCATTTGCGGAAACTTTTAATTTATTTTTTTAATTTACAAAAATATCTGCTGCTGAGTCGCATCGATTGCTCGTAGAAGCATATAATGAGGATGCTTTGAGTGAGAGAACATGTCGTGAGTGGTTTCAAAAATTTAAAAAAGGTGATTTTGACATAAAAGACAAAGATCCAGTGGAAGGCCGAAAATTTACGAGGATGCAGATTTGGAGAAATTATTGGGTGAAGATTCGTCTCAAACACAAAAGGAACTTGCACTTAGTTTAGAAGTCACTCAGCAAGCAATCTCACATCGTTTAAAATCGTTTAAATATTATTTTATTAACAAAAAACGGCGGAAACTTATTTGTACACCTAATATTTAAAAAAAAATATAAAGGATTCATATTATTTCAGTATCAATCCGAACCAAAATCTGATTTATTGTTTTTATTTTGTGAGGAAAAATAGTTTTCTACCATGCAGAGTTTTCCAATAAGACAAAAATGAAGCAATCTTATAGTTGTTTTATTTTATAAAGGCAAGTTCTAACAAAATCGTTATATACAAATTTATCTATTTATTATATAAAAATTAGTGAATTTTCTATCTTTCATTGTATCCTATGCTCGTCTAAACCATTTAACCCGATTGGGATGAAATTTTGAAAAATTTCCCACCTATTACATCCACAATTTGTAAACTAAGTAAAACTATTCGATTATTTCGATAATATTGCTCCTAAAAATCTGAAATTCGGTATCTGAGTTTGTATAGACACTGCCAACAGCTTCCCCAAAAATTGGCGTGGTTTAATGCCCACTTAAAAAAAAGAAGAATTTCCGATTGCATTTCTAATAATGCTTCTAAAAATTTGGTACCTGAATTTATATGGGCACTGTTAATAATTTAAAAAAAAAAAAAAAAAAATTTGTGAAAAGAGAAATATTCATGTCAACGTTTGTTTTGGTTGGTAATTCTTTATATGAGAATCGAAAATGTAATTTAATAGGGGTACTCATATGCATCGAAAATTGGTGTAATCAATTAATCGAATTAAACTGCAAATATGGGTTTGATCTTATTTGAAACAATACTTGAGTTATAAAAAATTAAAAGATCTTAAAATTTTAGAAACAAATTTTTGTGTTTATTTTATGAAAAAAACCACAATATTTAAATATTTTTCCATTATTAAATTTTTAAAACACTTTGACGCGCATCGTGTATACTCCATGCAAAAAAAAGGACGGGCCAAGCCCATTTCTGGGAGTTACAAATGGAAGAACAAATTCAATATACCTTCGGTAAGTGCACTTGGACTTGGGTATAAAAAACCACAAGGTATAACCTTTTTTAAAATTGATTTCACTAATAAAAAACAATTTTAAATTCACTTTTTTTGTTGAAATTTGTGAAAGAGCCAATCTTCTGTTAAATAATAAACCTGACGTCTAATTTGGTATTTAATCTAATAAAATGATTTTATGTCCGAATTTTTTAGAAAAAAAAAGAAAAAAAAGTTCTTCTTATTGGATCCTGCCAAAGTGTTAAATACCGAATTTGAACTGGTTATTTAAATTGTATTATAGCTATATTTAATAATTTCCGCATGGAAAGGGGTGGTTTGTATGGACTTGGTTCTTATCCGATCGCGCCCATTTTTTATGAGCAGTTTTGTGTTACTACTAAAGTGCTAAATACTATTTCAATTAATTTTGTTTTCGCATGGAAAGGGATAGTAGAGAGAGGTAATAGTAGTTTTGGTCCGATTTTGTCCATCTTCGAACTTAGCCTCCGCTTAGAGAGTAGGAGCTCACATACCTAATTTCAACCTTGGCAACGTCGGGTACTATAAGCTAGTTTATAATACAATTTGGGTATCCTAAAGTGCAGAATCAGTCTATCACTGAATAAAAATATTCGAGTTCATTTACATTATCTTTCTTGTAATGTGAAACTGAAAAGCACATACAAACTTATATGTGGCGTTGTTCAGTACAGTTATTATGCCAATTTTATAATAAAATAATATTATATAAACTTGATAACATTTAGATAATAATTAATAGCACGGCAAGAATGTTTAAGACGTAAAATATAGATACCAACCTGCATTGACGTTGAGATAACGCTCGCTGGATAAACGAACGACTTTGAGAACAACAGCAAAGACTAACAAAATAATTACACATTGGGAGGAAACTACGAGTATTTCGTCTGGTCGACAACATCCTATTGGAATCACACCCAACGTTTTAGTGTTTTTTTATGAACACTCAATTGGAGTAGCGCATACAGCCAAGGAAAATCTTCTCGAAAGATTATTCAATGCGAGTGTAATAGCTTGTGATTGTTAGTAGATGTGTGCCTTTAGTTCACGTACAAAAATGTTCTTACAATAGTTCTACGGCCCCACAGTGTCCGAAAACGATAAAAAAAATATTTAAAATAAAATATTTCACCCAACATTTCAAAAAAATTTTTAACCATAGTGTTAAAATAAATTGTGCCAGGCATAAATGTAATACTTCTATATTGATACTAACATGCTCAGCGCGAAAAAATTATGAAATCAAAATAAGAAACCGTAACGAAAATGTGGCATTTGTATATGAATATGTGTATACGAGTATTAGTAAACTAACACACATAAGCAAATACCAAATCAATCCAGAGGCGATAAAAAAATACAAATGCGTGTCTAAATAAAAATCAATAAATATTCTGCAAAGTTGAACCTTGTGATCATTTAATAGTTTTCATTGTCGCCATTGAATTTAAATGTTCAATTTCAGTTAAGGTACATTCCTCTATCGGTTTTTTCGCTTTTAAACTATCAGGCAGGTTTCAGAAACCTTTGCGGGGGGAATTATTTTTGGTGTTCTAGGAAAAGTACTTTTTAAAAATTTGCAATTTTGCAATTTTTCCTATTCAACTCGTTATAACCTTTTTACTCGTAATGTTTCTGATCAGCTCGTCATTTTTCTGAACAGCTGATTGCTGTTGCACGAAGAAAAACGAAAAAAATGATTTGTAAAATTTTTAAAATGAGTGCATTTGGCGCGATCACCTAACCTTCTGGAAATGGTAAAAATTGTGTAAGTCACTGAAATGCATGAAATAAAATAAAATTTTAGTTGCACAATTTCTTTAGTTTCATAGCGCACTACCTAGTCAACAAAAATGCCTCTCAAATGCTGTTCAATGTTGTAATACCACGCTTGAAACCACCTTCTATTCTAGTGCATGTTCAGCTGCTACTTTAAGTTTTCTGGCAGAAAGTGGATTTCAAAAAGCTGTATGAAAAGACGGCGAAAATCGAAATTGGTTTGCATCGAAATTGTTTTTTGGTGTTCTACGTTCCGCTTTCGCTACTCGTTACTTTTTCAACGTTTTCAGTGGTCGAAAATAAAAATAATGCATAAAAATTAATTTAAATTGAAGAAAATTTAAATAAAATTAAAGAAATGTGTAATATTAATCAGAAAAAATTATTTATTTCAAGGGGAAAGCACAAAAACTCTACGCAGGATGCAATACTCTTAAACTTTATGGAGGAGCACCAGAAAAATCGGAATATTTGTATGAATTTGTTTACCAAATTAAATTTATCCACAGCACTCAGATCTTCCGGAATTTCTGGTATGCTGTTTAATATTTCTGTCACAGTGTTTCGCCTGAATTCAATGTCGCCGTCTTTTCATACAGCTTTTTGAAATCCACTTTCTGCCAGAAAACTTAAAGTAGCAGCTAGCTGAACATGCACTAGAATAGAAGGTGGTTTCAGGCGTGGTATTACAACATTGAACAGCTTTTGAGAGGCATTTTTGTCGACTAGGTAGTGCGCTATGAAACTAAAGAAATTGTGTAACTAAAATTTTATTTTATTTTATGCATTTCAGTGACTTTTTTTTACCATTTCCAGAAGGTTAGGTGATCGCGAGAAATTCTTCTCTTGATTTTTTCCAGTGAATATTTACTTTTATTGGCATTATTGCCCACGGCAAATGCAATTAATGCACTCATATCAAAAATTTTACAAATTATTTTTTTTTTGTTTTTCTTCGTGCAACAGCAAACAGCTGTTCAGAAAAATGACGAGTAGAAAGGTTTTAACGAGTTGAATAAGAAAAATTGCAAAATTGCAAAATTTGAAAACGTACGTTTTCTAGAACACCAAAAATAATTCCCCTCGTACTCAAATACTTTTCATTCCCGCAATGGTTTCTGGAACCTGCCTGATTGTCTTTGTTATGTATGAATATGGTAATGTTTCGGGACCTGTCAAGACGATGTTTACCTCGTCCCTGTGAGTCCCTAGCATTAATTTTTGAACTTTATCTTGCACAGCAATGTTGCAAATGTTTTAATTTCTCATCTTATTTCATATTTTTATATTTCACTGATTGATGAGCACCGATTTGTGGACATGTCGCCAGAAATCAGTCTTTTGCTTACACTAGGTGATGAGGGGACTATTAACTTGTTTTTTACCACGAACTGGCAGTTAGTCGTATTCAACATGTTATCAATGCCACCATCGAGTGAAAACCCCTTCCTTCGAAATCGATATGAAGGAAGGTAACAAAAGTCAAGCTGCATGGTTTTTGTAGTACCTAATACAATAATCGACAAAGCTGTGGGCCACAGCACGTCGACAATCAGTAACCAACCCACAACATCCGCTGAAGCCAAGGGGCTAAAGCGCAAACCGGAGAAGAGGGGCCCGTCGAGGTATAAAGTGTACGAGAGGTCTCTTGCGATTCTTGGCAGGATTCGCAAGAACGAGGCCGATGGCACACCACATGCTAAAGACGCGACCGATAAAGAGCGTTGTCAGAAGGTGGTCGATGATTACCTGGCGTTCCAGGCCACCCAGGTGACAAAAGTTGCTAAACGCAACCACTCCTTTGACGAGTGCGGCAAGGTCGCCAAGAAGACTAAGGTGTCCGACCAGGGGGCTTCGAAACCTATCACGCGCGGTTTTAGTGAGGTGGCAATGGGTCACCTTCAAATCGCGCTGGTAGACACAAAAACCAACCGCGGTAAACCTGTGCTGGACAAGTGGAACGAGATCTAGGCACGGCTGTCCCGTTTAATCGTTGACCACGTAATGGCAGATCCGGAGGGTCAAACGCCAGGGTTTGATTCGGCAGAGGTTGTCCGCGGATATAGAGTGATCAAGTGTGAGGACCAATACTCCTTGACCTTTATTATTGAAGTAATCAGCAAGATTCAGGACGAGTGGGAAGGCTTGAGGCTCAAGTCGGTCCCGGCCAGCGAGATTCCTCTTAGGCCGAGAGCTCGCATTTGGGTGCCGAATATGGAGTTCGAAACCAAAATGCTGATCCCGTATCTTCAGGCACATAATAGAACGATTCCGATTGCGGATTGGGCAGTTCTTAAAGCGGAGGCTCCGCAAAAAAACAGCGCATCCTTCCTCCTGCTCATCACGGAAGAGAGCCTGGGGCCGCTGGAAAAGGTGGACAATAAACTCGCGTTTGGTATCAGGACGGCCAAGCTGAAGATTTTCCGTTCTGCTAATCCGGAGGAAGAGCAGGACGCTGTTGAAGACACCAACGAGCTGCTTACTGGTATGCAGCTGGGAAACGTCGAAGGCGAAACGAAGTAAGTCGCGAGTCTGAAGGTTGTCCAGGTTAACTTGCAGCACTCTAAAGCTGCAACGGACAGCCTATCCGTCTTCCTGGTAGAGGAGGATGCAGACATCGCAGTAATTCAGGAACCCTGGGTGCGGAGCACTGAGGTGAAGGGTTTATCGAGTAAGAACCACAACATATTCTATAAACGGGTACAAGGTAAACCAAGAGCATGTATTGTAGCAAAGAAATATCTTAATATTTTTCTCATCCCACAGTATAGTTCACCGGACGTGACGGTTGTGGAAGTGGAGGCCGCTGACGGCGTCAGGATCAAAATCGCCTCCATTTACATGGCACACGACCAACCAGCACCGCCTGACAAGGTTCGTAGGCTGGTGCTCGATAACAGTAACAGCATTCTGCTACTCGGCTGTGACGCTAATGCTAGGCACGCTCTATGGGGAAACTCCGAGACCAACGATCGTGGTGAGTCTTTATTTGACTTTATCATTAATACTAACCTGATAGTATGTAATAGGGGTAGAACTCCCACTTTCACCTTTCCAAGTACGGAGTACTTCAGAGGTTGGGCGGAAGTGTTAGATGTTACATTATTATCTGAAAATAACGTAGGTAGGGTTCAGAATTGGAGAGTCTCCAGCGATGACTCCTTATCAGATCATAGCTGGATACTCTACGATTTAGATCTCAGGGTAGATCCACCCTCACCACATCGTAACCCTCTAAGAACCAATTGGTCACGGTTCAAAAAGATAATATCCAATAAGATCGGAAGGATTCCTGTCCATAAAATTACACTAGTAGAAACACTAGAAAGTAAAGTTAAACTATTAGAGAAGACATGTAGTAGGGCCTATAAAATATCTTGTCCAATAAAATATAGCAAGAAAACCTACCAACCTTGGTGAAGCAACGAGCTCTCGGTACTTAGAGGTAAATCTAGAAATGACTTTCAACTCAGTTACTCTACAGGAGACTGGCAATTGTACAGCGAAAATCGGAGACAGTACAAAAAGGCCATCAAGGCCGCCAAAAAAGAGAGCTGGAGAGAATTTTGTACTTCTATGGAATCAACTAGGGATTCTGCCAGGATCAGCCGTATATTATCCAAGGATCACTCGATGGCATCTTGGGTCAAGAAACCTGACGGTACCTGGACTGCGACGGCTGAAGAATCATTAGAACTTCTTCTAAACACTCATTTCCCGAGTTGTATTAATCATGAAGATGGTGATAGGACATACAATCGGGGTTTTTATGATCCACAACAACTTGTTGATGAAATAGTAACTAAAGAGAAAATTACATGGGCAATTAATTCTTTTTCACCTTTAAAATCACTTGGAATTGATGGGATCATTCCAAAGATGTTACAGGTATCTTTGGATTGTGTGCTCCTATTGTTAATGGAAGTTTTTAATGCGTGTCTAAACCTAAGATACATCCCAGATAGCTGGAAGCTGGTAAAGGTGGTCTTTATACCAAAGGCAGGTAAAAGAGGACATGAGTCAGCGATGGACTTTAGACCAATCAGTTTGACATCCTTCGTTTTAAAAACTTTTGAAACGCTTTTGGATATATACATCAAGAGTTCTTTGGAAAACCTGAATATATTCACAGCACAACACGCATACCTCGAAGGCAAATCTACGGAGACAGCACTTCATGAGGTAATTCGAGCAATAGAGGGTTCTCTAGTAACTAAACAATATACCTTGGCAGCCTTTTTAGACATAGAAGGTGCCTTCAATAACGTTAGCACAGATGCAATCAAAAGGGCGTTATTAGAATTGGGGGTGAATGACTGCGTCAGTGGTTGGATCATCTCTATGCTAAGAACCAGAATTATTAAGGCTAACATTGGTAAAATCCACATTACAAAAGAAGTAAGTAGGGGTACTCCACAAGGAGGAGTGTTATCTCCACTTCTCTGGCTGTGTGTTATAAATAATATCCTAACATTAATAGTGGTGGCGTCAAAGTGGTGGCGTACGCAGATGATGTGGTGGTTATGGTGTCAGGACTGTGCCCAAACACGATCAGCGGGATCATGCAGAGGGCGTTAGGTGAGCTTAGCTCTTGGGCCACAGGCTGTGGTCTAGGACTAAACCCAAGTAAAACAGAACTTATGCTTTTTACCAACAGATATAAAATACCCACCTTTAATTTGCCACAACTAGATGGACAAACACTCAATCTTTCACACAGGGCGCAGTATTTAGGAGTTATTTTAGACTCCAAGCTCAACTGGAAGTTAAACGTTGAAGAACGAGTAAAAAAGGCAGGTATTGCCCTATATGCCTAACGAATGCTTGGTAGGAAATAGGTTTTACAGCCAAAATTTACACTATGGATGTACAAAGCGGTTGTACGACCAATTTTATCATATGGCTCAATAGTTTGGTGGAAAGCCCTGGAGAAGGGTTACATCAAAAAACTGGGCCGTTTACAAAGATCAGCGTGTGCGGCAACTGTAGGAGCCATTAGATCGTGCCCTGGGGAGGCCCTAAACGTTATAACACATATAATCCCAATTGATATCTACATAAAAAAAACGGCAATCATGAGTGCAATAAGGTTAAAGCGGATCTTTGGAAGGGCAAAACCTACGGTCATGCAAGCCTCTTGGTACAACAAACGCGATTTCTCTCAGAGCGGACAGATTATTATTAGTTGTATTACTTGTAACTGATCCATTTGAGAAAACAATTTCCAACAAAAAATTTGGCGATTGGTTTTTTTTATTTTTCGATGGATGTACCTTTCAAAAATTGTATGCCAATTTTTTTAATTTTTCTGTTTTAATTATTTCAGATGGTAAAGTTTCAATGTTATAAATTATTTTGTAATTCATTTGCGGTAGCTAATTCGACCCGTAGTTTAGGCGGGAGCACCGTAGATATGAGTTAATTACTTGAGTCGGTGTCGATCTTATCAGCATGCTAAAAGTTTATTTAATGCTGATTATGAGATATTCACAAAATTTGATGCAGCGTTTTCTATTTTTGATCGAGCAAAGGATTTTTAGAGTAGTAACATTTTATTGTGGTATATCAAAAGTACAAACATTTAGAATTTACAAGTTCTGTTGACCTTTCCGTCAATGAAGCGTCTATGAAGCGGTCTAGGTTCCGGTTGAGTATTGTTGGGGTTGATGTTCAATGTGATAATTCTAGGTTTAAAGTAAATTGGTTTTGTTTTTTGCAAATTAATGCATGAATTTTTTGTTAACTAATTATTTTTGCATCTTCAAATTGTTTAAAGAGAATGCAAATATCGTCAGCGATAACTTTGTCACTAACTTTTTAAGCTGAGGTAGAACTGAGCGAGGGTTCGTGCAAAAAATTCATTTCAAGCAGGGAAATTTTGACTATGGTATAATTAAATTTATTCAGTTTTTCAGGTTTATTTACATGGTTCATTTGATTCACTTATCTTACACTGGCTTGCACTGTTTCACTATTGTTGTTTTCTAGATATCGGGTTCTCGTTCATGTGGTGACCCTATCAACGATCGTGTCAGGGTTGTGTGACTGTACTCGTTGATGAAGGTGTTTTTTCTCAGTACATGTTGAATAAATACAATTGGTACAGTCTTACGGTTCTACCGACGTCTTTCTATCGACAGCTCGTCAAAGACGGCTCATCCAAGTATGGTCTTCGTATGGTTGACCTGCAAGGTTATCACTGGCACGAATTCCCACTTACCAAGACCAAGCTAGCAACTAGTCTTTATCTAGTAAATATGCTACTATATTTCACTAACCAGTTCCACGTCCTGTTCGCGACCACCGCCGGAGGTTAACTGATCGAATTTTGCTTGTATTGCTCTTTTTATACTTGTCGATTATACTTTTTTTTTAATTTCTGCAAACTCTATGAAGTATGGTTGTTCTGCTTGCGCTCCTGCTCTCAGCTGTTTTCACGACGGGTTGCATTTATTGAGTTTGTTCTTCCGTTTGTAACGCCCAGAAGGGGTCGTGGTAATTATGACAAATCGACTCAAAATCCGACGCTGATCATTCATATATACGATAAGCGTCGGATTCTAAATCGATTTAACGATGTCCGACCGTACATCTGTCTGTCTCTCCCAGCGATAACAGCCGCAGTTTAAGAGCTATCAATCTGGTATGTGAGCTCCTATTCTCCAAGCGGAGGCTAAGTTCGAAGATGGACAAGATCGGACCAAAACTACTACACCCTCCCATACAAAAATAGTTCCAGTACAGATATCCAGTTCAAATTCGATATTAAGCACTTTAGTAGTAACACAAAACTGCTCACAAAAAATGGGAGCGATCGGATAAGAACCACACCAACCTACCATACAAACCACACCTTTCCATGCGGAAACAAATTATTAAAAAAAAGCTACAGCGTAAATAGCCAGTTCAAATTCGGTATTTAACACTTTGATAGGAACACAAAACTACTAACCAAAAAGGGGCATGATCCGATAAGAACAACGCCCACTTATAATAGTGAAATGCAGCAGTTATGTGCTAAACAAAAGCACATTTTTGGTGTCACTGAAATGGTGAAGGGTATATGAGCTGCGGCTTTGCTATTCCTTATTCCATTTTTCTAGTATTTTTATCTTTCCGCAGAGCATTTGAGACATGTTTATTTGTTCACTGCTAAGAAAATGAGTTTACATCTTATAGGAGATACCATCTGGGCCCTTCGCTATCTAGGGTTTCTTGTATTTGTGAAGTTCACATACAAGATGGCGCAAAAGAAGTCATCCGATGTTGTTTGGCTCTTATTTTTTTTCTAAATAAAAAACTTCGATTCTCTTTTTTGATTATGTTTATTTAGACCTTTAGAATTAATTGTGTTAAGTCGAGAAGATGATATCGGATAAATGGGCGCCGTCACAATTGATTGCCATACGGGCTCGTTTTATGGCATTTTCCATCACTTCGGCGAGAGTTTCGGGCGATAAATTCTCGCATTCGTGTCGGATATTTTCTTTGAGGGCTTCCAAGGTCTCAGGCTTGTTGATGTAAACACGAGACTTCAAAAAACCCCATAAAAAGAAGTCCGGGACCGTTAAATCGGGCGATCTGGCGGGCCAGTGCAAATCGCCAAAACGCGAAATTAAGCGACCCGGAAACGCGGCCTTCAGAATGTCGGTTGTGGCTCGTGCAGTGTGTGCTGTTGCTCCGTCCTGTTGGAACCACATGTCCACCAGTCCTAATTCGTCCAGTTCGGGCAGAAAAAACTCGGTCAACATTGCCCTATAGCGCGCACCGTCCACTGTTGTCGTTTGACCCGCGGCGTTCGGCCCGATGACTCCTCCAGCGTGAACAGCGCACCACGCAGTCACTTTGAGCGGGTGTAATGGTTTCTCGTGCATCACTCGCGGATTTTCGGTTCCCCAGAAGCGATAATTTTGCTTGTTCACGTACCCGCTGAGGTGAAAATGAGCCTCATCGCTCATTATGATTTTTGCCAACACCACAGACGAATTGTTACGCAAAAAAAAAGACACAATTATTCCGCGTTCTTGGGGAGTGTATCGCTCCATGGCTTATTCACTTGTATTCTGTATCTGTCTAGTCCACAAATGTCAAAACAGATTTGACATTGGCGGCCACTTGCAAAAATGAGAGCATCTTCCAATAGGGTGATTAATTTTGCGCAACCCTGTAGTTGTCAAAAGTTCTGTGTGAGTTTGTAGGATTGGTAATTGGTCTGCATTTACTTTGTTATTACAATTAGATTGAATAGCTCTGGATATGAATTTCATTTGTAAATTTGTAATTTTTTAAATTTTTAACTTTATTCCACATTTCTTTGATTGTTGTTGTTCTTGAAATTTATTTTCTCAAATCCGCAAAATTGTCCTGCTTTTCTTGATATGATGTCAAAAATTATCTTTCGTTTCATTCATTGATTGTATTTTTTTCGGGCAGCGTTCCTGAGTCTGAATAACTTTTGGGATATATTGCGAAAAAAATTATTTTTTTACTCAACAGTTATGGGATTTAAATACTGTTTTAAAGTTAGTTGTTAATTTTGTTAATTTACTACCAATCAATATATTCCCGATGTCATAGTACAGCTTATGGAGTAATAATTTGCTGGCCGTTTTTGGTAATCTGAAATGGTCTTTCAACTCTATTAGTATTGGATGGTGATTGCTGTTTGTCATTTTCGTTGTTGTCTAACAATCACGTTACACATTTTTATTGATGAAAGACACATCCATAGCTGACGGTGTTTAAACGCTTTGGGTGAATGTTGGTAAATATAATGTACCACCGGGTAAGAGAGAAAACCTGAAATCGAAAATTTACTTCTATCAAATGGACCGATATGATCTTGGCATATGATAATAAAAACCCACAAATATCAAATTATAAACAGAAATGAGGATACATTACAAACCAAATGAGCCGTTATGATGTTATTGCAGGCCCGCGCTTCTTTATCCTCCCACCATGTTCTTTTTATGCGAATTTAAAAGATCCCTAAAATTAATAATTATATTTTACCCTAACACATTGCAAAATTAAATAAAAAAATGTAATTTACAACGCTATAACGAAAGAGATAAATTTATTAAAAAATGTCTGAAAATATAGGTATGTGTGATTCGTATTAATTATAATATGCATTTACATACATTTTATTTTTATTAACGAAGTGTGCCATGTTAAATATGAATGCTATAGGTATTTAATTCATTTCTATTCTAATAACAATTAGAGAATTAATTGTTTTAATTAATTGTTTACAAATTTTGTAAAATAATAATTTTTGGGTATAGTAGAGTAGTAGAGAAAGAGAACAAAAACTGTTAAAATATTTTTAAGTTTGATTATCAAGTGCTATTGAAAAAAAAAAACAAAATACGCAAAACATATTAATTAAGTTTGTGTTATTTGGTTTGTCCTCTCAACTCACGCATTGCCAGATCAAAATTATTTCAAAATTTTAGTATATCTATGATCTCTTTAGCTTAACATTTGGCTTTCGACCGAAAAATTTTCAAAAGAATTGTAATTTACAAAAAAAAAATGATTTTTAAGTGAAAACAATAAAAAAGAAAAGAAAAATGGCTTCCATACTTGTAGTTTTATATAGCAATTGATGTGCTCGTTGGCGATGAAAGGCTTTCCACGTACCGAAGTTGCAGTGTTGCTGTTAAAGAAATTAAGTGTATAGCATGCAATTTTTTACATGTTAATTTTTAGCGCATTGTTTTGTTTTGTTCTTTTTTTTTTTAATGATTAAATGCACTTCATGTTAGGGCCACATTTTATATACCAAATTTTAATTATTATTCAATATTTCAAATTTTAAGCATTTGATTATGTCTTTTTTTAATTAGTTTTTAAGACATTTTTACACTTTTAATTGACAAAAAAAAAGGTTTTTAAATGATTTTTTTTTTTTTTGTGGATTTATAATTTTTTACACCCGTGTTTCTGTGTTAACCAATCGTGTCATTGGCAAATCGGAAAATTTTAGGCATATGTAAAAAAGAGAGCCTCGCTGAAGAACTCACGTGACTAACCATGCCATTCGTATTAATGATAATTAATTTGACTACATTTTATGGGAACTTTTGACGAATGCCTATCAGGAACAAATTTATTAAATTAATTGGAATTGTATTTTAAATGTGTATAAAAATAATTACCTTTAAGTGTTTATCAAAATATATATAAAAAGTATTGCGGAGATTGTATGTTTTAGTTGAATGTTTTAATTTATTCTGCAAATTAAAATTCCATAAATAGTTTTAAAGTGAAAAGAATTAATTTTTTCCTATAATTTTACCTGAGATTTGAGAATTGTGCCAGTTTACTGAGCCATGTGTTTTTGTGTTTTGCTTCGAGCACTAAAATTTTACGCAGAATTCCAATAACTCCATAAAGATCTCTTTGCTTTTCTCAAATATTGTTTGTAGACTTTCATCATAATAATGAGTACGACATCGGGAAATGTAATTAATAGGAAAAAGCGTGGTAGATGTAAAAGCGTCTGCAGTGACAGTCAGGATGAATTGATTTTCTTATTAAACTCTAAAAGATCTTTATAAATATGTAAGTGTAAAGTTGTTTTGAATTGAATGGCGAATTTCGGTACTTGGAAACACCCAAATTTATTCTGAATTTATCAGAAGATGAGCCGGAAACGTGGAGTTCTTTTCGAAGTGTTTTTTTCTTATTTTTTTGTAGAAAAATTGCTTTCTAACTATGAAACCTTGGTAAGAACTTCACGTATTTCCATTTAATATTTCATCAAATTCTGCGTTTGTTTTTAAATTGGAGTGAATATGTCCTTGAATTATAATTTTCTTCAATCATAATTGGATTTCTTTTTTAAAAACCTAGGAGACGTGAGCGCTGAGCTCGGTGGAAAAAAAGTCTACTGACTGTCTTTCCTTGTTTATAACCTGCCAATAATCAGTGGGTTTACTGTTTAAATAAAGTTACAAAACTGCTAAATGTTTTGTCTGAGGTTTATACAAATCTTAAATATTTTGCATGTACATTTGCATAATTTCAATAAGTTTTAATGCGTTATTTTTCAAAATGAAGGTTTTTTTTATGAATTTTTTTTGCAATAAAAATATTAATAATAAGAATAATGTTGAACAGTTAATTTTTAACGACGCTACCTTTTTAACGAAATTAACTCAAGTTAAATTTGTGTTTAACTTTTATTTTATAAACCAAGTTAAATCGCCCACTCATGCTTAACATCTTTAAAATATTATTAAAATTTTTTATTAAAACTAGTAAGAGAAATGTTTTCGGCTCAAGAAACCATTTTAGACACACACAAACAATTCTAATTGTAGAACATATGTGGTGCTTTTAGCTTAAATTTTCTCGGATATTCTTAATTAACGATGCCCACTCATGCTTACCACCTTTAAAATAACACACAAAAAAAAATTTTAAAACTAGTAGACACACAACAAATTTTACTTGTTGCACATACTCGTATGCGGCATAGCTCACGCCCATTTTGTATCAGTTGTTTCGTGTTACTAATAAAATGTTAAATGCTGAAGTTTTGTATTGGAGGGGAACTATTTTTTGTTCGATCGTGATCAATTTTAAATTAACCTCCGATTGGAAAATATTAACCTACATAACAACATTCAGGTCGACATCACTTAAACTACGGCTGTAATCGCAGTGACAGACAGACGAACGGGTGACAAATAGAATTCGGGTGGCCTTTGAAACTTTTGACACCGGGAATTTTAAAATCAGTACCCCTTGAATTTTTCCATATAGTACAAACTAGAAATAGTCTAATATTTATTTGCAAGAACCTAGAAGATTTTCAATACGTATTTGTAGGTATTGTTTTAAACCAAAAGTCCCCCAGCAAAAATCCTGTATACGGCCTTGTACATATGTACGAGTATATGTCATTTTAAATGACTATGTACCCATTTTCCCCAATATTTATCCTAAAACAAAAACTAAACTAAATTTCTATCATACATATGAATTCCATTTTGCAGATTCCGCTTGCATGACCTCTCTTGGTTCCCGCACACCAAACATGGAAAAGCTTACACAGGAAACATCATTCAATTCTCTTTGATTAAATATAGTATAAATGTTTTTATGTTTCTTGCAAAATATGTTTCATTGAGAATTCTATTTTGTCAAAATTTTGTTGATTTCTTCCTCTTGGTTTTCCGGTTTCCGTTTGCCAGTTTTAGCTGCTGCTTCGTATGAATAACTGTTATCTGGTTTGTTTCTAGTTGATTGCTTACACGAAATTAAACATCTAAGAAAGTGATTTATTGGCACGATACTACTTTTTTGTCGTCTGTTTGTGTTTCCCGTCCGAAAACAAAATAGGTATGAAGAGACACACGAATGCACAATGGGACATAGTATAAGAGTTTTTAAGATTTATTCAAAATTAAAAACTCTCGTTACACCGCAATTTTGTTTAAATTAATAATACGATAATTCTAAGAGAAATCAGATTAAATGACCATTTCTTTAATTTTGCTAAAATTTGGTTCATATATGAGAAAACCCAGAAACAAATCACTTGATGAGTACTTCCTTTAATTTTCGAATTATAGTCATTTACAAAAAATCAAATTTAGTTTATATGCAAAAATCATAAATTTTGGAATAATGTATAATGTTATGACCTTAAAAAATTTAACTTCTCGATTAAACCATGTTAAAAAGTTTCAGCTAATGTTTTAGGAAAACTTTAATCAAAAATTCGTCAAAGTTTAATAGAATTACCAAATGCCAATCAATAAAAACATCTCTATATTATTAAGAAAATTAATGTACTTATAGTGTATGAAATTTTATTGCAATTTCACTTAAAAATTGATTTTTTACATCGAATTTTTTGTTTGTACCCATATAACTTTTATATTGACACTAACTGCTCCACGTGAAAAATTATAAAATCAAAAGAAAACAGCCTATTGGAAATTTGTCATTTGTCTTGAATAAGTGTATATACATATGTATGTATGTAAACTAGCACTCATAAGCAACTATGAAATCAATTCAGTAGCGATTAAAAAATTCAAACGCGTATCTAAATTAAATCAATAAATGATTTGCGAAGTTAAATCCTGTGATCATTTAATAGTTTGTTTTCAAAAAAATATTCATTTAATAGTTTGTTTTAAAAAAAATATTCAATTTGTACATGATCATCGAACAATTTATTTTATTGTTCGTAAAATATAATTTGTTGACAATGCTTTCATTGCCGCCACTGAATATTTCGAATATATAAATTTGCACATCATAATTTATTTCCATTGGAATAATTATATTAATTTTAAGTTGATTTGTTGGAGTTGTATTAGTAATAATTAAAATAACATTTCTGAACTTAAATTGTATATTTAATTGCTATTTATTAAATATTTTAAAATAAAAATACATCTAAAATCTGCGTTTTGGAATTACTTTTATATTCACTTTAAAGCTTGTACTTTGGTTAATACTAAATAAAAGTTCAATTTGGTTAATACGACTTCACCTTGAGGTGTTCCTCTGTTTGTCTTCTTCGCTATAGTTGCTTCGTCCCACTCTGCCTTTATCTGTCTACAGCTTAAAAGACTTTGTATCCATCTATTTAAAGAGCGTTCAGACTATTTAGAATAGTTTCTGTAGATACATTGTTAAATGCACCAGCAATATCAAGAAAGGCCCCTAAGGCATACAAGTTCTCTTTGTATTCCAGTGCTTTTTTTTAGGGGGATAATCAAATTTTATTTTCTTTCTCTAACTGACTGAGATCATGTAGTCTATCATCGCTTCCAGACCCCTCTCTTTATATGGCTCACATTTGAAGAAAATCGGTTCAGCCGTTTAGGCGTGAAAACGAAACAAACGAAAATCAATAAATAAAGAAAGAAAAAAAAGAAAAGCACCTTCTTTTATACTCGTACTTAGGTAAAATTAGTAAGGATTAAGAATATAAGAGCAAATTAAAGACGTTAACAAAACTATTCCACAAAAAGCAACAATATAAAGGGTTTTTCAAAAGGGACGCTACAAAAGTAGACCGATAGGGACAGCAAACGACGCCATATTTTTTCCCGCTCTCTTGACATTTCTCTTCAGTAAGATTTGCTATTTTATCATGGAAAGATATACGAGCCAACAACGAGTCGAAATTATTAAAATTCGGAGTCAGTGGCAGCAATCCACACGTACTCCATGAGTCATCATTGCAACCCGAAAAAATTACGGTTTGGTACGGTTTATGGGCCGGCGGCGTCATTGGGCCGTACTTCTTCCGTGATGATCAAGACCGGCACGTTACTGTGAATGAGAATCGCTACCGTTCAATGATAACCGAATACTTTTGGCCCCAATTGGATGATATGGACTTGGAGGACATGTGGTTCCAACAGGACGGCGCCAAGAGCCACACAGCGAATGTCACAATCAATTTATTAGAAATCATGTTTGGCAGACGTGTTATCTCACGAAATTTGCCAGTCGAATGGCGAGTCAAATCGCACGACCGAGGTCGTGCGATTTTACTATTCCTATGGTCTATGCCAACAAGCCAGCGACGATTGATGTACTTTGTACGAATATCGAACGGGAAATTGCAGCCGATTTATGCTTGAAAACCGTCGAAAATTGGGTTCAGCGTCTAGACTTCTGCAAGCGTGCCCATAATGGCCATGCAAAATAAATCGAGTTCCATACATAATGGCATCGAATGTACCAATATCCAAAACCGTTTTTGTTTTATTTAAAAAAAAACTTTTGTAGCGCTCTTTAAATGATCACCACACCGGTAAAAAAAATATATGTTTTATATCACCTATTGATAGTAGATAAGTTAAAAAAAAAACAATTATGCTGTACATAAATAAATTTAAACATGTACATTTTATACTCATATATAATGAACATGTTTCGCTTGCGATAAATTGTTATTTATTATACATCAATGTAAAACTCGGCCACTTGTAGCACATTTATGCTAAATATCTTTTATTAATAGGCGTTGTTTTTATCAGATCACTTCTACTTTTCGTTTAGAGTTTTTTGATACTATTGAATTTTTAAGTACCTAATTGGAACTGATAAACGCACTTTAAATGTTTTTAATAATTTTTTATTCGCAAAAGAAAAATCTTTATGAGAAGTGGACATGATTCTTATTCTTCTTTTCTTTTAAAAAAATATCAATAAGTAATTATCGGAAAAGTATACAACATGCTAAGATCACTTTGGGCTACACAATACTACACACCCTTTAAAATAAGAATTTTGTTGACTAAAAGCTATCTTTTACCACTATTATTATTTGGTTGTGAAATTTTTGCAAATTGTGACACTGTAAAAATAAACTTAATGTACTTTACAATAACGTAGCGCGATATATATATATGGTTTGAAACGATCGGATCATATTTCAAATTATGCAAAACGAATCAATAACATAACATTCAACAATCTTTTAAATCTCAAAGTTCTTGTGCAGCTACATAAAATAGTATACACCAAAGAACCTTCACCTTCTTATTTATTCCAAAAATTAAGATTTTCTCGATCAAATCGGTCTAATAAAATCATACAGACAAGACATTTTTATTTCTGCGATCCGTCTTTGGAACAGTTTACCATTTCAATTACAGTTTAATAGCAACGCCATGCAATTTAAAAAACATCATTATAATTATTACTTAGATAATTAACTTAAATATGTGTTAAATTTGAATTATTATTTTTATTTCTATTTTTGTATCCCTTTTAAATTTTAATTAATTATATTTATTAATAAATCTTTTTATATACATTTTATCTATTTGTAAAGGTCCTTATGGGCTTATACTCTAAACTTTTGTAGTTTTAGTTTTTTTGTTTCTTTTATGTAGTAAATGTCACAACGTTTATTATTAAAATTTAAAACTTATAAATAATTTTTATCAAATAGTGACTTATCTATATATATAAATACTAGCTTAAATTACCCGGCGGTGCCCGGGTTCCTTTTTAATAAAATCAAGTCTTAGTTTATTTGTTATTTAAGATTAATAAACTTTCCAGCCTCGCCCACCAATTTTGGAATTATATTTGGTTAATTTGGTAATTTTATACCAAATTTGTATGCAGAACTTCCCGTTACTCCCCGTTGTGTGTTTGTAAATTTTGTCACCATGTAACTCTAAACTGAGTTTCGCAACTGTTGCAGTTAACCTCCCCGGTATTCGCATTTGTATATGAGTGTTATTAGACCCCAGTTTTGGAGAGATAGTAGATATAGTTCCCAAACACCTTCACACTAAAGTTAATCATTGTACAGTATCATACACATTTATACAAACATTTATCTTCGTAGTGCATCGCGTTCCTGAGTTATAGCGGTGGGCGTTAAATTTATCCATCGCGATCCGGAGTCACGGCAGTGGGCGTTAAATTGATCCAACCACGCCCACTTTTGGTGGAGTTGTCGACTGTGACCATACCAACTCAAATTCCAAATTTGAGATTTTTTTAAATATATTCCAGGTTTGAAGTAAATCGGTTCAGCCGTTTAAGTGTGAAAACGGTACAAACGAAAATAAATACACCTTCCTTTATAATATTAGTAAGGATGAATTCTTCTTTCTTTCTTTCTTTCTTTCTTTCTTTCTTTCTTTCTTTCTTTCTTTCCTTCTTTCTTTTTTTTTCTTTCTTTATTTCTTTCTTTCTATCTTTCTTTGTACTAAATGGGCGTCTAGGGCAAAGAAAATTTTCCCACGCCCACCTATTACGCCCACAATTTGTAAAACTAAGTAAAAATATTCGATTATTTCGCTAATATTGCTCCTAAAAATCTGAAATTTGGTATCTAAGTTTGTATTGGCACTGTCGATAATGGGCGTGGTTGGATCAATTTAACGCCCACTTTCAAAAAAAGGGTAGATCATTTTTACGCCTAACACCATTGCTCAGAAATTTGATGTGCTATATAGAAAACATGTAACGGGATTCACCGGGAAGAATAACAGGAAATACAAAATTTGCCACGCCCACTTATTATGCCCACAATTTGTTTAATTAAGTGAAAATATACGATGACATTGCTGAGTTTGTGAGCCGATAATTTCACCGCCGTAACTCAGAATCGCTACAACGGTGAGTACCGAGAAGTTCCGCTAACTAACGGGAGTACCGGGAAGTACCGGGATGTACCGGGAAGTTCTGCTAACATTTTGTTTAAGTGGCATTGCAACGCATGCCGGGCATTCGCTAGTCATTTATATATACACACTTTGTCGTACGCCCACGCCCTCTTCTGGGCGAAAGAACAAACTCAATATACCCTTGGGTAAGTGAACTTGCACTTGGCGAAAGGTATAAAACTTGTTAAAGAAAATTTATTTCTACCCTTCTAAAAAGAATGCTGGCTACGGGTCTGGTAGCAATGTTCTTTATGTTTTGCTCTTGGCGAAACGTAAACATTGCTTATACCGTCTTCACAAACATTCCGTAGTTCTTTTGTACACACTACTCGATATGTGTATGTACGAGTATGTGTATGAGTGTTTGTGAACTTCCTGTTGTTGACTGATTTATATTATTTGTTTTACTTTACTTGTTTACTTAAAATATTTGCACTTGTCTACGGTTCGCTTAAAATTGATTTTGAATCGTCCGAATTTAAACATTCTTGGAACTGTATTTTTTATATCTTACAAAACGAGCTCGCACGAACCGAATGGGTATTTTTAGTTTGATCTGCAATTTTAAGCATTCATAAGGAGGCGTGGTAGTTATGACAATATACTCGTACATATGTATGTGAAAAGTTTTTTTCATTCCCGCTCATTTTCGGATATATCTTAAGAAAATATGGATATTGGCAGAGGAAAAATCTCAATCACATTTTTGTTTCTCTGATATACATATATACGTTAGAGATGAATTATATATGCTCTTAATAGGAAATTAAATGTAGAACAAGATACATTATTTTAAATATTTTTTAACACGTTTTTCAATGCATACGAGCACAGCATAAACTATTCAATAAGTTTAAAGTTAATTAACGAAGTACGTTTATTAAAAAGTTAATTAATTTGCGTTAAATTTTTTCCGTTAATTAAATATAAAACGAATAATAAAGGAAAAATTAAGAATTGATTTAAAATAAATCGAATGATTGATTCACATCGGTTCTATTGGCACTAAATAACAACAAAACCCATGTTCTCTTTAAAAATAAATTCCATTGTGAGCTCGATCGCCAAGGTACTTAATTTAAAAGACGCACGTGTGCCAGGATATAAACTAAATTTAACTTCTCGACTTCCCAACTGATTAATTGTAATTAAACATGTGGTATAATAAATTACTTATTTTGGTCTACTAAATACAATTCTTACAGACTATTAACAGCTTTGTATATACATGTTAATACTTAATTAAAAAGCATGAACAAACTTAATTTAAAATGAATTTCAGAACAATTAAAATTTAAAGTTTAACAATAACTATTGCACAAACGTATACATCCCGTTATTGGTTCATTGATGCCATAATTCGATTTGTGAAGCGTTTCTTTAAGCATGCAATTATGGCGTAAATCTCTCAGAGCTTCATACAACTTAAAATGGTTGGACAGTTTACTACATTTTATTGAGATACATATAATTTTATAGACAAACATTAGCTCATAAAACATTAGATCTTTTGATGATTGCAATCCGAGTAATTGGCGCCGGGCTTCGTATTTTGGGAGACTGTCGGTCCACCGAAGTTTGCTTATCGCATATTTTGTGAAATGTCTTTGAACTCTTTCAATGCGATTAGAGTATTCATTATAAAATGGATTCCAAATAACTGAACAGTAGTCAAGAATACTATGTATCATTGAAATGAAAAGTGATTTAATAGTCAGAGGATCTTTAAATTGTTGAGAGCTTCTCTTTATAAACCCAAGCAATAAATATGATTTGGCAATAATACAAGGTGGCGCAAAAGAAGTCATCCGATGTTGTTTGGCTCTTATTTTTTTTCTAAATAAAAAACTTCGATTCTCTTTTTTGATTATGTTTATTTAGACCTTTAGAATTAATTGTGTTAAGTCGAGAAGATGATATCGGATAAATGGGCGCCGTCACAATTGATTGCCATACGGGCTCGTTTTATGGCATTTTCCATCACTTCGGCGAGAGTTTCGGGCGATAAATTCTCGCATTCGTGTCGGATATTTTCCTTGATGGCTTCCAAGGTCTCAGGCTTGTTGATGTAAACACGAGACTTCAAAAAACCCCATAAAAAGAAGTCCGTTAAATCGGGCGATCTGGCGGGCCAGTGCAAATCGCCAAAACGCGAAATTAAGCGACCCGGAAACGCGGCCTGTGCTGTTGCTCCGTCCTGTTAGAACCACATGTCCACCAGTCCTAATTCGTCCAATTCGGGCAGAAAAAACTCGGTCAACATTGCCCTATAGCGCGCACCGTCCACTGTTGTCGTTTGACCCGCGGCGTTCGGCCCGATGACTCCTCCAGCGTGAACAGCGCACCACGCAGTCACTTTGAGCGGGTGTAATGGTTTCTCGTGCATCACTCGCGGATTTTCGGTTCCCCAGAAGCGATAATTTTGCTTGTTCACGTACCCGCTGAGGTGAAAATGAGCCTCATCGCTCATTATGATTTTTGCCAACACCACAGACGAATTGTTACGCAAAAAAATAGACACAGTTCTTGGGGAGTGTATCGCTCCATGGCTTATTCACTTGTATTCTGTATCTGTCTAGTCCACAAATGTCAAAACAGATTTGACATTGGCGGCCATTTGCAAAAATGAGAGCATCTTCCAATAGGGTGACTTCTTTTGCGCCACCTTGTATAATCATAGTGACATTTTAAAAATAAAATTTGTGTCAAATATTACACCTAAGTCTTTTATTACAGTTTTGCGGATCAGAAGACAATTGTTTAGAGAATAATTAAATAAAACACAATTGAACGTTTTGTATAGAACACAATGCAACATTTGCTAAAATTTAAATGTAAATTATTTAAATGACACCAAACATGAAAATTACATTTTTTTCTTTATATTCTTTTATTTTTAAAACAAGATCGACTATTTAAATTCTGGACAAGAAATCTGAAACAATATTTTGACTTCCTTTAACATTTTTTTCTGCGATAAAATCTTAACATCGAAACTACTTATCTAGGTGAACAACTGCCAATTTTAATTGTTATTGTTTAATGGTCGGTAACTATTTTAAAGTGTCGTTCTTCCAACATATACTATCTAATGGATTCATAATTCACGAATAAATTTTTATCGTATGTACGTTGAATATTTTGTTGCAGTGAATACAGCTATTTAAAAAAAAAGAAGTGTGTTTTGTGTTGAATTTCATTCTCGGAAGATATCAAAAGTCATTTCCAAATCAAGTTTAGGAAATATTCGCTTAATAAATTGGTTGAAAAATCTCTTCTATTAGGAAGAATATCTGCCTGGAAAAGTTTTGGCATTTAAAATGAAAAAAAAAACGATAATCGCCACATGGTCTCCACTGTTTTAGCAACATGTGTAAAGTGCTAGCCCAACTACTTTTTGATCTTCTGATGATCCCTTGCTGAAGAAGCCAATCAAACTCTTTTTTCGCGAATTAAGTCGCCATACTTTACAATGAGTTGGAGAATCATTCGTAATAATTTCGTGTTCAACAGAATTTTTGGAAATTTAGAAACTTTATAACGCGAATTTGTTAAACATTTATTTTTAAGATATATAACAGTTAGAAAGTAATGATGAAGGAAATCTGCTTCAATAATTATAAAAAATAATAAAAATCCAGCTAAAATTCTTGTTTTTAAAACTCACAACATGGAGACGTTCAAACGAACACCTTCCGAAATTCAATCAGCGACTAATAAGAGTTGACCGATATCGGTTACTTAAGAAAGACCTCGTAACTGAGCTTGCATAACCTGAACCTAAAATTGTATCAACTTTCACCATGGAGTGTTATAGCACGTGTAAAAAGAAAAAAAAAATGTTCGTGTACCGGTGCATGAAACTGTTTGATACTGATCAAAACATCGGCCAAAATTTACCTTAAAACCGTTTTGGAAGCTGTAGTGAAGCCACTTTACGATTCACTGTTTTTTCCAGCAGGATTCAGCGCCGACCCTAAAAGAACCCAGACCTGGCTTCAAAATCAGATTTATTTGTTGTGATTGCTTTGACCACTTTTTCAATGTACAAGGTGCGTGCAGCTATTGATGATTGGCCAACGCGAATTAAGGCATACATACATGTGTATATGCACTAATGTAAATAAACTTTCAAGTCCATACAAAACAAAAATTGTAAACAAAATTAGTTAAAGACATAAAATGTTCCATGTTTTGTTTTAATTTAATTTATTTCATAAAAAATAAAATTTTGTAAAATCCAATACAAAGCAAGCAATTATTGTATTTTAATTATCAATACTAAAAAAGGTTCAATAATGAAAATAATTTTTTATCATTTATCGATCAAATACAATTTAATATTAATTGTTGTTGTACAACAACTGAAACTCAACACAACCAACAAATTACAACAAAACACATTCAATTGTTCTAAAAATACAAATTGGGTTTCCTTAAAGAATTTATAATCCAATTGTGTCTTTGAAATGGAAAAAATCAATATATGACGTGAATTATTATTTAATGTTTCGAATCTTTTACTTTCAAATCTCGTTATATCTGATAGCGATAACACAACATAGCACAACATAAGTATTAAAGTTACTTTAAAGGATATCAAATTAGTGAAAATAGTTATGATATATAGCGTAATTTTTGTTGGTTTTAAGAAAATGGGCGAACTTTAATGCGTCGTGTGACACCTGGTGATGTGTCTTTGTGGGACGAATAAATTGGTTGCTGCGGTACTATTGTGGTCTTTCTTATACAGTGGCGAGTGGACCTCCGAGGTGAATTTACAGTTACAGTAAAACGGCTGCGCGACGTTTTCGGACTGTTTAAGATGGTGACTTTTCCTTTTTCAATTATGTTCTCGCTGTTGGTAATTTTTTTGTGTCGTTGATTTAATTGTTTCTTGTCGACCAACTGGCTTGTCTGAATAAGTTTTTCATTTGTCGAGGAGCTATTGAGGGCCCGTTTGTTAAGTTGATATTTTGAGCGTTTTTTCATAGTTACTGGACTTTTGGCGACTGTTATTTTGCGACTAGTATTTGGCGCAGACGACTCTTTAGTCTCTGAAGTTATAACCAGCACAGCAGTTGTCGGTTTAGCAGGTTCAGCTGTTGTTGCTGCAATTGTAAAACGACTACTTTTGCGTCTATTGGTAACGTGTAATGGAATTTCATTAAACTGATCGGCTACTGAAGGTTGCGTGGGCATTTTAACTATTGTTGATTCTGAGATGTTACCATAGCCCAATCCGTCAAAGAGCTTTGCTTTGGCCATGACCATGCCCGCATTCTCTGTGCGAAGCCGGGCAATAGACTCCCGGGCGTTTGCTTCCTCGTCGATGGGCGAAGAAACAGCAACGCGATTGGTAAATGCTGATGCTCTACTTGACGCATTTAATTTAATCGCCGAAGTTGGTGTATTTTGGCAGCCACCAATGCTACTGTTAAGCTGCTTACGCGGCAATGATTTTGGCGGCAACATTGGGGTTATCTGCTCCAGTGTTGTATGATTATTTTTGAGAGGCGTGGCGATATCGACGCTCTTCAAATGCCCAACCATTTTATCTAATTTATTTTCAATCGACTGCTTTTGTGATTGAAAGAAAAGTTCGCCCGACGTCCACTGTTCAGTTAAACAAGTATTGGTATCACCTACAATAGCAACAGCAGTAGCAGGAACATCCTCTTGAAACATTGGGTACTGCTGTTGAATTAGTCCTGTATGTAGAGTGTTGGGACGACCGCGTTTTAAATTACTTTTCCCATAAAATGACATTGGAGGAAGCAATACTGCTACTCCTGCGTTGACTTTCCCACATAAATGCCATGTTTGATTACGCGATAAGTTCACTTTATCCTGGGAACGGCGGCGCATTGTACCGATTTTTCGTGCACTTGGCGAACGAATGACGCGTTGATCTATGCTGCGTCGAATTTTTAGTCCGCGACTAAGACGCTGCGCCAGTTGTTCGGTTTCGGGGGAAAACAAAATTTCACTCTGCACCACCATTTCTTCGTATTTGTTTTGTACGCATTCGGCTCCGCTCATTTGGTTGTAGTTATCTGTCGAGGATGAAGATCGGCGAGTACCACAGCTACCGCGCTTGTCAGACTGACTATATCGCTGTTGATGAACGCTAGAAGATAAGGAATTACGAATTGTGTCAAACTCCTGTGAGATCCGTGTTTCAATAGCCGCAACACGATCTTTGATTGCCTCATATTCACTTTTAGATTTGCAAATACAATCAATAATACTGCTGTCATCAGTTTCCATTGCAACAGAGCCACCAACCTTCTCTTGATGCATTCCATCTTCACTGCAATTATTTGAAGACACTTGACTATCGCAGACATGTTCCACAATGCTCGTCTTTTTTACGATTGGAAAATCAATTTCAGGTGCTATCATTTCTGAAACGATAGCCGAGCTGTTAGTATCCGATGGAGCCGCCTCTGCCGGTGTGTCGTTCAGGCACTCATTGCTTTGATAGTTTTTCTTATATTTTTGTCTCGACCAACCGGATCCTACAATACTCCAGCGTCTTTCCATCGTTATAGCAACAGGATTGACAACAGTTGAATTCTTTAAATTACGGCTTCCTCCCAAACTAAGGCGAGATTTTTTTGGCTCCCTATAATGAAATTTGGATTTTGTTTGACAAAGTGACTGATACTTGTAAGTATTTCTGTATGTATGTATCATTGTACAAACAATCATTGTAAGATAGTTCTTAAATGAACATTTGATTTAAATTGAACGAAATTAAACGAAACAAAATGATGATATTTCACTTACTTTGTCATCGGAGTATTTGGCAACAATCCACCGCTATTGCTGGGAAGTAGAGCAAGTAAATCTCTCCTGCAAAGAAATATATTTCTATTGTTATAAAATTAGAGCTAGCCGTGTATAACTACATGAAAGTAATGTTGGAAGAACTTTATAGGGAAAGTTTAATACATATATAATTAATTAATAAATAAATAAATAAATAAATAAATAAATAAATAAATAAATAAATAAATAAATAAATAAATAAATAAACAAATAAATAAATAAATAAATAAATAAATAAATAAATAAATAAATAAATAAATAAATAAATAAATAAAAAACAAGTATGAGAATTATCTTTAATAATGTCGAAGCTCAAATACCCTTCACCATTTTAGACAAAGGAAAAAATTTTGTTTTCATCATTACTCTAAACAAATTTTTGTTATAATCACGCGATTTTTTATACAAACATTCGGCGCATTATATTTTCTATATACTACTTATACACCGATTAGAATTCTATACATACATATGTGAACGATTGCGTTAAATCCAGTTTTTTTGTTAATTACAATGTTGCAAAGGTATGTATATAGTCAGTTTAAACAGTAATTTTTCGGGCTAATTTTTACTTGAAAAACAAAAGTAAGTTTTAATTAATACTGATTTCTCAATCTTTTGTTTCCGTTTGGACATTTGATTTTTAAGCACTACTCAGTGGTGTATATTGTGATTGGAGCATTGTATATAGTAATACTTTTATATTGTTAATGTACTTAAGTACTACTAAGGGTACATTGTCGCATCATTACAGTACAGATATAAAGTTTATGAGCGAGAAAACCGATAAATGACAATTGAAAAAATTAAAAATTCAGTGGCAGCAATGAAAACATTGACAAAAATTAAATTTTTTGAAAAAAAAAATATACTTTGATGACAATGTACATATTGAATTTTTTTATAAAACAAACACGTTGATAGTTTATATATATATACTAGCGAATGCCCGGCATGCGTTGCAATGCCACTTAAAAAAAATGGTAGTAGAACTTCCCGGTACTTCTCGGTACTTCCCGGTACTTCCGTTAGTAACGAAACTTCCCGGTACTCCCGTTAGTTAGCGGAACTTCTCGGTATTCACCGTTGTAGCGATTCTTAGTTATAGCTGTGAAATTATCGGCATATAAACTCAGAAACAAACTCCCAAATTTTTAGGAGCAACATTAGCATCGTATATTTTTACTTAATTAAATAAATTGAGGGCGTAATAAGTGGGCGTGGCAAATTTTGTATTTCCTATTATTCTTCCCGGTGCATCCCGTTACATGTTTTCTATTTAGCACATCAAGTTTCTGAGCAAATGGTGGTAGGCGTAAAAATGATCCACCCTTTTTTTGAAAGTGGGCGTTAAATTGATCCAACCTCGCCCATTTTTTGGGAAGTTATCGACAGTTCCAATACAAACTCAGATACCAAATTTCAGATTTATAGGAGCCACGTTATCTATTTTTCTATTTTTTTCAAAGTGGGCGTTAAATTGATCCAACCTCGCCCATTTTTGGGGAAGTTATCGACTATACGAACTCATATACCGAATTTCAGATTTTTTTGAGCAATATTAGCGAAATAATCGAATATTTTAACTTAGTTTTACAAATTGTGGGCGTAATAGGTGGGCGTGGCAAAATTTTCTTTGCCCTAAACCTAAGTTGGCGTGAGCACAGCAACTCCCTAAAATTTCATCAAAATCGGATGAATGGTTTAGAACCCCATTTGGTACAAAGATAGAAAGAAAGAAAGAAAGAAAATTTAATTTTTATATAGATATATATATAAATTTTGGAAACAATTAGAATGGTTCATGTTTATTCTTTTATTATATGTTAAAATAAAATCCTTATAACTTTAGTTGGTTATTTGGCACTCAAACGATCTTAAATAAGTATAGTACAGCCGTGTCTGGATATATTGAACTAATTATTGCAAGGCCTGTTCACAGTATTGAGGTTGTTCACTATATTAACGTTATAATTTTTGCACAAAAACACGTTTAATTTGCTCAAAATACACTTTGTTTATATAAATTCAAGAGATCATTAAAACAAATTAGTTGGTAAATATAAATGTATATTGAAAGAATTTGCGAATAGACGTTTGTTTCTTGCGTCCACAAAGTCACTTTTGAATCACAATCGGTTTGAACTCGACAAAAAACGTAACCACTGAAGAAACAGCTGCTTTTGTAACAATCAACAGCAAATATACAAATTAGGGGAATAACCTCTTTCAGTTTTGATTCCTTCTTGTGTATTTTGCAGCTTTATGCTTGAAATTGCTTTCAAAATTGTAATTATTTTTTTTATTTATTTATTTATTTATTTATTTACTTAAGACTAAACAGCACATTTGTACAATAAGAAATATATTTTTTTGTAGTACTTTAAAGATATATAAATCAAAAAATAGAAATGCTCAATATTAAAGTTAAATTTAAAATACTTATAAATAATTTATAATGGTTTTTTAATTAAACAATGATAAATAACTGTTTAATGCAATAAATAATTAGATAGCTGATCTGAGAGAAGAGAGGACGAAATTTATTATTATGAGAAATGATTTAATACTGAGCTCTTGAAATTGCTCATTGCTCCCATTCTTTTTAAATCTGTAGGTATATTGTTTGTTCTAAATTTTGAATAACGTTAATGAAAAATAACCTGAGCAGTTTAGGAAGTTATATTCTGGAAGTTAAGGAGTTTGAGAATTTAACAGTTTGTGCAAATATATAAAATTTCAGACATCTGTATCATTCAATAAAAGAACAATCAAGAAATTTACTTATGTATGATCAAATTTTCGTAAACCAAATACATATCGAGCACAGAGATTAAACGCGACTTGTAATTTGTGAAGTGAGTGAGAGTCTGGCTTGCTATAGATAAGTTTAGCATATGTTATGATGGGGACAATTAATTGCGGTGTAATTTTGTTCATTATTTAGAGGTTTTCGATAATCTACCTTTAGAGTACTTCATGTAAAAATTTGGTCGTTCACTATATCGAGGTGTTCACAACATAGGGTGTTCCCTATACCCAGACACTACTGTATTCTAATTAGGGTGGTTCATGATAAACAAATTGGTGTAGTTTGTGATTTCAAAATTATTAATATAATTTTTCCAAAATAAAACATGTATTACATTTTTTAAAATCATGATGCACCTTTATACAAGGTGGCGCAAAATAAGTCATCCGGCCTTCAGAATGTCGGTTATGGCTCGTGCAGTGTGTGCTGTTGCTCCGTCCTGTTGGAACCACATGTCCACCAGTCCTAATTCGTCCAGTTCGGGCAGAAAAAACTCGGTCAACATTGCCCTATAGCGCGCACCGTCCACTGTTGTCGTTTGACCCGCGGCGTTCGGCCCGATGACTCCTCCAGCGTGAACAGCGCACCACGCAGTCACTTTGAGCGGGTGTAATGGTTTCTCGTGCATCACTCGCGGATTTTCGGTTCCCCAGAAGCGATAATTTTGCTTGTTCACGTACCCGCTGAGGTGAAAATGAGCCTCATCGCTCATTATGATTTTTGCCAACACCACAGACGAATTGTTACGCAAAAAAATAGACACAGTTCTTGGGGAGTGTATCGCTCCATGGCTTATTCACTTGTATTCTGTATCTGTCTAGTCCACAAATGTCAAAACAGATTTGACATTGGCGGCCATTTGCAAAAATGAGAGCATCTTCCAATAGGGTGATTTCTGTTGCGCCACCCTGTATGATTGTTATGTTTCTGAATGTGGTACATTGATAATAGTCGGTAGGATTGACTATTTATTTTTATTTATTTTTACTGTTAAATGTTCATCTGGCTTGAAATGAAAAGGTCATATAGTGAGAGTAAAATGATTTAAACTAGTAAAATAATTATCTTTGGCTATGCCGACGCTCATTAGCCGTCTCAGTGACACCAAAAAATGTGCTTCTTTTAGCACATAAGTGCTACATATCTCTATTATAAGTGGACGTTATTCTTCTCGGATCACGTCCCTTTTTGGTTAGTAGTTTTGTGTTCCTATCAAATTTGTAATTTTTTTTTTCGTATGGAAAAGGGTTGTTGTATGGGTGGGGTAGTAGTTTTGGTCCGATCGTGTCCATCTTTTAGTCTTCGCTTGGAGAATAGGAGCTCGCATACCAAATTTCAGCTCGATAGCTCTTAAACTACGGCTGTAATCGCAGGGACAGATAGACACAGACAGAGTGACGGACGGACATGGCTAAATCGACTCAGAATCCGACGCTGATCATGTTAAAACTATTTTATTATTAATAATAATAATATCAAATAAAGTTCAATGTTCTTGAACTCGATTTATCTATATATATAAAAATGAATTCTTCTTTCTATCTTTCTTTCTTTGTACCAAATGGGCGTCTAAACCATTCATCCGATTGTGATGAAATTTTGGGGAGTTGCTGTGCTTACGCCAACTTAGGTTTAGGGCAAAGAAAATTTTGCCACGCCCACCTATTTCGCCCACAATTTGTAAAACTAAGTAAAAATATTCGATTATTTCGCTAATATTGCTCCTAAAAATCTGAAAATTGGTATCTGAGTTTGTATAGACACTGTCGATAACTTCCATGCCCACTTATTACGCCCTCAATTTATTTAATTAAGTAAAACTATACGATGACATTGCTAATATTGCTCCTAAAAATTTGGGATTTTGTTTCTGAGTTTGTATGCCGATAATTTCACAGCCGTAACTCAGAATCACTACAACGGTGAGTACCGGGAAGATCCGATAACTAACGGGAGTAGCGCGAAATTCCGTTACTTACGGAAGTACCGGGAAGTTCTGCTATCATTTTTTTTAAGTGGCATTGCAACGCATGCCGGGCATTCGCTAGTCTATATATATAAAAATAAAAATTTTCTTTCTATCTTTCTTTCTTTGTACCAAATGGGCGTCTAAACCATTCATCCGATTGTGATGAAATTTTGGGGAGTTGCTGTGCTCACTCCAACTCCACGCCCATCTATTACTCCCACAATTTGTGAAACTAAGTTAAAATATAATAATATAATATTGCTCCTAAAAATCTGAAAATTGGTGTCTGAGTTTGTATAGACACTGTCGATAACTTCTTCAAAAATGGGCGAGGTTGGATCAATTTAACGCCCACTTTGAAAAAAAAATAGATAACGTGGCTAATATTGCTCATAAAAATCTGTAATTTGGTAACTGAGTCTGTTTGGGCACTGTCGATAACTTTCCCAAAAATGGGCGGGGTCAAATCAATTTAATGCCCACTTTCAAAAAAAGGCTGGAACATTTTTACGCCTAACACCATTTGCTCAGAAACTTGATGTGCTATATAGAAAACATGTAACGAGATGCACCGGGAAGAATAACAGGAAATACAAAATTTGCAACGCCCACTTATTACGCCCTCAATTTATTTAATTAAGTGAAAATATACAATGATATCGCTAATATTGCTTCTGAGTTTGTATGCCGATAATTTCACAGCTGTAACTCAGAATCGCTACAACGGTGAGTAACGAGAAGTTCCGCTAACTTACGGGAGTACCGGGAAGTTCCGTTTCTAACGGGAGTACCGAGAAGTTCTGCTAACTTTTTTTTTTAAGCGGCATTGCAACGCATGCCGGGCTTTCACTAGTGTCGAAAAAATTTCCATTTTTATTAATAATATAAACATATTAATTGTATTTAAATGTAAGATGAGAGGATGAAACAGTGCACGGAGGGGGTAAATACGCAATGCATAGGCTAGGTGTTCCACTAAACTCAATTGAAAAATAAATTGATATATATAAAAATGAATTTTTCTACCTTTCTATCTTTCTTTCTTTGTACCATATGCGCGTCTAAACCATTCTTTCGATTGCAATCAAATTTTGGAGAGTTGTTGTGCTTACGCCAAGCAAGGTTTTGGACAAACAAAAATTTGCCTCGTCCACCTACGCCCACAATTTGTAAAACTAAGTAAAAATATTCGATTATTTCGCTAACATTGCTCCTAAAAGTCTGAAATTTGGTATCTGACTTTGTATAGGTACTGTCACAAACTTCCCCAAAAATGGGCGAGGTTGGATCAATTTAACGCCCACTTTGAAAAAAAAAACGGAAAATATGCGATAACGTGGCTCCTAAAAATCGGAGTTATCTGAGTTTGTATTGGCACTGGCGATAACTTCCCCAAAAATGGGCGAGGTTGGATCAATTTAACGTGGATCGTTTTTACGCCTACCACCATTGCTCAGAAACTTGATGTGCTATATAGAAAACATGTAACGGGATGCACCGGGAAGAATAACAGGATATACAAAATTTGCCACGACCACTTATTACACCCTCAATTTGTTCAATTAAGTGAAAGTATACGATGACATTGCTAATATTGCTTCTAAAAATTTGGGATTTTGTTTCTGATTTTGTATGCTGATAATTTCACAGCCGTAACTCAGAATTGCTACAACGGTGAGTACCGAAAAGTTTCGCTACCGGGAATACCGGGAAGTTCCGTTACTAACGGAAGTATCGGAAAGTTCTGCTACCATTTTTTTAAGTGGAATTGCAACGCATGCCGGGCATCCGCTAGTACTGTTATGAAATATATAAAACTATGTAAAATTTTGGCAAGTCTTACTAATGTACAACACTGCACATTTATATATACAATGCACATACAAATTAAAATAAAAACATAAGAGCATTTGTAGTTACTTTTTCTTGGCGCTGAATGCATAGACTGGGTCTGTGAATTTTCGTTTTTTTGTTGATTTGTGGTGGCAGGGCGTAGCGCTGGTGATTCGTTGTTGATCCACAGCCAATGTGTTGGAGTTGAAATTAGAAGAAGCCTTATTTTCCGGAGTGTTTTCCAAATTTTCCGAACTACCTATGGCAGAACCGACCATTTTTTTAAGACCGTTAAAAATTTCTGCAAAAAACGAAAAAGTAAAGATGTTTCAGTTAAATTAAAACGTGTCAAATTCATTACAATTACGAGTTAGCGAACCACTGCGTCTTTTCTTTTTCTTTTTTTGTATGACTTCTTGGCTGACAGCATTGTCGAAAGACTTTGTCAGCGGCGGCGACTGCATCTTGGATAAAACCGGAACAGTTATGTTTTCGTTGACTTGTAGCTTATCCGCAATGTTTTCGGGAATGCTGCCTATTGTGTTAGCGTTTTCTATTAATAGTCGCACCATTTTTACGTGGTTCGTGAAGCGATGGCTGGCGATGTTTGTGAACGGCATAAGGCCTGGAGTAAAAATAATTGCTAGATTCTCGCTAGACATTTTGTTTACGGGTGCATTTAGCGATACGGTTAATAGAAACTGCATGAAAAAGGACAATGTGTTGATTGTAAGCGGTGGCAGAAGCAGGCATGTAAGTAGAATTGCCTCCACGTGGCGCTCACCAATTAATAAGCTTCGTAGAAGAGTTTCTTGCATGGAGAGTGGTATCAGTGGCTCGGGTAGCTCACGGAAGAACGATTTCACGACATTAGCAACATCAATGACGTGATGTGATTTGCCAAGTGGAAGACCAGCTTCAAGGCTGATCTGAAAAAAAAATTTTAGAAATATATACATTAGTTTCTCAGAATAAAAAAAAAAAATAACAACGGAATCGCTGTTCCTACCGATAAATGAACTTTATTTACTTTATTTAAAAATCTCTGTGGAACGGTACTTTGCTTAACAGTACAATATAAAAGGAGCTGCATTCTAACTAATGTCGTTAATATCGGTTTTTTTTTTAGTTTATAAAACCATAATTAATAATAAAATATATCACTATAAATGTTATTTTGCCATCATCTTGTATTATTTCTTATATAGCGAATATGAAAGAACTTATAGGCGAATACCAGCTGTATACAAACTTCTGACTCTACACATTTTATTAGTTTTTTAAATTTAATTCTTGTTTTCTTACTCGAATTTCCTTTTGCCTAATTGATGAGCCAGCTTTGCGAAAAATTCCTTCCGTTTGAACTTGCTCCAGAATACGGATACAGGCATCTGCTACAAATTTCGGAATCTGAACAAGGCTGCCGTTGGCGAGGAACACGTCCGCAAGTTCCAGCAGATGCAAATGTGTGCGAAAAATGTTCTTGCGACATTTTTTTTCCTGCAATTTAAATTTGAGAAAAAAATAAAATATATATACTAGCGAATGCCCGGCATGCGTTGCAATGCCACTTATTAATTTTTTTTAGCAGATCTTCCTTGAACTCTCCGTTAGGGGAACTTCCCGGTACTCTCCGTTAGGGGAACTTCCCGGTACTAACCGTTGTAGCGATTCTGAGTTAAGGCGCTGAAATTATCGGTATACAAACTCAGAAACAAAATCTCAAATTTTTAGGAGCGATATTAGCAATGTCATCGTATATTTTCACTTAATTAAATAAATTGAGGGCGTAATAAGTGGGCGTGGCAAATTTTGTATTTCCTGTTATTCTTCCCGGTGCATCCGGTCACTTGTTTTCTATATAACACATCAAGTTTCTGAGCAATGGTGTTAGGCGTAAAAATGATCCACCCTTTTTTTGAGAGTGGGCGTTAAATTGATCCGATCACGCTCATTTTTGGGAAAGTTATCGACAGTGCCAATACGAACTCAGATACCAAATTTTTGGAGCCATATTAGCGATTTTGCAATTTCCCGAAGACTTTTTCCTTCTTTTTGAAGATTTATGGCAATCTTCTTTTCTTCAGCAGTACAATGCTTTTTTCGACCCATCTAACGATTTTTTTTAACTCTAATGTAACTAAATATGCAAGTAGTCAATAAAAACCAACAAACCTTTGATCAAATCCTGATATAATCTTTTAAAATTTATAAATAACACCAGTGTACTTATTTTTTTGACCAGACCAAAAATGCCCATCTATCATAAATTTATGCTTAGAATTGTCTAAAGGGGGTTCCCCACTTTCATTTTTAATTTAAATATTTTGCTACACTGTAACGTTTCGAAAAATAAATAATTGGCAGCACTGCTTTGAAAAACAATCTAGCTATTTCATAACAAATTATCACGATACCTATGTACTTATTATTTTGACCAGTAGTGTATATAAATTAATTCTTCTTTCTTTCTATCTTTCTTTCTTTCTTTGTACCAAATAGGCGCCTAAACCATTCATCCGATTGTGATGAAAATTTGGGAAGTTGCAATGCTCACGCCAACTTAGGTTTTGCCACGCCCACCTATTACGCCCACAATTTGTATAAATTAGTTAAAATATTCGATTATTTCGATAATATTGCTTCTAAACATCTGAAAATTGGTATCTGAGTTTGTATAGACACTGTCTTCCAAACTCAGAAAAATGGACTCCGAGGCGAGGTTGGATCAATTTAACGTTCACTTTGAAAAAATATGCGATAACGTGGCTAACATTGCTCCTAAAAATCTGAAATTTGGTATCTGAGTTTGTATAGACACTGTCGATAACTTCCTCAAAAAATGGGCGTGGTTGGATCAATTTAACGCCCACTTTCAAAAAAAGAGTGGATCATTTTTACGCCTAACACCATTGCTCAGAAACTTGATGTGCTAAATAGAAAACATGTAACGGGATGCACCGGGAAGAATAACAGGATATACAAAATTTGCCACTCCCACTTATTACGCCCTCAATTTATTTAATTAAGTGAAAATATACTATGACATTGCTAATATTACTCCTAAAACTTTTGGATTTTGTTTCTGAGTACCGGGAAGTTCTGCTAACGGGGAGATCTGCTAAAAATAATTTTGCATTGCAACGCATACCGGGCATTCGCTTGTTTATTATATTTTTAAATCAGGAAGCTCCCTAATTTTATTGTTATATTTAACAATGTCGGTAGAACATTTACATTAGTCGTTAGAACCGATTATTTAATCATGCTGCAGTTTAATGGTATTTTATGTTTAATTATTTAAAAAGAAACATTTAAATAACTGAAGATTACATTGGTTGGTACCTTTGCACCAATAGAACCTATTTATATAAAAAAGTTATAAAGAACACACATAAATTTTTATAGATCCCAATGGAATTTATTTTTGAAGAGCACATGGGTTTTATTTTTATATAGTACCAATATAACTGATTTGCATTTATAAGTTTTGGAAAACGTTCAAAGACGTTCAAACATCAGCATTTAACCCATTTAGCTGAAAAGTGAATATGGCTATCGAAAGGTAATTAGTTCAAATGTTTATGTTCTGGTAGTGTTTTTAATTTAAAATATTAAAAACATTATATTTAAACGCATTAATTCTATGGAAAAATCGATTGTACTGCGCAAATTTGAACTAATAAAAAATATGTTTGTATAATAAGAACTATTTTGTGTACGTTGTATAGAAATAATTACATTTTGAAATATATCGCCATATGAGGGACTTACGCTCTGTCTTTCAGAGATTTCAATAAAACGTTATAAGGCAAAATATTTCAGCAACCAAACCATCAACCGGAAAAGTAAAAAGGTTACTCGAAAAGTAATTCCAGTAGTTGCATTTTTCATTTTAAAATACTAAATAAATGAAATTAAAGACATTTTCAGTGCAGAAATGTTGTCTTTATTATTATTAATACAACTCTAAGTCAACTTAAAACTAGTAAGAGAATTATCTTCGGTTATACTAAAGCTCATATACCCTTCGCCATTTCAGTGACAGAAAAAAATGTGCTAGTAGTTTTGTGTTCCTACCAAAGTATTAAATACAAAATTTGAACTGGTTTTTTACGCTGTAGCTATTTTTAATCATATTTTCCGCATGGAAAGGGGTGGTTTTTATGGGAGGTGGGCGTGGTTCTTATCCGATCACGCCCATTTTTTGTGAGCAGTTTTGTGTTACTACTAAAGTGCTTAATATCGAATTTAAACTGGATATCTGCACTGGATCTATTTTAATAAATTTTTTTTTTATATGAAAAGGGGTGGTTTATATGGGAGGTGGAAGTAGTTTTGGTCCGATCTTGTCCATCTTCGAACTTAGCCTCCGCTTGGAGCTCGCATACCAAGTTTAAGCTCGATAGCTCTTAAACTACGGCTGTAATCGCTGGGACAGACAGACGGACGGGCATGGCTAAATCGACTCAGAATCCGACGCTGTTCGTTTATATATATACTTTGTCAGACCTACCACGCCCCTTCTGGGCGTTACAAACGGAAAAACAAACTCAATATACCATTCGGTACGTGCACTTGCACGTGGCGAAGAGTATAATTAATATCTGAATTCCAATGGAAATTATATTTTACTGAGCAAATTCTGTTATACTTAAAGTTTTTTTTGTGATGAAAATTTACAGTTATTTTACTTTTAATTTCATTGGACTTGCACCACTATGACTTTTAACAAAATTATTATTTCGCTTGCAGTTAAAATGGCAGTTGTCATTTAGGAGGCTTAAGATTACCCCACATACTTTATATTAATTTGCATGAAAAAAGTACTCATGTAGATTGCATACATGCAATAATCTCCAATAATAAAAACTAATATGAACCACCCTAATCGTTTCTAAAATTTAATCAATTGTTCCCAAGCATAACAGAAATATTGTAGTTTTAACCCAATCTCTAATGGTCCTCAAGATAAAATAAATCGGTATTTTCTGTAATAGTAGTCGTAGTCATGGGCGGATTAACTCCAAAATCTAATTAGTTCGTCTATGCCATAAGAGCAATTAGTTAACAAAATGTTTCTCTCGCTATTGTGTTAATAACAAATTATGAGAGAAAGACAGTCATGGCTAGATCGACTCAGATTTGGATTCTGATCAAGAATATATATTTATGTCTATTTCTGCGTTACAAATATTTCACCAAAAGCATACACCACTTTGTGGTGCATACAAATCTGTATACAAATTTTTTTTTAATATTGAACAACCCTAATTTGATTATATATAACGATGTGATGCATTTTTAAGTCGGTAGGACCGACTATAATTTATTCTCTTTTTTTTGGGAATCTTAATACTTTAAGGTGGTGGCTAAGGCGGCAAAGGAAATCCAGACATTTTTAAAATTGACCTACCTCTACAACTTTGGCTTTCTTCTCCTTTTGATATTTTATTCCGAGTTCTTTTAGTTCGTTTATAACTACTGCGGAAAATTTCTGTCTGTTTCCGATTTCGTGGATTTGCATAATGTTACGTGCACATATATTACATCCAATAAATATCTTTGTCAATTACGCGATTCAGTACTATCAACAAAAATTAGTATTTCATTTTGCGCGTATAAAGATCAAACGTCTATTTCGAGTCTCGATCGATTATCGATTGTTTCAAAAGGGATGCCAACTATGTTAAAACACCGTCTTTGATGTTTGATATACCAACTCTTTTCAAGCTTTGTTATGGCACGTTTCCCAAGGTAAAAGAGATACTTTGAATATTTTTACAGCTCTATTCAAAATCGAATTTTTATTAAAATACAGAATTTGTACTTAAACGATCTTTCAAGATAAACCGTCTACGTAAAGTTTGCTCCGTTGACTCTGATTTAAAGTTTTTTTTACTAGCCTTGTAGTATTGAGAGCTGAATTTTTGATTGTAAAAAAAAATTGTTTTTTTTTAATTGTATTTACACGCTGAGTTTTAGTCGCATCTGAATTATTGATGTGTTAAATGAAATGTGATATCTTGAAAAGTTTTTGAGTAATAAGCAATTGTTGCTTTGAAATTTTGGCTTTCAAAGGTTCAAAATGCGTCATATTACCAGATTTTAATAGAGTAGAGGTAAGAATATAGAGATGGCAGAGTTTTCGTTTTTGACTTGCTTGTGTGTCATAACTTTGTTGAGATTCTTCAAACGCAGAATACTTTTTTCTCCACAAAAATTATTATTAAAAATAAAGCATCTCAATTTATGTTATTAAAGGTAAAGATAAAAACAAAAGAAACATTAAAATATGCAAAAAATATTAAAGAAATCGAAAACAAATTTTGCAACCAGGAGTGTTTTTTGTTTGCACTATTTTTTATCGGTTTTATTTGTCGTCTGTTAATAAATTTAAGTCGCAAGTGAATTTTATAAGGATATACAACAAAATAAATACTTAAACGATTTTATAACGTAATTTATATATATTTTATGCATTTTCGATGTTTTAAAATATATTTTTGACTTTTTTTGAGTTTATAAACAAAAACTTTTACACTATTATATCTAATTGATAGTTTGTAACTATTTGTGAACAGGTGAACTAATGCACCGGGAGTGAACAACTGCCACGCCCACTTTGCATATAAAGTTATGTATAAAAGACATTAACTGAAATAAAATTTTGTGTACTTTAATGTCGTATATGAGCAAGCAAAAACTATATAAAGACACGAGGCTCTCACACTTAAAAATTGTACGAAAACTCAACAATAATTTTCAGAAGTAAAAAAAATATTCTAAAAAATATTCTCAAAATTAGTGTTGGAATGCCGAATGAGAAAAAATTTTTTTTTGGTTTGCCGAATGAGAATAAAACTGTGTTGAGTTCGCCGACGGACAGTAAATTACTTCCTTACGCTCACTAAATTGAAAAACAACATGAAATTTCGTATGTGAGCTACTATTCTCCAAGCGGAGGCTAAGTTCTAAGATGGGAAAGATCAAAAATTCTACACCCTCCCATACAAACCACCCCTTTCAATACGAAAAAAAATTATTAAAATAGTTCCAAGGCAGATATCCAGTTCAAATTCTATAATTAACACTTTAGTAGTAACACAAAACTGCTCACAAAAAATGGGCGTGATCGGATAAGAATCACGCGCACCTCCCATATACCTTTCCATGCGGAAGAATGTGATTAAAAATAGCTACGGCGTAAATAACCAGTTCAAATTCAGTATTTAACACTTTGGCCAAAAAGGGGCTTGATCCGATAAGAACAACGTCCACTTATAATAGAAATATTTAGCACTTATGTGCTAAAAGAAGCACATTTTTTGGTTTCACTGAAATGGCGAAGGGTATATGAGCTTCGGCATAGCCGAAGATAATTCTCTTACTAGTTTAAATTCATATTCAAATCATCAATAATCGCAAGTAGATATATATCATGTTGTATTATTATTTAATCTTATATAATCGCCACAAGGTCTCCACACATTTGGTTCTTTCATGGGAAGAAGTGAAGATATTCTTAAAGATGAAAGTATTCCGACCTCAATTTTTACAAGATTTGGTTTGGTGTTGTTTCAATACAATGAACTGTGTTATGTTTAACCGGTTGCGTGAAATCAAACAGAGAGGAACATTTTTAAATTAAGTTTATTTTGTTTTGCTATTTTGAATTATTTAATTTTATTAAATTAGATTTTTCACATTTGATGGAATTTATTGATCAATATAAGATCTACTATTATACCAAATTTATTAAAGTATAAACAATCAATTCTGTAGGTAAAATGTTTGAAGTACTAGAAAGAATTTCTAAATTTCTATATAACATGCATGGTTTAATATTACCTAAGTAAGTCACAATCAATTAATTTTATCAATTCTGGCTTCATTACTCAGAGAATTTCTTCAAATTAATGCGGTTTTCAACGAAGGACTCTGGATTACTTTAAAAAAATTTAAAATCGAATCTTCTGGAAGGTTTGGACACATTATAAGAATTTATTTAGGTTAAAATATCAGTTGCATTATTATCAATTCAATATCAAAAGTAATTGGAATATATCAAAAGTAATTGGAATATTCTTATTTTAGTTATTCTTATTAATAGGTGTTTTTTTTAGTGGAAAGTTTGCAAAGACAAAAAGGATATAATAAATAAATAAATAAATAAATAAATAAATAAATAAATAAATAAATAAATAAATAAATAAATAAATAAATAAATAAATAAATAAATAAATAAATAAATAAATAAATAAATA
>OX421843.1:23426125-23438625 GCA_949127995.1 Suillia variegata
TAAACTAAACTCATGAGTGTTGATTGAAATATATGTTAACTTTATAATATTTTAATATGTATTTAAAAAATAAATAATATCCCTCGTTTGCAATATTTTTGATTTAGTTCTAGATAACGGTCTTTATGTCTACAGCTTACAAAATAAATTGGTTATTGTGCTATGCCCTCTGTTTGTCCTTGATAATGGGATTTTCATTTGAAACTTGCTTTTGACATGGTCAATAAAAATATTTCGTCTTACATGAGTGAGTGAGTAGACATTCTCTTAAAGGCGCAGTTATAAAGGTCAAACATGGGCTGTCATACTGCCACTACAATAAATATAATAAAAAAAATGGTGCAGGACGACAGTGAAAGAGGGTGGTATACCATCGGCATTGTACGATATGGCTTTCAAGCAATAACACAACATTTTCAAACAGGCAAATGTTTGTTATGAACCTTTTTATCCAAAAAAGTTAACTGGTTAAAATCTGTAAAGAAAAAATGAATACCAAAGTAATTTTTTATTTGTTTCTCTCATAAAGAATATGGCACGTGTATGAAATGTTGTCGGCTAACTCAAATATTGCATACACACAAAAACAACTCCAGCTTTACACTAGAATTTATTAATTTCCATAGTTCAAGTTAATCAATCGGTCAATAAATGTATGTCTTGTCTTAAAAATAACGAAACTAAATTCTTAATCTTCAATTTATTTAATTTCGTATTATCAAAATTATGTCAAAACTGAATAATAATTCCCAAATCAAATGTCGCTATATCAAAATTTAAAAAAGGATACAAAAACAAAATACACTGGATTTAATGGGTTATCTGAAGAAAAATGATGCATGGAATTATTTGTTATTTATATATTATATTTATTTTAAATTTTTTTTGTTATTGGTCGGAAAATTAAAGCTGAGCAACAAAAAACTTGTATTATATAAAAATACGAAGAATCTACAAAAAAATTTTAACAAATATTTTAGTGAATTCGTATACATATCTGACGCTTTTGAATAACTTGCTTTTTCAGAGTTGCATATTTGTTTTGCACCACTCAGTGGTGTATATTGTATTTGGGTCAATGTTTATGAAAAAGAGAAATGTTCAAGATATATACATACAAGTATGAAATCTACTTGTTTAATTTTATAAAATCTAATTTTTATACCGAAATGTATATTGAGTTTGTTCCTTCGTTTGTAACGCCCAGAAGAGGGCGTGGTAGGTATAACAAAGTATATATATCAGTGATCACGTTTGAGGAGGCTAAGTTCTAGGATGGGCAAGATCAGACTAAAACTACCACCCTCTCCCATACCAACCATATGAAAAAAAAAAACAATTAATTGGAAAAGTTCTTTTGCAAATAATTAATTCTTATTCAATATTTAACGTTTTAATGAAAACACAAACTACTTACAAAAAAAGGACGTGATCCTATAAGAACAACGTCCACTAATAATAGAGATATGCAGTACTTATGTGCTAAAAGAAGCACATTTCTTGGTATCATTGAAATGGCGGAGGGTATATGTGCTTTGGCTTAGACGAAGGTAATTATCTTACTAGTTATCTTTGATTTTGACTTTAATATAATTTCGGAAATTTGTAAATAAAACTTGGTGTTGTTTTTTTTTTTGCTATTATTAAAAAAAATATTAGATATCGTTTGCTAAATCAAAAGAAGACGCGAACAAATATGTGAACAAAATTTAACCGCTTCCGAAAGGGCTCTTCCTCCGACAGGCACATCAAGCGCCACATCCAGCGGGTTATCGAACGGTGCAAAAATATGGTAGCAAAGCCGCCGTTTACTGAAAACAGTGTCGAGAACTGGTTTTGCCTAATCGACTTTTAATTTCACGCATTGGGCATCGTGCATGATGACCGCAAACTTGACACTGTTTGCTCACAACTTTCACTCGCTCGTAAACCGGAGTTACACCCTATTATTGTCATTAAAGGTTAGAACATATTTAGAGTATATTTATATCGGTAAACTCATCGCCCATTTTGCTGACACGCCTCCGACAAGTGGCATATCATTTGTTTACAAAAAACTGAGTCAACTCTCTAATGAAATGAAGCAATCTGCAAATGGTTTTCTTAGTGAGCAGATAATCATTGATTTGTGGACATTTTAACTTTCACCGTCCGTGCAAGCTAATATTGATTGCAGACATCGTCATGGATTGAACTTCGTCAGTTGAGATCAGTTCCAAAATGCATCTTCGAATTCAACCCCACAAATGGAGACTGCATCTTCTAATAATAACACTCAGTCTGCAGACATTACCAACCTCGTCTTTGTGTTTTCTCAAATATTACCACGTCAAAAGTAGGCCCGTCCATTCCATTTTTCCTCTTCGTCACGTTCAATCCCATCTCTCGCATCAACACAACGTCGTCTCGAAACTTCTGTTGAAGAATTCGATGATTGCTGGTATAATCACACTTTTGGTAGCAAGGCATTAAGTTTTCGTCCACCTTGCACATTCCGACGAAGACCTTTTCTTGAAAGTACATCAAACTAAAAAATACTCGACATGGCGAGCCACGGCAAAGATCACCCTTGAATCTTAGCTATTGACAGACTTTGTGTACATAAAAAAAACAAGTTTTTTATTAGCTACATTTTCCGAAATACTTTGATTTTCTACAATACCATGATTAAATGGTCGATATAAAACGATCACCTTTTATCGATTAACGCATTGTAACGAATTTATACCAAATCTCGCTCCTGCAATTTCAGGACCCATTACATTCATATGTTTTCCAACTGCTCAGGGAAATTAGGGTTGGGTTGCTGTTATGCGAGGAATTAAAATTTTTGAAAGTAATAAAAAAATTATGAAATAATGGTGTAAATGTAAAACTCAAAATTTAAATTTAAAGTAAAGAAAACAATAGTAATAAGTAAAAACAAACTTACAGGTTGAATCAATAGCAGGCACCCGATGATGCGATGACCTAAAACCTCATAAAATTCAATAAGCAAACAAACTAGACATTTAAAATGTTTTGAAATTTTCACAAAATTATGAGTTATTTACTTATTACATACTTCTTTCTTCTTTGAAACTGCTAATAAAAATTAAATATAAAAAAATTAAAAAAGGGGTATTTAATTTAACAAGTGAAAATGAAAAAGTGATATGTTATGTAAACAGATGTTTGTAGGAAATCAAGTAATTAAATAAAATTTTAAACATAATTCAAATTAAAATAAACGAAATGTAAAATTAAACAATAATAACGCGATTATGTTATTGATAATGAAATATAAAAAAAAAATCAAATTGAAGTGACGATTGTATTTATTTGATACAACACAAGAAATTATGCGTCAAAAAGAACAAAATTCGCCGCTGTAATGTAGAATTGTTTACAATGGCTTCTCCGGCGGTATTACAATTGCGAAAATGTATTCCATCCACTGCAAGCTAGGCAGGAATATGCAACTTTCCGTTGATAGATGTTTTTCCAAATTTTATTTGCAGGTTTTGTTTAATGTTGTTTTATATTTTATATGTTCGCCAAATATATATTTTTAAATTTTAGTACTGCCAATTTTTTTTTTATATGTATAATTTTTTTTAAATTTTAACGCCAACCTAATTTATTAAAAATAATAATTTTACATTATTGTTTAAATTTTTTCACCCGAATGAAAATTTTTGTTTCAAAATTTGAAAAGATTTTCTCTTTGTTCCAAAATAACATATTTTTAGTATAAATATTTCAATAACAACAAAATAGTTCAACAACTATTTTCAAAGTAAAAGTCTTATAAATATTTTATTTCAGAAACCATATGATTTCAAAACCCCTTTTTGCAATGAGGAGTCATGAACCGTCCCCTCAACTTATTGATCGAAAAGCACCATTTACTGATATCATCATGGTTTATCCAAAAATTACACATCTCTCACCTTTTGGTGTTTCAACAAACTCGCAAGTAATTCATTTTATAGAGATGAATGATCCTCCCTGCTCTGCTTTGGCAAGAGACAAGCTTTAGCTGCAAGAATGGAGTTCAAATTACTTTTGCGCACCGGTATTTGTCGACTATCAAAATAAAATTGGTCAAGTCTACTACATATGGTGCAGAAACTCGACGGTTCGTGGCGCCCTTGTGGTGACTACAGGACGCTAAATGCTATAACGATTCCGGATTCATACTTTCATGATTTTGTAAATATTCTGCAGCGAAAATGTATTTTTACTAAAAGTGATTTTCAGAAAGTTTAGCACCATTTATAAAGCATGCAGTAGAAACTCAAATTCCTCTTCTAACAAACAAAAAACATTAAAACTCTTCGACAAAAAAAGCTTTTTACAAATGTCGGCAGTTTCTAGCAAATGCAGTTCAGCTTTCACATCTACGACATGAGGCTGAGTTGAGTCAGATGCATCAAACATAGCTGCAGGTGCCGCATTTAATCAATTATCTACCAGCATTTCAGAGCTGCTTTGTAATTTTTCTAAAAAGTTAATTGATGATAAGTTAAATCAATGCAGACGAAGACTTATATGCAAAACTAAGTGAAGCACAATAATCTGACAATGAGTTACTTCTCTCAGGTAAAAGTAATCAATTATTACAACTTACATTGTTTCCTTTTTCTGATAAATCAAAATCGATTTACTGCGATATTTCATGTAGCAACAGCCTTCTTAAGAGAGATCTTTGCTATTTTGAACGTGGCGTATGGATTAATTGAGAGGAGTTGACGTGGGAGAAGTATAGGTGTCTGTAGTGAAAGTCAGGCTGAATTGAGGGCCGTATTAAACCCTATCAGCTCCTCAAAATTAATCAACGAGTGTAAAGCAAAACTTAACTGGATTCTTGGGAACTGCGGAATTGTAGGAGAAGAACTGATAAAATGGCCAATGAAGGTTCTGCAATTTCACCATTGGGTCCCGAGCCAATTATTGATATAAGTTCATCGGAAGTTATGCGTTGGATTAGCGACTACATGGAATCGATTCATGGTAGAAGATGGTCCGACCTCGTGCAAAATATCTAAACTATTCGCCCATTTATGTCAAAAAAGCTTCGTAAATTATTTTTCGAAGTAACATTTAACCTTTCTCATCATGGCCTTCGCGCTTCAGCTCGACTTATGTTTTAACGCTTTATTCGGTAAAATATATGACAGGATTAAATGAAGATGGCACAGATGTGCATTCGTTGTCAAAAAAGCTAAAGTCTAGCGGCATGTAACCAGAATTACACCATTACTCAACTCCCGAAAAACGGTTTCTTATATCAACATTGGTATCGTAGAACGAACATGACAAATTATCATCCCCAATCAATTGGAATCACTGAGCGATTCCACCGTACATTTAAATCTGCAATAAACAAGTGATTCAGTTAATTGGGTTAAAACCATTTCTCTCATACTTCTTGGTCTTCGTTCGACAATAAAGATAGACTTTGGTATTATACCTGCGGAGTTAATTAATGGTAGCACACTGCGCCTTCCATCAGGAAATTCAGCAAACATTTTAAGAGATCGTTTAAAACCAGCCTATTTAGAAGTTATATAAAATAATGCTCAACAGCCACAACCTTTTCACGATTCTTTAAGCTTTTAAGACTTCTGGGTTTAAGGCATATGTTGCGGATTTTTCCTTACGAAATCTATTTGCTAAATTTTACAAAACCTAATTTTGATTCCGTCCGTCCGTTCGTCTGCCTGTTCGTCTGTCCCAGCAATTACAGCCGTAGTTATTTTTAGAGCTATCGAGCTGAAATTTAGTATGTGAGATACTATTCTCTAAGCAAAGAATAAGCACAGCTAGTTAATTAGTTAAAAGTTAATTTCATCCGTTAATTCAAATTAGTTCAATACAAAAAAAAATTAAGAAGGAGAACAAAAAAGGAGAAATAAAGAATTGATTTAAAGAAAATCGAATGATATACTGATATATATTGCTTTTCGGCTGAAAAAGTTCACAATTCCCTCCAGTGCTGCAGTGGAACGATTGTTTTCTAATTGCAAGGATATCTGAAGAGCAAGGAAGTCAAAACTTTGAAATGTAGCTTGTTATGAAAGGCAACCTGTATCTATTGCAAAATATGGAGTGCAAACCTTTATATGTTCTTATATACTTTTTCTTTTTATGAGAAATTTTGTTACAATTTTATATTTCTTTTTTTTACTATAGAAAATTAAACTTGTACGTTAAATTTTTAACGGCGTTAACTTTTGAACAAGTTAACGAAATTGAGTTAACGAAGTTAAGTTTTTGTTTAACTTTTCTCGGATTAACAACGTTAAATTCTTAACAAACGATGCCCACCAATGAGAATAAGCCAGATCGAACCAAAACTACTACCCCCTCCCATACAAACCACTATTTTTCTTCTGAAAAAATAAAAATAAATAAAATAGTTCAGGAGCAGATATCTAGTTCAAATTCAATATTTAGCACTTTAGTAACACAAAACATTAAAACTTGAGCTCAATAGCTATCAAACCACTTTTTTAGTATTTCTTTACATTACAAACAATGGGCCAAAACCTATATACACCAATAAGCGGTGCAAAAAACAAAATTTGGCAGATAATAATGAAAACCTAGTCAGTCTTCTCAGTGACACCAAAAAATGTGCTCTTTTAGCATTTTAGTGCTACATGTCTCTATTATAAGCGGGCGTTGTTCTTATTGGATCACACCCCTTTTTGTTTAGTAGTTTTATGTTACGACCAAAGTGTTAAATTCCGAATTTTATAATAATTATTTACACTGTAGCTATTTTTAAAAAATATTTTTCCATAAAAAATGGTAGTTTCTATGGGAGGTGGGCGTAATTCTTATTCGATCACGTCCATTTGAATCAGTTATTTTGTGTTACCAGTAAAACATCAAATATTGAAATTGAATGGATTATCATCATTTTTATATATACATTGTCATACCTACCACGCCCCTTTTGGGCGTTACAAATGGAAGAACAAACTTAATATACCCTTCTGTAAATGCACATTTACATGTGTTAACCTTGAAAGTAGGTTCATATCCTGTATTGTTTAACTAATGTTATGAGAGTTTTAGAATTAAAATATGCAAAAGTTTAGTAGTGAGATTAAATCCAATTGTTAAAAACTTTTAAGATTTCTTCAATAATGAACAAAAGAACGAACATATAGCTTTAAGATATAAAATTTGGAACCCTAGTTTAAACGTTTAGTAACATTTTTAATCTATAACAGAAAAAAACAATAATTCAATTTAGGATCCCGTTTTAATCCATTGGGAACCATTTTTAAGCACTCTCGTGTTAACCACAATTCCTTTCAAACCAATTCCATTTACTAGTAATAATTTAGACTCTAAATAGTTTTAGTCGACATTTAAATAATTTAATACTACAATAATAAAAATCAAATATTACAGTTTTAAAGACAACTGCATCCATTGTAGCTTTTACATTTCAATTTAATTCGTTCTGCACAGTTTTATACTTACTTTTCCAAGTCGTTAGGCACGATCCAGTTTTTCAGTATGGTTTTAGGTGTTAATGACTTCACTTTGAATTGCTTTTCCTTTCCTTTCAGAATAATTATAACAGCAACTTTAAGAAAGAATACAATTAAAAAAGACAGACTTATTTATTTTCTTATGTTTTTCTTTTTTCGCAGGGTATTTTTATTTTCGTCCATTCCTCGTTGCAGCATGACCTTTTCGTCAAACTTTTTTTTTATCTATGTGTATATATGAAAATTTGGGAAGTTGCTATGCTCACGCTAACTTAGGTTTAGGGAAAATAAAAATTTGCCACGACCACCTAATACGCCCACAATTTGTAAAATTAAGTTAAGATATTCGATTATTTCGCTAATATTGCTCCTAAAAATTTGAAATTTGGTATCTGAATTTGTATTGACACTGTCGATAACTTCTCCAAAAATGGGCGTGGTTTGATCAATTTAACGCACACTTTCAAAAAAAGGGTGGATCATTTTTACGCCTACCACTATTTGCTCAGAAACTTGATGTGCTAAATAGAAAACATGCACCGGGAAGAATAACAGGATATTCAAAATTGTCAACGCCCACTTATTACGCCCACAATTTGATTAATTACGTGATAATACACGATTACATTGCTAATATTGCTCCTAAAAATTTGGGATTTTGTTTCTGAGTTTGTATGCCGATAATTTCACAGCCGTAACTCAGAATCGCTACAATGGTGAGTGCCGGGAAGATCCGCTTACTAACGGGAGTAGCGTTACTTACGGAAGTACCGGGAAGATCTGCTAAAAAAAATGTTAAGTGGCATTGCAACGCATGCCGGGCATTCGCTAGTAGGTGATAAAAACAAATACAAAAATTAATATACCGAATTTAAAGAGATTTCAAGGACAATGAAATATTAATACTTATGCAGACGTTATTGTTTATTTCCCAATTTTTCATATATATTTATATATATATTTTTTTATATATGTATATATATACATATCTTGCCATATTTGCTATGTCTCTTAATGGCGGTTATAAGTGGTAGACCAAACTCAATAAAACCAAAAAAAAATATTGTACAATATTATACTAGGACCATTAAAAATTAGCATATATTAATATTAATTAAAAACCAATATAAAGCTTAATTTGTTGTACGTTGTCTTGTTTTGGATTCATATTACCACGTACATAGGTTCATGTCATTCGCATTTTCTGATTTCCAACGAATTCGAGAAAACACCAAAAAATCTCAACAACCTTACAACCTAACAGAAAAGTGGATATGGATATCGAAAGGTGAAAGTTCCTATTTTAAACATTTAATTTTAATAGACTTATTCAATAAAATGTTGTAAATATTATTTCTTATACAACTTAACTTTATTATGAGTATATCAAATTTTAATGTACTTATATAAACAAGCTGAACCTACCGTCTTCGCTGCGTCCATTAGATTTAGCACTTCTAGTCCATTCAGTTCATTCAATCCTTGTAGTCGAATTAGTATATTATATAGTTTTTTCAGTTCATCTAAATAATTCAGAGCATTCAGTCTTGTCAGTCCACCTAGTCCGTTATATAATCCATACAAATTATCAGTTCAATACAATTATTAAATTAAGTATTATTTTTATTGTAATCAATTTTATTATTTGTGAAATTATTATAATAAAGTAATCATTACTAGCCAACCATGCTCATATAAAATATTAAAAAATCAGATGTGGTCACACTTGTTTATTTTTTTTTCAATGGAAAGAAGTGCTTGTGCATAGATACAAAAATACATACAAACTAACATATTTTGTCTTCGTGACGAAACTTAAAAGGATGCTTATACTCTTTGCCTGAATGCATTCCCTCCGGGAATAAAAATGGCTTCCAATTTATGACATTTTCTTTTTATATAGAATGTCATTTTAAACAAATTTTATACTGTGCTTTATTTTTGTGCAATTTTTTTTATTTCTTGCATTTTTACATAGTACACGAAATTATAAGGACATTTTCATGACAACACGGACATTATATAAAGAAATTAAACCTAACCGTACACTAGACTATCCCGAAACTCAAATACCCTCCGCCATTTCAGTGTGCTTTGTAGCATATATATATATATATATATATATATATATATATATATATATATATATATATATATATATATATATATATATATATATATATATATATATATATATATATATATATATATATATATATATATATATATATATATATATATATATATATATATATATATATATATATATATATGTGATACCTGTCTCTATTATAAGTGAGCTATGTTCCTATTGATTCACGCTCAATTTTGGTTTGTAGTTTTGTGTTTCTACTAAGTGTAAAATATCGAATTTGAATAAATTTTTATGAAATTTTTATTCGCAAGGTAGAATGATACATTCCTCCTCCGATTGTAGAATAGGAGATCATATAAAATTTCAGCACGATATCGCTTAAACTATGTCTGACAGACAGACGGACATAGTTGAAACGACTGAGAATTTCACACTGAAAGAAAAAACTCTCCTTTAAAATGAAAATAATTTTTCAAATTTTTATTTTAAAACCACAGTTTTATTGCAGTGCAATTGTGTTTTAGATTTAAACGAACGTGTCTTCAATTTTTAAAAGTATATTGTCTATTGTGTTGTCTCGCTCTTTCGTTTGATTAGTTGTAAATTTTTTTTTGGCTTCATACTGATTACACTAATACAGCATAGTAAAATGTTAAAAATGAACAACAACAACCCAGCAGTGAAAGTGGGAACACACAAAAATTGTAATTGATGAATTTTCTAAAAAAAATGGAGTCAATGAAAGTATTCGCTACCGTGTAAGCGAACCGGCAATGTGTCTAGAAATATTAATAACCGCTTATGCGAACAGGCTGTGAACATGTCACAAAATTTGGAAATGTTAAAAACATAAAAGACGTTACCAATTCTATGAATTACATTTTATGTTAAAAACATGTTAATTTTTAAAGCAAAATAAATTATAAATTAAGTTAACAAAGTTTAAATTTATGTTTCTCATTATACGGTAATGTAAAAAGTCGACATTATTTAAACATTACTTCTTATATTACCAGGTAATTAACAAAGTAGACAGTAGTTAACATAATTTATACATTATTTTTTCCATTACCTGGTACTGCACAAAGTTGACATTTATTTTGTTATATGTACAATTTTTTTCCGTAACCAGATAATGCACGACATTTACTTTCTGCCTTACTTGGTAATCTATGTTGTTACATACATTACATTCCTAGGACATCGCATCGATAAAAATAATCGATAACGTAATGTATATTCCATAGTGGAGTTTGACAACTATATACGAGGTTTGTTTAAAAAGTAAGGTGATTTTTCAAATTTCGCAGGCAACGTACTACATTCGATTTATCGATTTTTTTGTTTTGTTATGTTGGTTCACTCATTACGAACATATGTTTACAGTTTCAGCTATATTGCATGTTTAAATTGTTTGTTTTTGCTGGCTCACCTGGGCTCAGTCATTGGGGCGATTGGGCTTTTGTTACGATATCATAACCATATATCCATGATTCAGGATCAGCATTGGTGTTGTTTTTAGCCGAAAACTCTCTCATAATGAAAAAAATATTTTAAACGTAAACATTTTTTAAATTTTATATCTATTGTATATTTATAATTGATCTAAAAATTAAAAATTATTACACATTTTTCTAATATAATAAATAAATCTTATTTTGAAAATCAAAAACAAGTTTAATTAAAAGAAAAACATGATTTTAAGCTTTTTTTAAATTAGTTTTTAGTAATGTCTTTTTATATTAAACGAAAATGTACTTGTTTATAAAGTAAAATATTTTTTTCATTTGAATTAAAAACATGTTTCTGAGGTATGGTTATGTTAATTACTTTTGCCTCTAGAAAAAAGAAATTGCAAAAACAAAAAATTGGCGCTTCTATTCAGGGGGCAACTTAGCCTCCCCCTGGATAGGTAATCTACTGAATTACCAAAAAGTTAAAGCTGAGTGAAACAAAATCATTATCTCGAGCAAAGCAAACAGGGGGACCCCCTAGGGAGAAGTTCTATCCCCGCCGCTATGGAACTTCGTAGTTTCAAACTGAGAAGTGGAGGGCCGAATCTTACTGCATACGCAAATGATTTGTCAGTTCTTTAGGTTACACTAAAACAAATTTATGATTGGGCAAGGATTATGGGGATGGATGTAAATCCAGATAAAACGGATTTAATACTATTCCCGAAAAAGTACAAGATACCAGTTTGGTCCCCATTGAAACTTGGAAACTCCACGCTTACCCCATAATTATCAACGAAAAAACTTGGGGTCATTACGTACAGTAAATTGACGTGGATATTAAATCTGCAGGAGAGAGCAAAGAAAGCCTTCAATGCTCTATACGCCTGCAGGAAAATGCTCAGTGGATTTACACGACAGTTATAAGGCACATAATGCTCTATGGAGTGATAGTTTGGTGGTCAGCTAATGACAAGAAGACGTACGCAAACAAGGTGGTGAAAATGCAGAGAGCAGCAGAGTTATGCATAACTGGCGCACTGCGCACTATTCCAACAGCTTTAACTGAACTTGCTCACAGTTAGCCTAACTCCAAAGAATTCAGCAAATAAATCTGGACAGTATTATTTTATTATTTCTCTATCTCACTTTAAAAACTGCTAATTATTGTTTTAAAAGCTATTTCAATATACAACAATTTTTTAGAGTACACTCTTCTTTATTAGACAAATTCACGTATTAAGTCCTTTCTAAATAATTTTTACATAATTCTTTTAAGTTTAAAAGGATTTAAGTTTTTTTTTAAACATTAATCAAAAATTTTAATGTGTAAAAATATATTTAACATGTATTGACCGAAATGTTTATAAAATAATTTGATTTAATAATTATGCAAATAACGTACATAATTAAATTTTTTAAAATAATAATTTTTTTGAAGGTTTCTAAAAGTTAATA